>OX424440.1:33117935-33717935 GCA_949152465.1 Cantharis flavilabris | reverse complement strand
GCAAAAAATGGCAGCCTTAAAATATATAATCGAGAGAAATAAATAGGCAATTGTTATTAAAAACTAAATAAAAAAAAGTTTAAAATAGAAGTTAAAGCTAACTACTATTAATTCATGCTGAGGAATGTCAGCAACTAATTTTTTTTATATTATATTTAATTATTTATATATTATATATTTAATTATATTTCCACTGGTCATCCAATAGCAATTATGGAATTATTAATTCGTTTCTTAGGCTAATTTAAGTCTTTCGTGCAGGATCTTAACAGAAAAACCACTTGTATCAAAGCAATTGCAAGACGTACTGTTTGCAAAAAAAATATGTTCGCAATTCGTACAAATTTCAAAACAATTTGTTACTTCTTTTCAAAATTCAACGTACAAAATAGCTTAGAATCGAATCTCTAACTTGAATTTAAGAAAAATATGATAAACATTTTCAGGCATTTTAAATTTTAGCTATATTAAACTTTTATACGCAAGAAATAATTCAATTTTGATAAAAATTAGATGTAGCTCAGACAAATTTTGTTTGCATTTCACTGCCAAACAATGGCAAGGAAATTCAAACAAAGCTATTAATTAATTTTTTCCGGAAATAATCGTCGAAATTACATTTTCCTGTTTAATTTCCCTGACTAGTCCGGTAATAATTAATTAGTAATAATTGTAGAATAGTTATTTACCTAAAAGCAAAGATGTCCAACGCTATACAAATTTATGTGTATCCCAATCGACTCCCAAAAGTAGATGGCGGCACTAATTATAATAATCAATTGATACGTGGTTTAGGTAGTGTAACTCGATATTAACCATATCAATATTTTAGAAAACCCAAAAAATGCACTAAACACTTTTCAGAACTAAAATGTTTAAAAGTTAGCACATGTAAAATACACTGTGAGTATTCGCAAACGTTTTCACCATACTATGGCATCATCAGAGTTTTGCATGAGCGATTAAACGTAATATTTAACTCAACTAATTATATTTTATATAAAATATAATTAGTGCCGCCATCTACTTTTGGGAGTCAATTGGGATACACATAAATTTGTATAGCGTTGGGCATCTTTAAGTTTTATTATCTTTGCTAAAAGTCAGGAAAATGATACATTACTGACGAGGAGCAATGTTGAAATACGAGGCACTCTGTGCCGAGTGTTTTAAAGCTCCGAGTAAAGTGAGACATTTTCCTGACAAGTATGATATTAAATTTTACCGAAAATCGTAAAAAATCGAAATTTTAAAACATTATTGAACAATATTTTTAAAATGAGCAAAAATCAAGTTTGTCAATTTGTTGACTACATAGTTACCATAGATAGTTACTGTCAAACAATAATAAGTAATAACGAAAAGAACGACGTCTCTTTAATTTTGTTACAATTACTAATTATTACCGGACTAGTCATTAAAATTCAATTTCCCTGCGGGTATATAAGCAGGGAAGTGTTGTTTTGATGACGATTTTCGGTAAAAGTTTATTGTAACTACGTAGTCAACAAATTGACAAACTTCATTTTTGCTCATTTTAAAATAGTTGTTCAATAGTGTTTTACAATTTCAATTTTTTATGCTTTTCGGAAAAATTTAATACAAAACATGCCAGGAAAATGTGTCACTTTAGATCAAGTCTTGGGTATTCCTTTATACGTCAAAACCAAATCTATTTAAATTGATACATTTTCCATTCATATCTGAATTACAATGGGAAACATGAACTAAAAAAAATTGAATTTCCTTATGATCAGGCGTAAGGTCGGTTAGCCGGTATATATATATATATTTATACCGGGTGCTGAATGAGTTAGCCGAACATAGGAAATTAACAAGTAAAAACTTATTTATGCAAATTCCTGCTTCCCTAATTATTTTAGAGAAAAAATGAAAGACACAAAAATAATGCAGAAATATAAACTACGAATGATAAGAGCATTAGATTTCATCTAACTTTTACTTAAAAAGTCAAAAAATGTTTTTGAAATTGTTAAAAGTTTCATTTATCGGACTTGCCATGAAAGTTTCCATGGTAATTATTTTGGAAAATATAAATTAAATTGAATTTATTACATGGCCAGTGCGATAATTGATAATTTTAACAATTTCGGAAGCATTTTTTGACCTTTTAAGTAAAAGTTAGATGAAATCTAATGGTCTCATCATTTGTAGTTTATATTTCTGCATTATTTTTATGTCTTTCATTTTTTCTTTAAAATAATTAGGGAAGCAGGAATTTGCATAAATAAGTTTTTACATGTTAATTTCCTATGTTCGACTAACTCATTCAGCACCCGGTATAAATATATCAATAAGAAATATTTCATAGAGTACAATATGCGTGTGTACACGCACTCTTCTCTCTCTTATCTATGGCACTTACATAGAACTCTATTTAGAGCAGTGGTTCTCAAACTGGGTGCCGCAAGTACACCACAAGGGTGCAGCGAAAATTTGATTCGTTTATATATTATTATAAAAATCCAAATATTTAACTGCTATAAATATCTAAATTTAAAATTTCACATTTTAGCAACAGAAACAGTACCGAATTTGTCAAATATTTTGCTCTTCACCTCATACGGACGACTTATTTTTAAAGCTTTTTCCACTATCTTAAATAATCTCATCTTTAATATCGAGGGCGATGTTAATTTTGTTTAATAATTTCAGACAAAAAAAATCACTGATTTAGAGCAACAAAAATTACAGAAAGTATATAGAACAATAGATCTACAGATTAACTACCCAACAAATTCGACTTTTAGACAAGTTTACATTTTTAATATGGTTATAGTTATTAACATGTGAAAATATTTCACAAATTATTATTTTTTTACATGTTAGGGGTTGTGCTTTAATCACGTGAGGCTGTGATAGAAGGGGAGGGGATGCTGTGACAATCGTGTATATTTTTCTGCGACCACATGAAATCCCGACCGCACAAATTTGCTGGCTTCAAGCACTGGACCGCTTCCGACACCGCTTGTCGCCCCGCTACTCGCGGCCTTTTGCCTCGCCGTCGCTGCTTGAAGAAATTTTTCAAAAAAAAAATACACGTGATATTGGGAAGGAGCGGTGGGGTAGCTTAAAACCTCACGACGTATCACCAAAGGGAAGGGGGGGGGGATCAAAAAATGGCCTAAAAAACCTCACATGATTAAAGGACGACCCCTTACATAAATAAATTAATAATCGAAAACACTTACTGTTTTTTCAAACATGTAGCAAACTAATTCAACCTATTGTTATCCTAAAAACAGTCAGTTTTTCTATTATTAATTTAATCTAATATGTAAAAAAATAATAATTTTTATTAGCTAAATCCAAATTTACACTGCTTAATGTAGATATAACATTAAATATCAAACTAAACAGCAGCGGCGGATTAAGAATGATTATAAAAGTCAAAGTTTGTTTATTTGTGTTAAAAAGAACAATCAAATATGTACATATTAATAAAAATACAAAAAATATAATATATATCTATAGTATTTTCGATTTTTAAGAAGATTGTAATTTTTTTTTATTCAATAAGTCGCAATAATTCTTTTCGGATGGAGAACAAAATTCGTCTTTGCGCCCTATTTTCGTAGAGCAAAGCTTCTTTTTTCCACCCAACTCTGATACCGACGCGACGGACGTGAACAAAACTGAATTTGAAAAATGTTATTGTTGTTTTTCGTGTAAATTTGACAAATAAGCTGAGAAAGGCTCATTAGCCAAAACTAGTTCGTGGAATAGAATTAAAAATCTTGAAGAAAGTTTACTTTTAATTTTCTTTAATACCCTCGAGGAGTTCCTTGTTTATAAAAAAAAAACTGAATTTGTAACCATCTTTCTTTTTCACCGATACAAATTTATAAATTAAATAGTTTTTTTAGTTGGTCTATTTTGCTTTCCATCAAAAACCAAATAGCATGTTTGCCTCAAGAACAAAGTGCATTTTCTCCCTCAGTAAACAATACACTACTTACTTGAAGCATCAAAATGCCGGAATACTGCAAAAGGGTATTCTATACTCTTAGGAAAGAAAATTCGGGCTATTCAAAATAAAAAGTACAAAAGGAGGCTATAGTGGGCAATCCAAGAACCCTTGAAAAGCGTTATTGAAAGCGTAGTTTGTACTACCAATATGAAGTCTATATCGATAATTTAAATTTACGAAAATAAAGAACAAACTTGATTAAAAATAAATTTTATTAAAACCAAGAAATCAACTACCTAAGCAATAATATGCCAAGTAGAAAGGAGCCTTAACATTATTCACGCACTAAGAGGTCACAGTGGCCGATAGGCTGTCAGATTTACTATAGTTAACCTTTTAAGGACGGGGAATTTAAGTTGAAATTGACCTTTTTTATGTACTTATGTACAAAATTTGTACATGAATCAATTCACTTCTCATTTAGATTTTGAACCAATCACGCTGGGCACTTTATTCCAAGTGTCGATTGCATCTTGTCAAAATGTCGTCCATAAAAATCTTTTTAAAATAATTATAATAATTTGATGGTATAAATTCAATATAAATAGTAATTAAAATTTAAAAACAACTGTTGATTTTTCTACAACTCATTACACAAACCTCATCATTTATATATAAAAAAAGTGTCAAATGTATTACTTCAAAGTACAGGTAGTTGGTTTAGTAGTTCAAACTTTGTACTTTGGATGTAAGGGTCCCGGACCACAATAATACCAAAAAAATATGTACCGATTTAAAGATTCCACATTAAGCTGATGGTCTTGAGAGTTTAAAAAAAGCAGTGAAAAATTGGCACATGTAATTTCCGGATAAACAATCGAGATGAAAAATAGCAAAATGCTGATTCTCATTAAATTACTATTCATCTAAATATTATATTACGATAACACATAATGATCACGTAAGATCAACAATCAACAGATCTCCCTCTTTCTGCATAATTATAAAGCCAAAATTTAGAATGCTTGGTACCAATAGCTAATTAAGACCTTGTCAGAGAAGTCTTCATAAAGCACTTTTTATCCATAAACAAAAAATATTAATCTTAATTTGCTTTGTATTAACAAATTACCAATAAACAAAATGTTGTATAATTACACAAACGTTTTACAAATACCATTCTTCAAGTTATTTACGAGAGCACATTTCAAACTACATTTTCATTTTGCGGCATGTTTTCATACGTTCCTCTCGAGATTTACCATTTGAGTAAAATCCACCTGACTCCACAAGGATAAAATCATCCATGTGCGTACTTATACAATAAATTTATTATTAAAATTCAAAGATTATATATCACCTACACTATAAATCATTCGTTCAATAAAAGAGTCACGTAAACATAAGCAGCTTCACAAAACTATTAAAAATTTAGGCCAATTAGCTTACGGGAGCCATAATTATAAAATAAAAAAATTGGAAAAAATATAACATCCCGCTTAAATTGTAAATGATGATATTGGTACCTACGCGTTACACGATATATAAAATATTTTGTATCAGGAGGCAAAAAAACCATCAACTAGTCAAAACTTCCATACAAAACAACCAAATCAAACCGAACATTAAATTATAACATGATAATAAGATTATTAAAAATCTACCAAGTAAAATGAATGTATGTAGGTACAAATAAATATTATTTAAAAAATTCAAACTCACCTTCGCTAAGTAAATAGGTGTACTTAATGCCGAAAAATTGATTACAATTTTATGGTCCGTCTATAAGGTTAAAACCACAGTAAATTGGCTAAACGAGTGACAAACTAAAAAATGATAAAATTTAATATTACATTACATAAAGCGTTTATCACAACATGTTATACTTTTATCGGTAAAATAATGCGTTCGATCACTGTAATTTTGACAAATCAATAATTGTTAAGCTTCCATTTGCAAAATTTGATGCTGATGCTACGGTTGCCTACGGTCAGTTACAGTAAATTTGTAACCAACATTGGACATCTATTGGTGATTTCTTGTAACTTGAAAAACAGCAATCGCTAATACACCTTGTAAAGAGGACGCTACTATCATGGCTACGAAGAAAAAATTATCTCGACTTATTACAAAAATTGAGGTTATATTACTCATAGTCATCTCAAAAATTTTGAAAATATGTTTACCATTTTTAGAAACTCAAATTTGGTGAAAACAGCGAATCAATTTTTTCGTTTATATAGCGAAACATCGTCATCTAAAATTAAAGATTTGGTCAACAAAAATAAAGTTGTGTTGTTTATGAAAGGAGTTCCCGAAGAACCTCGTTGTGGTTTTAGCAATGCCGTAGTACAAATTTTACGAATGCATGGAGTCGAATATGTGTCTCACGACGTATTGCAAGATGAAGTATTACGACAAGGTAATAAACGAGTCATTATCGGTTGCAGTAATTATAACGATAAATTTAATTTTAGGAATTAAAGATTTTTCGAATTGGCCCACCATTCCACAAATTTATATTAACGGCGAATTTGTTGGAGGTTGTGATATTTTATTGCAAATGCATCAATCGGGAGATCTCATTGGAGAATTAGAGAAAGTAGGCATACGAAGTGCTCTATTAAATAAACAAGAAACTGAAACTAAATAAATTAATTTACTGTATTTTAGTTACGGATTGTTTTGTTGTTGTAATCATAAATATAATAGTGTAGTTAATTAGTTTTTAAAATTAAATAATAAAGCACTCTTTGAGAACGTTTCATAAGAAATTTACAAAATCAAATAACCAATTTAACCATTCCAAATTTTATTTGGTATTCTTTCTCTGTCAATTCTCATTGCATGTCTTGACATCTAATTCTTTGTGAATTCTGTATAAAGAGTTTTAAGCTATCATCTTTCTCCTATTGCAAATTGAGTTTCAAATAGATTATAAAGTCCATCCAGAGTTTAAAATTTATAATGATATTATAATAAGAGCGTCCCATAATGAAAACTACCTTTGAATAATAAAAAATAGTTTTATTATTGTACGTCACATTTAAGAAACTTAATAAAAAATTAAATTATGGAAAGGTTTGTGTTTTTGACCGCATGTCATGCTACCAAAATTAGAGGTAATATTTTACAATAGGGATATTCTTTACACATTGTACAATATTTTGTAAAAATTTTTATAAAAATCTGGTTTGTGAAGGTACAAATTGTAAAATTAAACTGAAGTTGTCATTTTCGAACATTCAAATTTTGATAAAACTTGAGATATAAATAGATATATGCATTAAAGGAAATTTATTTATAAAATAGAAAGTCATTAGGTATTTTCATATTAAATATCCAATTTTGCAATTTAAATATCTTAGCAAATCGGACGTTTCATAATATGTAACTACCTGATATAATATAAATAATGTACGAAAAATTTGACAAAATTTACAATAGATTACCAAGTAAAAAAAACACAAAGTGTAGTAAATATCATTGTTGTTCATTTACATGAAATTAATTCGTATGTCGAAACATTTACAATGTAACTAAAATTTTGAAAAATTCCGATTTTTATTAAGGTTTTCGGTCGAATAAACTTACATATTATATATAAATTCGGTACAACAAAAAAACGAAAAAATTTAAAACATTAGATAAACAAAACTAAGATAGTTATGGATCCAACTTGAATTTAGCTACCAACGACAGATGATCCGATCCAAATGCATAGTTTGGAATTCTTAAACCTTTCAATTGGTTACTAATGGGAATAGAATAACGCGATATTAATTTTAGTTTATCTTCGTGAACCAAATCGTGTTTGTCTTTTCGTCCACTTAAAGAAAAACAATTAGAACAATGAAAATTATTTCTAGTCTACCACTTACCTGTAAAAAATGTAATCGACAGTAATCCATTCGTCTTGATATGTTGTTGCTTCGATATCCTGATTTCGCCTATGATTGTAGGCAGATTTTAGAGCCAAATGGTGAGACAATGTTCCTGTCGAGTATATGGATTCATCACTTGTTTTGGCACATTTATTTAGAGGCCGTCTTTCAGAATGTTGCAATTGAATTAACTTTAGTTCGTCATTCCTTTTTAAATTATAATCAAGTAGCCGGTGTTCCATCAAATCGGCATGTTGACAGTTGTCTAAGTTAATTGTTTAATTAAAAATTATTAAAACAGAAAAATTGTCTCACCTGTTATTTTTAAAAAGGAGGGCAAAAGTACTTTACCCATTGTGGTGGCGTTTCTTTCGGTCGTGTTTGTTTCAATTAAAGATCTGTTGCTCAATTTCTCGTATTGTAAATTGCCATTAACTATTAATTTGTAAACTGCTGAATTTGGTTTTAAATTAAAATCGCCAGTTATAATGATCGGCAAATGTGTATGGTGTGAACTAAAATTTTTCAATTTTTATTATTTAAGTAATTTTTTTAATAAATTTATGCAGCTACCGTTTTCAACAAAAAACTGAGCATGTTTATTACATAGATGTTAATAGAAGCCTTCTATATTAACATCTATGGTTTATTATGATAAAACGTAAATATATCAAAAATCAACCTCACTTTGATAATTCTGAATATGTGAAGGTAGACATGTTTTTTGTGAAAAAAATAACTATCTTTGAAGGGCAGATCTAGAGAAGAAAATTACACTATGTGTAAACTAATACAAAATCTTGAAGCAGTCATAACTTAAAAATAACATTTCGGACCTTGGCCCTTTCAGAACTAAGCCCCAGGTAATTTATTGGATAGATTTATTATTAAAAAAAAAACTTGAAAAAAGACCTATTGTTATTTAAATTGCTATTTATTGAATATAATTATTGATTGTTATTTAAATTAGTCAAACATTCGATTGATGTTTTCAATTTGATAAAACTCTGCTCTGTTAAGCCAAAAAGTCGTATCTACTAAACTATTTGTTTCGAGTTATTTGCTGATTAATAAATTTAGAAATAGTATATTATAAGGTTTACGAATAACAGATAAAATTATTCATTTTTAGAAACTTATAAGCAATAAGATAATTTTAATATAATTACAATAAAACAAGCACTCTTCCACAGATTTAATTTATTTTCACACTATTACGACAGGCGATATTATTTGCTATTGTTCCAAAATTCCAATTTTTTAAATTTTAAATTTAAAAAAAAAAAAAAAAAAAAACCATTTGATCTTGGGATTATTTATTTAGTGAAATTTGAATTTAATATTTTATAATCTTTGAAATTACTTGTTTTTCGTGTCAACATTTTAAGTTGGCAAAAAAATTTCTTAATAACTTTGCTTTTGCCTTGAGCCAGTGGTGGAAAAAGATGTGACAAAAGTTTGTCCCAAAAATTTTTATAATTCCGATTTATTTTATTGAAACGTTTGTGAATAAATTGTTTGTCTGAAAGTGATTTTTATTGAATTGTAAATTTGGAAGTTTGTCCCAGTTGTTGTGGATGCAAAATTATAATTTTTTTATTTTAATTTCTTTTTAATAATATCTAATAAATTGATATAAGAAATACTTTTTTTTGCTTAATTACGAAAATAGGGGGGCGGATAATTTAGGGTTTGCCCCGGGTACCAGAAATCCACGTTACGCCACTGGTTTGAATGATTATCATTTGTGGAAATTTGAATTAGTGTTTTGAAAAGTTTAATTGGATTATTCTTAATTATAAATAATAATGAAAATTGAACCATAAAATTAAACGGATCCGCAAGGTTGAAATTGATAAATAAAACCCTGACTAAGAGCAACAGATTGCAAGAAGCATGGAACAAGTTTCTTAATTTGAACAAGTTCCCTATGAATAAGTTTTTCAGAAAGTGATGTTTAACTTACCTATTATTGCGCTTATATGAAATTCTATCAACCTCGGTCAATAACACTTGAGTCTGAGCCAATCTCACATCTTCCCTTCTGGGATTATATAATAAATGTGTTGTAGCAACAACAAACTCATTTTCGGGATTACATTTTAGAGAAAATTTTGCAATGATTGCTACATTATCACGATTAAGTACAGAAATGTGTGACTGATTAAATTCCACCGTAGCATTTTCAATAAGATTAAACATGGAAGTCTTATAATATACTGCACATCCATCTTTTCGTATGCCGGTGCGTTTTTTAAAAATACCTTGGTATCCTTAAAATTATTAAACGAATGAGCAATCTAATAATCCAAAAGATAACGAAAAACACACATACCCAAGTTCTTTAATTCGCTAAAGTAATCATCTAAATGCGACTCCTGTACCTCTTGCAGGCATAAAATCTATAAAAGCTCGATTAAAATAATTTAAAACAATAACAATAAAATATTCACGTCTGCATTGTGCTGCTTAATTTCTTTCAACAAGATGCTCCAACGTTGTTCCCACGACAGTGCACCTGAATTATGCGATCTATATAAATAACTGTGCTCTGTTAAAAGTTCCTGTGCCAAGACATTATAGCTCATAACAGAAAAAACACAAGTTCCTGATTTATGTGACAATTTTTCCGTCGACGTTATTTCCCAAGCACGCAAGTTATTTGCTCTGCGAAAATCTTGTTCGGCAACTGAAATTTAAAATGGTTATTTAAAATCGACGTGCAACTTTTAATAAAATTTAAGCTCACCCTGCGTTTGGTTAGAAGATTCCGAATCAAACCTGCGCATATGAAATCGATTACAATTAACTAACTCAGTTGAGCATTTGTTAAGCGGTGAACGATAAAACTTTGAAGGCCGAATGTTCATATCAGAAAACGAACGATAAACTTGTGAATAAAAATTATTTGGCAATGACTGAGAACTAAAATTTTGGTATGAACCGTTTGAACTGCTAGGCATTAAGTAAATATTATTACTGCGACATCCAATACTTTCCTGATGTTCACCTCTACTTTTCTTTTCTTCTTCTTTGTGTGAACGTGACATGCTAACAAAAGGAGCACCAGAACCGCGACCCTGATCCCTGGAACCTTCGCTCGATGATTCTGCTTTTAAAACGTTCTTATTACAATTCGATTTGGCTAATAGCGATAATACATTAAATTGTATTCTGGATACCGATTGTTTTTTATTTATACATCTTACACGCATACCTAACAAAAAATATTTAAGAAAAATTTTTGACGAATGCACAACAAATTTCGAGGTTATACAAGTTTCTTTTCATCAACCGCGATGAAAAGTCACAACAAAATATAAAATTAAAGAAAATTGTTAGGCGACTTACAACAACGAACATAATAATTTTTCTTTAGAAGTAAAAAAAAAAACTCGAAATTTTGTCTCTCGGTTGTTTTATAAATTTTTATGCAGAACCGAAGGTGTATGCTGGTGTATGCTGTTTTAGTTACTTTCTTTGAATCCCCTGCGATATTATCAAGTTTGTCACTAAATGAAATATTACGTAGGGCGTATTTTGGCGAGCAACCGGTTAGTTGTTTACGGTTACGACCATGGTACTATTATAATAGTTATAAAGTTATAATAATTATAATACTATTACTATCAGGTACTATTACTTTTTTGATTATTTCATTTCTAAAGAAATTTTTTCTTAATTTCTTTTTATGTAGATATAAGATGTTGGCAACATCTTTGAGGTATTAAATGCCGAAATATTAAGCCATGGGTCTACAAGGCCTGTTAGTGCTATAGTCTATAGTATATATACAAGGACAGCAATTGAATATAACTAAAAGAATAAAGTGCTATTTTGTTGTTTATGTCAACGACAAAGATCCCACTTTATATCCAGATAATAGGACAGGGAGGGATGAAAATTTGTTGATTTAAAAAATGTTGTTAGCTTTATGAACAATAAATGCCCCTGAAATAATTGGAGGACATTATCCTCCATATATTCAAAGTACAATTTATTGCATTATAGGTACTATATGAAGAAAAAAAGCAGATTGGAAGAAAGAAGAACAACACTACATTAGATGAAACTGGCGATGTTCTTCCTCTCTAAAAAAAATTATATTTACATATTTACTACCTACAACCAACAAATGAGTGAAGAAATCAAGCACCTTCCATATTTCTACAACAATCAGCATATCGGAAAATTTAAGCAATTTTAATTTTTAAAGAATTGTGTATTATTACTTATGAATTATGTATGTAACCTGTATTTTTCACAGGTTGTATTTACTATTGCAAATAAATAAATAAATAAAAGTAGATAGGCATTTATTTTGTACGTACATTATAAGTAGTTATTTGTACAATAAGTTGTAACAAAAATGCATGAATAGTCTGAAATAGATGAAAATAATAAAGATTGAATATACACAGTTAAAAACGACGAATTGTGACGTGGAAAATTCATATGAAATGTTAACGAAAGAGAGGAAGCTTAATAAAAATTTTAATTGAGACATGAATAATTATTCTCAATTAATTGGCACAATAATATTTTGCTACATTATTAAAAAAAAATACAATATAAATTTAGTACTTGACGAAATTTAGACATAAATTATATCTATAATAAATATGTTTTTATTTAATTCGACATTAAATTATTACTTTCTTCGTTGTCGAGTCTGAACTTGCGGTCGTGTTTGCGTTTGTTGTCTAATGGGGGCTTCGTGTTTGTTGTTATCCGCATTACGTACAACTTCGGCATAAGATAAATCTAACCGTTTCAATTTACTTAAATCTTTAAGAGCGGTGCCGGGTTTATAGTCTATCGTATTATCGTAATTTTTGTTATTTTCTTGAGCTAAGGGCGACTTCTTTTGAGAATATATGGTTAAAGTGTTGCCGTTCCAGGCGTGAACTTGTTCGGATTTATTTTGTGGTTCCTTTCTTAGTTTACGTCCAGGTCTGTTACTGTACGTTACTGTAGTGGGTCCTAAAACTGGTGTAATAGGTCTGTCGGAACGATCTTTGCTATGCTGTTTTCTACGTTTAGAAGAGGAATTCTTCCGAACGTTAACTCCCACCGATAAATACTCTAAGGGTTGTCTTCGATATGGCATTAGTACAGGTTGTGCAGGTGTTTGAGATGTCGTAGTAGCTTGAGCATTAATTATTGAAGTCGACATTTCTGTCTTATTATTTGTGCAAGTTTTCGCTTGATTGGTGCTAATATCGGTTTGATTCGTGGATAATTCTGACAAGGTAGACGACATAACGCTTTGAGTATCGTCAGTTAAGTTATCGCCAAAATCTGAAATGTCTTCTCTTCTTGCTGAAAGTGGTTTGGCAGAACTTTTGACCGGTGCGTGATCGTCTAGAAGTGGTAACTTTTCGCCCTCGTCTTGGTTCTCTGCCGCTTTCTTTAATACCTGAAATATATTGGCGAAAATTTCTCGATATTCTGGACGATTACAAAAGCGACTGTCCATAGCGCTGGTATCGTCGTAAATGCTGAATTTACAATCGTCACCATCTGCTATAGTGCACAAAAATGATCCAAAACGACCCTCGGTTTGCGTACTTTTATTACTCGTTTCATCAGAAAATCCTGAAGAATTCGTTTCTGCTTCTGAAAAATCGGTAGGTGTGCGCGAAACTGATTTTCGATTCGTTTTTTCCTTTCTATCCGGTTGCAAACTATCGCCGTGCCCACTTTCATCGTCCGTATCTTTCTTTTGATTAAAATTACCGGACATTTGCAGTTCATCTTGTAACGACAAATTGTTGACGCACTTTCGAGGTGATTGATTTCGTTGTACTTCAAGTAACGCTTCGTATTTTTCGACCAATTCGCGATACAAATTTGGTTCCTGAAGCTGCGGCGATGATGTTTTGTCATTATTATAATCCTATAAAAATAGAACAGTAATTATTAACGTAAATTTATAAATTCGCTAAAATAATAGTAAGTAGGTATAATGAGCAACATAATATTATCGAGTAGGTACGCGAATAACAAATGCATCAGGATCTGCGGGGAAAAATCGATAACTTTGAAATTAAAATAAATTAATAATTAGACTAAATTTTTCTAGTGTTTCCCAATTATTGCCTAAATTTTTAAATCTTAAACAATTTGTTTCCAACAAAATAAGTCGAAACCGCCCAAGACAACTTTTACTTCTTCATTTATATACTTATAATTATGTACAATATTTATTTTTATCGAGCGCAATATTGTGCACTATTATCCTAGGGTAATATGGCAAGAGAGATCCAACCAAAGATCACGAGTGGAGGAGTTTATTAAATATTTGACGATAAAAATAAAAGTAGGTATGTTTTTAAATTTAAAAAAATTCGTTTTTGACATCATAATACCTCCCTCCCTCGCACCGTTCTCGTTTGATGGTAGAATATGACCAAAATGACTTACTGGAAAAAGGGAATTATTGAGTCAAATCAGTTTTTTTTCTTAACTTATTCTGCTTCCAATAAATTGTTTCGGATAAGAATTAAAATACACATATTATGCAATATCGATCGAAAGAGACTTTCCCTATTTTTTTATTAGACATTAACTTGCCACATAAAATTATTTAAATTGTAAAAATTTAGTGTAAATTAAGAAGTAGTTTATTAGCCTTCGTGTTAGCAGAGAGCTTCAGAAACCGATTGATTTTAATTGTCGTCGATTTAATTCCAAACCCCAAACACTTCCTGTAGAAATGTGATACATTAGGTACTCGTTTCAATTAGTAGCTAACTGACAATCAGTTCAATTTTATATAAAAAATTATGTTAAATATAATATTGGGTTGAGTTTTTCATGGTACTTTAGTTTACATGGTAAACATGGTAGTTTAATTTAAATTTAATATTTTAATAATTCCTATTCACCGAATTTTACTTTTTCAAAAATATCTCAAAAAATTGTTTAAATAATATATCTACCTATATATAATTATTTGTCGTTTTATATTGTTTTCTCCTTTCTCCTATTATTAGTTATATATGTGATTATATTATTTTTGTATTTTATTATTTTTCTTAAATATATTGTAGGTAAATATTTTTTTTACTTGTTTACGAGTATAATTATTATTTATTTTTAATATTTTTTAATATTCTCAGTCCCAACCTGTCAAAAGCTGTAAATTAAAATTTTTGAATAATAATTTTCTACGTATGCATTTCTTATTTTACAATATATAAGTACTAAATACCTACTACATATAATTTAGTTGAAATTCTTTATTTTTAAAAGTTTATTTCTACTAATCATTATTATTATTTTAGATCAAAAATATTTTTTTGAATATTTCCAAAATCTTAGAGAACATTTTTTATATGCATAGTTGAGACGAACATGGTGGTGTGATTGCATAAAATGATATTATGTAGTTATAATGGGGGAGTTTCCTTAGAAATAATTTTTTGAAATAATATATAAACATGAAACTGTAATAAAAATGCCGCATGTTGATGTAATTGGTTGGTCTTAAAACTCAGCGTACAATTTAAAAAAAATTTTTGAATTTCAAAAAAATATTTAATCTGCCCGCCATAGCTAACCAATAAGATTTAAACATGGCCGTCCGATGTTGTCAGTTCTTAATTGGGTTATTATTGACAGCTATCATATGTTAATTAAAATTCTTTATTTTCTCATTTAATGCTATTGATTATTTCGTCACATCAATGCTGATCAATGTTTTAACTGACAAAATTGGTGCACTCTTTTTAAGAACTCTATAAGCTGAATGGTAGCTTCTGGTAAGCTTCTGGCGAAAAGCCATATAAGTGTGGCATTTAAAATCTCTTAAACTGTGGATGCAAAGCTCTTGTAAAAGTATTATTGATGTTTTAAATGGTTCATATAATATCTTTATGTAAAATATACAAAGAATTATCTTGTTTGTAAATAAATAATGAAACATTGTCGACATGTGAATCTGACCGAAGCACAACCGATCAACAAATTATAACACAACAGAATAACCAAATGTAACAAACTTCAAATATTACGTAAAGAACGAATGTTAAACCAATTCACTAACAAAATCTGTTGTATTTTTGAAAAACTCTACAAACGGGGTTAATTTGATGAATATCGCCAGAAGGCGAAAAGCCGTTTACGTGTGGCATTTAAAATCTCTTAAACTGTGGATGCAAAGCTCTTTTAAGTTGTCGAGATCTTTGTAAAACTAAAGTATTTGTTTTCATTAAATAAAAATTGTGAATCTAAGTAATCCATAATCACTCATATAAAATAAAAAAGTAACCACGAAATACACGGCGGCCATTACTTGTCATCAGGTAGGCATCTACATTTAAACATTTTAATAGAAGAAAGTACGGCAACATAGTACAGTTGTCTAAAATCCTATAGGTTTATTCATTCCCACCCAAACAAGGGTTATGACGTCATAACCCTAACAATTTCAAATTTCATTAATTTTTTTCTGATACTTAACGCACTCAAAAAAATCTGAAAAAAAAACTGATGGCTCCGTTTGATCTCTACTTTCAAATAAAAAAATAAAAAAAAAGTAGGAAACTCCTCCATTGGCTAATGTATAATTATTATAATATAATGATTTGTGTATTTTATTTCCTCGTTAATTATGTGTCAACATATTTACCTCAAAATTGATGTATCTTATCGGGTCTGAGCATACAATACAAAAGGATTAAAGGATATCTCCAAGGTTTAAGTAGGAAAGGAAATATATATCGATCGCTAATGTACATAATGGAATCTAGGATTATTGATATTATAGTGGTACCAGGCCACATCCATAGCATAGACATCTCTCTACGGAAGATATCCTGAAGCTCATATTTATCCTGAGGAATAAACACAGCAACTAAAACGTGCACATTACCATATAACAAAAAATGATAAATAATAATATTAATATAGGTTAACTTGGTGCATATTATAGACTTTGTAGTTTAGACTTGTAAATTTTAAGTTTATGTTTAATATATTATTCTATAATAGTTTTATTCCAATAATAATAGGTAGTAGAATATAATTTTGTTTTATTTCATTTTTAAAATTTTTAAGTTTTGCAGCTTCTCCAAAATCGAAAGAATAAAAAAAAACCTATTAAGTTCTGTTATACACCTTAAACTTTAACTTACACAAATATTGTTATGTAGATATTTATGTACGAGGAGAGTTTTTTTTTCTACAGCTACGAGAACTGAGAGTTACAGGACAAACAAAATTTAATTTTTCAACATAAGAACTATTAACACTAACACACTACTTATTCCAACTTGTTTCTAGTAATCCTAAGCTTTCGAAAAAATGCATTTGGTAAGTGTGCAAAATGCGACTCCACAACATTTTCCAAGACGTCATTCGATAAAAAGCGACGCCCTCTCAAGGGTTTTCATAATTTTTTAAAAGAGATAATAGTCTCAGGGGGCGAGATCAGGACTCTAAAGTGTATGTTGTTATTTCTTAAAGTCGCATTCTTTGACTATGCACCCTGCAGTTGTCTGTCGTTCAGAAGCAGAGTTTCCTGTTTTTTCGTATACAGCAGCTTTCAAGTTCTTAATTGTGCCCGTTATTGTAGTCCTTTTTGGCATTATATACTCATTTAAGAGAATTCCCTGCGCGTCCCAGAAAACTGTAGCCATCACTTAATACGAACCCATTACTTGGACTCTTGTTTCGTGGGAGGGTCCCAGTGATGTACCCAGGTTCCAACCCCAGTTACAATTCTATAAAAGAAGTCTTTATCTTGAGATAAAACAGTCAAATTTTCCTGTAGAATTGTAAAAACACTCGTTTTTGATATTCCCATTTCTCTTGCAATAATTAAAACTTTTACTCGGCGGTCGATTAACACCAAATCTTGAACTTTTTTGATGATTTCGTCAGTTCGTGCTTCCGAGGTGTTACACATTTTGGGTTGTCACAAATGGATTACTTACCCCGTTTAAACTGTTTGCACCAATATTTGACTTGGAAATAGGACGGACTATTTTTTCCATACACAGCACTGCCACCATTCTTTCATTGATATTCTTCGGGCCATTGCCTTCTTTCGATTAGATATTTCATGAAGCTTCTATGTTCAAGTTTCACATGACTCGTTGTTGCTTCTCTAAACTGATATAAAAATGACAAAATGTAAACGATTGGAACTAAATTTGGAGCTGACTTTAAAATGTCGCAGAAACTTAACGTAAAAAAAAATTGTCGATATCTTCATTTCTATATATAGGTAGATAACATAAAAAAACTCCCCTCGTACATAGTAAGTTATGAAACTACAAAATTATTTGCAATCTTAATAGAATAAAATTTATTTAACAGTTCGTTAAACTTAAAATTTGCAAGTCGTCTACTTAAAATCGTGCAAAAATCTAAATTCCAAACAATACAAAATTTTTATTTTAATATTTTTAATTAAGTAAATGGCTATTTTTAAGGTGTTTGTAAAAGCATGCTATATTAAATTATATATTTGTGCTTTGTGCTCAATTAATTGTGCAACATAAATTGCATGCAAGATATACTACTTAGTAGAAATGAAAAGAAAATTAAAGCCGAACCGAGAGGAAATTACCATGTATGCTATTCGAATTTTGTTGTTTACGTAATTGAAACTAAAGTGTACCGAAGATGTTATAATTTCACGATAAAAATTGCAATTTTAACCCAACTTCCATTGTACCGGAGTAATTAAATTAATAATTTTAGAAGAGGGCACACAAATTATTATTTACAGAAGGTGATAGGTATTTTGTTTACCTCAATTTCCATAGTGAAAGAAGATCGATGTACGGGCGTATCATTAATTAACGCATTTAACATAGAATCATCGTCATCTTCCACTTCATCGTCTAAATACGATAGAGTTTCACTAGCACGCGTCGAATCGATTGTTCTTAAACATCTGCAGCATAATTGTCCTTGCCTAAATAAAACAAAAAAAAACAACATCAGACACCCAACAACCTTTTTGTTCTAAAATCTAAAGTAAGCAATAAAAGATGATATTAATAAAGATTAAATTTTTAAAATGACGACGCGACGGTTAAAAGCATAAATATTTTTTTTACCTAAATTCCTCCAAGCTTGAAAGTTCTTCGTGCATACTTTTGCCCTGATCCTCTTTAAGACTTAATTGATTCACTTGTTTTTCCAAAGATTGATTTTGCCGAATCACGGATGCTAATTGATCTTCTAATTCCGCAACTCTTACTTGATCTCGAGCAAACAGTGTTTTATTTTCGCGCAATTGAGACATCAATTGAGAAAGTTGTTCGTTCGCTAATTCCAAATCCAGAGATTCCTTTTCGTACTGACATTTTTGTGGCTTTTCGTTAGATTTTGCCTTAAACCGCATTTTGAGTAAATCGATAAATTTAAAATAACAAAATTGCCTACCTTTTTGTGAGGTTCTGGAGATTTGGGCCTATCTAATTCGTAAAAATCAGTGCATTCCGAATTATATTTACAACACTTGTGCGTCGTAATTTCGGGAGGCTTTATAACTTTCCGTTTAAGAATATCAATTTGAAGATTTAAATCGTCGACCATATTTTGTAATTCGTCACATTTCGCTTCCAAATTTTCTACATTATTATTTAAACTTTTAATTTGTTTTTTATCGGCCGTATTTTCTACAACAAGCCTGTGATTGGCGCGTTCTAAATCTTGTATACTTCCTTCGAGCTGTTCATAAATTCGCAATCTTGATTCGTTGACTTCCCGAAGTGCTGTAGTTTGTTTCGTGAGGTACTGCAAAAATAATATATAATTGAGAAAATATAAAATTAATATACAATCAATAACGACAAAACATCGATGATGATGATGATGATAATAATAAATAATATATGTAAGTTATCATAATTACCCCAATTTCTAGTGTTTGATCTTCGATAATATTTTGATGTTGTTTTAATGTAGTTTCTAATTCCTTATTGCGTTCCAACAAAGTTTTTCCTAATTCTGCAGCTAGTTGTAAGTCTAGAACAAAAATTGCACCTATATAAATTGTTTGGTTAAATGTTCAAGTTCATTAAAGAGTTGCACTCTGTTTACGTATCTATAATTGCAACTTGATTAATGTTTATCAATACCAGGTGGAGATCGGAATATTGCTTCCTTAATAATTAGTTCCTCTACAACTGATAGATTCTTTAACTCGTCCTTATAATATAGGAATCCTCTATATACGATGAAGAATGAAGATGATCCTTCATCTAAAGAAACCGTTCTTATATGGCTATCAACGCCGTAGTCGAGAGAGTGTTGAAGAACAATCTCAAACTTGAGGTATTATTAGAGAGTGTTATTATTATCATCGATTTTTAACCGATATTGAAAAATGTTTTAATTTCTGTAATTATTAAGTCACAGTTAGTTAATATAAATAAATATGCACGTCTTTGATTTAAATAAAATTGTTTAAAATCAAAAGTTTCCCAATCGGAATGAACTTAATGCTTACAGTCCATTATATACGCTCATCTGAAGAGCTTCAATAAGAGTGAAACTTATTATGTCACTTATTATTCTACCTTTGGAAAATTTAATTAATCTTTGATGCTTTGTTCTTGTTTAACTTGCTATTTTGAAAATTTTTGATTTCAAAATAATAATGCAACAATAATAAAAAAATATTGAAACAGAAACCTATGTTAGGTACTACATAATAACAATAATTACTACTTATTATATAAGAAAAATTATTTATATTCTTGTATAATATTATACACAGTTGTACTAAATAGTATTTATTGTACATTTCTACTATTCAGTCTACATATTTCCTATATAGGTAATGATTTATTGTGTAATAAATTTTACATTTTGAAGTTATATGATGTACCTGCTATATGGGATACATACTCGTAGATATATTTTTTTTATTATTAAATTAAGTGCTTTAATTATGATAACATCACAGTTACTACTCTAGGTGTTATTCATACTTAGTATCACGTCGGCGTCGTTACGCCTAAAACAACTACGCCTAAAAACACTTACGACTAACTTACGTCGGTACCTACGCCTAAGTCTTTACGCCTCTAAGTTTACGACTAAGGTATTTTACGCCTTTTCTATTTCATTTTTTTGCTTGTGAATATGTTTTACTTAATCTTTTTAAATAAACAAAAATACACTATTATAATTTCTATTTCTATTTCTATACATTAGGCGTTGATATTTTAGGCGTAAAATCTTTAGGTGTAAAAGTTTTAGGCGTAAAATATTAGTCGTAAGTGTGTTTAGGCGTATTAGTTTTAGGCGTAAAGACGTAGAACCATCCATTGATGTATCCATTATTCATTCAATTCTTTCAAGCTGTTTTATCGTGATAATAATGTCGATTTTGTTTTCCAAAGAACCTCCTCTTTATATAAGTTGAAATACTTAATTAAATATTTTTAACATCTCGTCAAATAAATTTTTTATTAAAAACAATTTTAATAAATAATTTCAGCTTGATTTAAAGAAGTGATAAAAAAACAAGTAAATTTGAAAATTTTATTTTGATTAATTTCGAAATAACTGACCTACATACATATAGATATTAATCAAAAGTATTATAAAATAATCAAAAAAGTATTGTTGGGCGTTCTGTTGCCCTTATATACTGAATTTTAATTTTTAACGGCTTCGAAACCGTTTATTTTAATTCTGCAGAATACTTTTTCTTTCTTGGCATAACGATGTATTGCTAAAAAAGAAAATGTTTCAATAAAAACAACTTTATTTTGCTGACATTTTTGCAAATACGGGTTTTTTTGTTAATTTACTGTTGCATCCCGAATAAAACGCAATTCCCTTGGATAATTTTGGCGTTATTATAATTACTATATTTTATATGCCAAAGTTGTACCTACTACATATAGTAGAAAAGATATAATAATTTAATAAACCACTTTGAATCACTATATTATTCATTTTTGCTAGAAAACTGTTACTCGCATGGCCGCTACTGTACGTGTTCCATTTTACTTTATTTTTTGAACCCTGTGTAATTATCACAATAAATTGATTTTTCAAAAATATTGTAATTGTAAAATAAAAACAAATAAATTTAAATACGCCAAAAATAAGAGAAAAGGGAAATGAATATTAGTTATTATAAGAAAATAAATAAAAATATAATATAAATAATAAATTATTTATTAATTATTTATTTCCCTATAAAATTATTTGTTTATCAACAAAACGCCATCAGAAATTAAAAAAACAAATTTACTATGAACCCATTTTTATAGAAGCCACCGGTTTTGCGAAGTAGATTCTCATATATTCGAAATATTAAAATTAAAAAGCATGAGAAAAATTAACGCCAACTGTTGCATAAACACATTAAAATTTCGAAATAGGTTTTTTATTTTCATTATAATAATGGAGCAATTAAATTATTTAAAGCGTTAAAAATTATAATACATAGTACCTAAAAGTTAGGTATAGTACCTATTAATAAATAATACAACGGGAGGATTTATTTACATTTTTAATAAATCATAATCTTCACACGGATTAATTATAAGGTTCGCAGCTTAAAATGAAAAGCGACAGTTTTTCTTAAAAATTAAAATTAGTTTTTTAATTGCTAATTTTCATTATCGATTTAAAAGAAAGCACCACCACCGTGTGAAACTATATTTAACTATCCAATATTTGATAGAATGGTCGCAACGCACAGGCAGAAAAGGATAGAAAATAAAATTCAATAAAAACCTGGACGTGAAGCTTTAACGCCCAGAAAACTAAATTGTTACATAAACTATAAAATTATTAACGTGTTAATAACCACAGCAGTGGATTGGTGTGATCGCTGATTGAGTTACAGAGCACAATATCTAGATTCGAATCTCGGACTTGAATATCTTAACTCGGCTACAGAATTTCTTAGCTTGGCGATGCTGCCCGAGCCCAAAGCCGTATTTAAGGGATATGATTTTGGGGGTTTAAATCCCCCCATGGGTTAAGTAATTCTAAATAATTACTACATTACAAGAAAAAATTTAAAATACGAGGATAGGCCAACCTCTTTTTGAACCCCCTCCCCCCCCCCCTGACCAATGTATAACTACGACCCTGGTCCGAGCTAAGTAAGTTTTACGTACATCAACACGTTGTAGATTTAATAACTGGTTCTATATTTACGCAAGTCTGGCCAATTGACAGAACATCAAGATCAAAAATGACAAAAAAACTTAACGTGCTAATAGCTTAAGTTGTTGATGTACGTCAAATTTGAATTATACGAAGAATAAACTATACCTACTAGTATTATATATACATACTATTTTTTACAAACATAAAAAAATTTTAATTTTGTCAATTGCATTTATTGAAAATTTTACCTATTTAATAGTTTTAATTTCACGAACATCGCTACCAAGGTTAACACTAGCACTAAGCAAGGAACCCTACTAAAATATTATATTATACAAGTGCTCAAATAACTACGAATGCCAAAATGTAAATTTGGTCCTAAATTAAGAAAAAAAAGTACAACATTTTGTTTTAACATTTTACCGTTTAGGCTGAAAAAGTGCTATTTTACTGTCCGAACAGTAAAAGTAACGCGTTTTACTGTTTTACTCTTTTTTTAATTCTAAAAATTAAAGTAAAAATTAAAAAATTTGTTTTACATGTTTACTTTTTCGAATTTTAATATTAAACAAATAGTATAGATATTTTTTGTTTTTTGTTTTGAAAAATCAGTTTTTGTTAAAATTTTCTATTGTTTTATTATTATCGTGTTCACCTTAAATTTGAAGTACAAACATTACGTAACTTATAAACTTAACAATATTCAATGTAAATTTCGATAATAAAATTAAATCTCAACTAATTAAGTTGATTCACGGTCACGATGATAAAGCTTTCAAACTTTTAATTGATAAAAAAGAGAGACACTTGAAAGTTATTAGTAATTTAGTTGTGCGATTTTTAATAACTATAGGATTATTATAGTAATGGTGCATTTGAGCGAAGAAAAAGATGCCATGTTTCCTGATTTTTAAACACCACTGATCAACTGTGTCACATAACAACATGCAAAAATTGAAAAATTTTACTTTTGCTAGTAAATTATTTCTTTTTCTTTATTAGCATAACAAAATTAATTAAACTAGGACAACTTTTGATCTTTAATAATTCGTTGCATTATATTTTTTAATGAATTCCATCGAGTACTTACTATACCTATAACTAACAATAAATTATCGTTTTATAAGATTAATTAATAAATTAATAAGTAAATTTGGAGGTCTCGAAATGAAAACTACATAGTAAAATCAAAGGTTTTGGCGCTTAATTAATAAGCGCAAAATTGTGTCACTTTTTAATGACATACAATTTGTATAAAAAGTAAGATTTAAGAAAATATTAATTAATGTCGAGGAAGGTTACTTTGTTACTCAGCAACAAAATAATTGCCGATTATGTTTAAAAGTATAGAGATATAATTATAGATAACGATTGATTTGGCGCGATAGCTGATTTTATCGTAATTATTTAAATAATATTTAAGAGAAATTCAAAAATTCTTCTGCCTTTCCAATGCTAATTCAGGTATAACAGTTGAAGACGCAACGAGTTCAGGAAAGTGTTAAAAAAAACATCTAAAATACAGTTTTGTAACACAATTTTACCCAAGAATTAATTGCTTTATGTAATTAAACCGTAAAGGTTAACAATTTTAAATAGGAAAAGGTTCCTAGATTTGAAATCCAAGTTTACATAACAAAAATCGAAAATGTATGTGCTATAATAATAATAATATATAGAAGGGTGTGTGAAACCAACAGCTGTTTATTTGCAAGTTAAATGCAAAAAAAAACGATGATAGAGCTAAATTTACAAAATACAAAAATTACCTTCATTGCCCTGCAAGCATTCGAGTTCAATTGTGTAATCCCAACAATCAAGCGAAGCATAATTTTGAACCGAATCGAATTCTTTGTCGCCCATTTTTTTTAAACACGAAAAGATCACATTTTAATTTTGAAAACACAAAATAAAAGTCAATTTTTAACTACGATCGACACAGTGCACACTAGAGCATCGCTCTCTAATAACTGACCGACCGGTTTCGATAAGCTGGCGATGCGATGGTACCTGGTGTACAGTCAAGTTTGCCGGAGGAAAATCTAAAGCAACAAAGTTTGTCGTCGTAAAAATATAATACAAAGTTAAGATACGCAAGGATTAACCGTAATCCGTATTTTAGAATAGACATTCCAACATTTTTTTGATTTTGGTAAATCACCAATCTATTGATTACAAAAAACAAAAACACAGAAAGTCCAAAACCCATAAATATTAAAATAAATCGGGTTACAAAGTAAATTTGTTTCTCGATACCGAAAGTAGGATAATTTCGGATGCAGGAACTGAAAAAATTAATTTATAAAATTTTCGAAATAATTGTTATCTAAATATGTGTACATAATTGTAAACAAAAGTTTTTAAATACAAAAACAGAGTTTCCACATGATTCGAACACCGGAAGGTCAGGGCGGCCGAAGGGCCAATAGGTACTTTACTTGATTTATTTTCGGCGTTTTGACTTTGGCGTTTTTGTTTTTGGGGTGTTTTCGTTTCGGTGTTTTGAGGTGCTACTCCAGCGAATGGCTAGGCAAAAATGTTACTTTGATGTTGTCTGAGGTATCTTCTCCAGAGAGATTTTATTAGCAAAACCAGTCCGTTACTATTAATTAGTTTTGCTAACAAAAGCCTCCTTCTTGAGCGGACAAGCGTACGACCGTGAGTGCCCGCTTAAGAGAGAGTTACCTGTTGGTGAATTTTTTACAACCTTCGCTTGCCTTTATTGTTGAAGATGTTTTGGTCGTTAATTACATATCATACACTTTAGAAACTGAAAGTAAATGACACAAAACACTTGAATTTTAATATTTTTTTATCGAAAATTTGAATTTTACTAGAAAGTAAAATTATTTTGCTAATTGCCATAATTAATATATTTAAATTTTACTCCAAATGCCAATCCAACTAGATATTAATTTTGCGATGAACATTTAGGTTACAAAATCAAAACTTGTAGAAAATTCTGTTCTTGAAAGAATGCAAAATGGAAACTACAAATTTTTGAATACAATCTACAACTTCCTGTATACTTTAAGCAAAAGCTGGGTGCCGGTTATTATCAATGGCACAACAATCGATGGTGTATTATAGTACCCGCTAGTATTATTTAGAAGGAAACATAATCTCCACCAAAAGCTACCGCCGCGGTTCTTACAGTATTGTAATAATGAATATACATACTTTTCAATAAACACACAAATATCAAAAAATTTCTAATTTATTCGTTTTTTGAAAACATTAATTTATTATATTTTATCTTTAATAATTTGCAATCTGAATTTAAAACTGTGTAATGTCGTTATAAAAGCAAATAACTATAAATTGTCTACGCTTGCAGAAATTCTTCGAGTTAGTGTTGAATGGTTCCGGGTCGCTTGGTAAAACCTTTTTCGAGTAGTTGAAGAAGTTGAATTTTAAAAAAAGGTCAGGCCATAATAGTACATAGTACTTGAAAAGTAAAATCAAATAACACACTTTACAACAAATAAAATGAGCACTATTTTTCCAAGCTCAATTAACAACACATTATAATTATAGGACAACACAACAATTTTTCGCTAGGTTGAAATTTTTCATTCCCAACAATGTACTTAAAATAATATTTCGATTTGACATCTTCATTTCGCAACGCACATAAAAAATTTTACTTAAGATTGTTTCATCTTATGTTTCTTGTTGAATCTCAGGACAATTTTTATTGCAGTGGATATTATATAATTAAAATAACTTCCTGTTTTTTGTTTCAGTGTACTAACATAAGAAGTACGATACATTTTTATGATAGTAGGTATTCCACAATCACATACATTTCATGTGAAAAGATAAAAAATAGAAAAAACTGTTATAGTTACGTTATTTTGAAACGATGTGTGAGTCGAAGATAAAATGTATGTTGAGAAAGTAGTGAATATTTATTAAAAATTTAAATAAAAGAATACAAAATATTAATTATAATAAATTGATGTTTATTGTGTTCTTATGTTGTGTGCATACATTTTGTGTTTAAATTTTTTACCTGAAAAATTAATATTAATTGAAAACTTTATTACATCAAAGTTATGCAGATAAATAATTAGTTGAATTCAGTAGTTTGAAGTAAAAGTGTTTTTCTGTTATTAATTCTTATTCTAATATGTTAAAAATTTAAACTTATATATTTTTACAATTTAGTAATAACTATAAACCATAATAATATACTTAAAGTTAGTCTCTTTTTGAAAAGAAAAAATTAAACAAAACAAAAAATAATAAACGGAAAGACAATAATTTTATGAAAATTATGAAATGAAATTAATAGTAAAAAGAACTTTAAAATTAACAAACGCTTATTTTTTTAACGAAAATTTAATTAATGTAATTGATATACTTTTGATGGTTAAAAATCCAAAAACCCTATTTTTTTATTAATATAATATTATGTTGCAAAAATTTTGAAAGAAAATTGTATGAAAACAATTTAGAATTTTACCACGAGCCAATTTATTATTGTAAAACCACTTTTTAACAAACAATAGAATAGCCATGAATCAACGCACACCAATCCATTTTAATAAGTAGTCGGTCATCCAGCATTGCTTTTTGAAATTATAATTTTTGCTTATGCTCTTATTCGGGTCTATTATGTATCACAAACGTTATTATAAAGGTGACAGTTATGACATTACATTAAAGATTTTCGGCAAATTGGTATTACCTATCGTTTTCACAAACCGGTATTTAAACATGATCTTTAAGATAAAGGTTTTCTTAACATTTATAGTGTATACCAATTTGCCGAAAACCTTATTGAATGTCATAACTGTCACCTTTATAATAACGTTTGTGATACATAATAAAAACATAATAGACCCGATTGTCTCCTGTCCGAGATGCAAAAGTGTTTTTTCCTGAACTATACATTTCGAGAAGAATTATCATGACAGATTTACCTCATACTACAAGATGAGCTAATATCATAAAAAAAATTTAGAAGAAATATTAACGAAATTCATACCATAAAGTTTTGAAACCGACCCAAGCACATCAGGTGAGCACTTTTAACTCTTTCATTATGAATTACTTCCGTTATTTGCTAAATATTGGCTTAATTATTATTATTCGATGTGCAAAAAGTAAACCTTCGATTAGAGATAACCGGAGATATCAAATTTTTCAAAACCATTTAACTATGCATAAGAGTATATAGCAGTTTTTGCTTTATCATCTTATTTTGTAATAATTACGAAAGACCAATAGTTATTATGCCAAACTTTCTGAAAATTTGGGTTATGTATGGTATATAGATTAGATATCAAAGCAGAATTGCATTTAAAAATGCTTATTCTTCTAAGGATAAGTAATTTAGACATGCACGATGGAGCATACATGAAATTATGAGAGTATAATTTACGTGATCGTTTATGTAATGCAATGACCTGAAGATTTCAAGGTTTCGAGTATAAAACGTGATAAACAATAATAAAGGTATTATATTGAAAATAATGTAATCATGCGCCAAGTTTGCCATAAAAAACTAAACCAGTCCATTATGTTGGTAACTAGCAAATAGAGCTTGAATAAAATTATCTCTTTTGTGGCATGACAGATAATGCCTGTAATTTCTTTAAACTAGGATTTAATCTAACATATTTATGATGAGTGATGATTTTATAATATTGACTATTCCCTAATAGAAATATTGGTGCGATTCTCTATTCTCTCTGAATTCGAAATTTTTCAACTATTTCTTTTTATTAATCCAGTTATTCCTAACCAAAAGATTATTTTTCATTCAAACGATTGTTAGAACAGTTTAGGTATATAAATCATTGTTTGGTTAGATATAACTAAAAAGATTGATAAATTGGGCCTATATAAGAGAAGTTGCTATTTTTGATTATAATAAAAATTTTATTATACCAAAACGAGAACAGCTATTATGATAATAATGTTACAATATTATCTGGTGGTGTAACAGCGAATTCACTCTAAATTTTTATTAATTAAGGAGGTTGGAGAGTCGTTTGCTGGATATTATATTGGGCGAAGAAAAAAGTCTATTAAAGAAACGACGCGACATTCTTAATTACGTATAGAATAAACAATTTCAGAAAACAAAAGAGTTGTATGTTTTGAAGGAAGTTAAAAAAATGTAATAGACTTTTCGAAAAGTTACTTTCCCTTTTGATGTACAAGATGACGGGTGAAACTGTAACGTTTAAAAGAAACCGGAGATGATGTTCGAATCTAGCAGAAGACAGATTAACAAATGTATATTGCAAAAAATATTGAGTAATTTGTTCTAGTACCTACCCCTTAAAGAATCCAACAAGCATAATCTATATTCTGCGGATAATAAATTTCCATTCAGACTTAACGTAAAAAGCGTTTTCACTTTTTTTTATTTTTGCTAGAATTTAGGTTAAACGCAAATTATTGATATAAAGTCCTTTATTTACATGCAGCATATTTCCCATAGCTTTCTTATGATGTACTTACTTTTAGCATTTATATTTTGCAAAAAAAATAATTCATGCTATGGTATTTTAAACCGTCTCACGCTTTTATAAGCTGACATTTAATTGCTCTACGCTTCAACGATTTACATATTATTTATTAAATATTTTTTTGCATTTATAAATGAACGTTTAAAATTTATTAAAATCTTTCCTTTTTATATTGATGGAATATAAGTTCTTTTCTGTACAGGGTGTCCCCGGATAGAAATAAATAAGGTATTTATTAGGATATTTTATTATATTATAAGGATATAATAACATTATCTTATACTTATATCAGTAAAAGGGTTATTACCTCTAAATTAAATTGTAATTTTTGTATTTTAAATTTCTGAATTCACAAGAAACAAATATCTACTCATCAAACTATCTTTTCAACTTTTTCGCCATGTTTTTCTGTAAGTAAAAATAATTGTTTTCATCTAAGTTATTGCAGCCAATATGGCCATGCTAAGGTTTACAATTTTTTCCTGCAATGATAAAACAAGTTTTTTGGATTTTCAACTAAGATAGGTAAGGGCTAGAATAGTTCTTTTAGCATATACTATATACATACTACGTCAAAATAATGAAAAATTTCAACTACGCTGCGTAACAGCCAGAAAAAAACAGAACATTGGCCATATTGGCTGCAAATACTTTACCTATACTTCAAATTTTAACGACTAAAAATATTTCACCTAACAAATCCAATATAATTTTAAAACTTCTAAAATACGTACTTCAACAATAATAAATTATAGTTTAATTTTAGAGGTAACATTTTTACTTATGAGATAGGCATTATGTTATTATGTAAATATATTTTTCTAACAGGACTTGATAATGTGTAACTTTTACACGGAACAAGCATGTCGTTCATTTATAAAGAATAAATAGTTTTACTATATTAATCAAAAATTACTATACTTAATATCTTATCACTATATCAGTTTTAGTAAATGTTAATTTTTTAGATTACGTAATAATGCAGTCACCTACTTCTTTTTGTGCAATTTTGTGTGCATTTTTACTAATTATTGATACTAGTCCTAAAAAAATGCGTTGAAAATTGCTTTTAATTGTTTATAATGACAGAAAAGAAAGTGAACCTGTAAAAAATAATATGATTATAATAAAAATTGAAGTGTACATAATTAATAGAAGAAGCTTTTACTTCTCGACAGTTTTGTTCGAACGAAAAATTTGCTTAATCTAGTATCTCGATTGTTGGAATAAATGCAATTCCTTAACCTTTAAATATTTATGTATACTTAGGTACTTATTAATTTATATTGGATTATAACAAGTTTTATTGTGCGATTTAATATTAAAATTATAATAAATTCATTAGGTACCTAATTAATTACTAATAGAATACAGTTTACTGTTTACATTTTTTATGCAATTTATTTTAGTTTTAAAAGTAAGATAAAACTATGATTTCGTTGATAAAATATTCACAGCACACAAAATAAATCATTTCCTCTTTACATTTTATGCAAAAGTTCATGGTTACCTATCACGCTTTTTTTTACTGAAAGATTTTCCAGGCATTACACCGTAAATAGTGAACGGTAGCAAGGTAGCATCCAATAAGGTGATAAGGTGGGTTCACTACTACTTAAAATTTTTGAATTTCAATTAGTAGGTACTAACGCCCTAATAACCATATAGCCTATACCAGCGATTCTCAAACTTATACGGTCATGGAACTTTCTGTTAGGGAACCCCCGACTCTGAACTCAATATCAACCTTAAAATTGTCGTCGGCGAAAACAAAGGCGCTTTTACGCTGAGACAAGTTTGAAGCTTTGGTTAGTCCATCCGTGCTAACCTTTTATCTTTACGAGTATTATACACTGTTAGTATTTTTTTCCGCATATGGTGAAAACTTGACTATGGATATGCTATAAAATTTAATTTTATAATCAAATGATTAGAAACAATAAAGGATTTGAATCTAGTTTGTAGATAATAATTTTACGCTCTTTAAAAGCACACTTATAAGAATTTACACATGAAAATTTAATAAATAACTTATAATATTATAATGTCAATATAATGTTGAATAAATAAATTTGAAATACCGTCGAACAAATGTACTACATATAATATTGTATAAAATTCCATGTCGAATAAATAATGTTTGTTCGAATAAATGTTAAGTCGAACAAATGTGTGTCGAATAAAATTCCCATGCCGATCAAGTGTTGTCGAACAAAATTCCGGCTATGGAAATTTTAAATGTAACTTTTTTTTTTAATTTACGACGCGTTTTCGAGCTGTTGCGTAACTTATTCTTGTGTTATTCGATATTGGAAACAACAACACAATAATTATACATGTATAGAACTAAAATCCTTTTTGAAAACAGGAAACCGCAAAGATATAGTTTATTTATAAATAAAAATTAAGAATTATTAAAAAGTAAGAACAGCTATCGTCTTTCGTTGTTTCTAAAGCATTACAACATTTAATTTTACTACATTTTTATGTTGGTTAAATGTGTTGAATTACTTCGATTCAAAGACGCTTACGAACCGATCGAGCGAGGGGAAATTAGCCGGGGAAATCCGGCAAAATCTATGTTAACCTGACGAGTATATTTTTGTCTGGTTTTCATGGGACAGAAGTCCGTTGTATAAGTAAAGAAAAATGTAGGAAAATCTCGGAAAATTCTTGTTTGTGTAAAGATTTGTTTTAAAGTAAAAGAATAATATTATATTAGGTATTATTTAATTACAATTAAATAATAATTAACTATAAAATACAATATCGATGGCTACATGAGGTTTTCTACTTTCGATTGTTTTTTGATCGAAGATTATCCCATGTAAGATACCAAATTTTTAATTTGATTGATACATAATTGTATTATTATTTTATTAAACGATCTATCAAAAAGGAAGACTCCCAAATAATAATGGGTTGCCACTAAAGAGTGAATGACGTCTTATTATAATTGAAAACAAAAAATGATTGTGGAAAATTAAATTTTGGATACGAATACTTACACATACATACATACATATGAATTTATATATATATAAATATATATATATATATGAATTTGTACTATGTACATTATGTTGTTATAAAATAAAATCGACTTTACCGAGGATTTTTTCCAAAAAATATTATTTTCAATTTTAACGAATTCATTCTACATACATAATATACTCGAGCAATTCACTGCTTATACCATAGTTTAACTATGCTTATACTACTACTGCTACTACATAAACATATTATATTTATTGTATACCGTGATCTTTATTTAACCCGCCAACCAAATATTTATGCTAATAGAATATTCTCGTAATTCCTATTGTTAATTGCAAAATTTTGTTGTTTTTTTATTAAACCTAATTAATATGAGTCACCTAAAATCAATTATTATAACGTGCTAACCACCATCGTGCAATATTAAAACACCCCTATATGTGGCGCATGCTTTCGATAGAAGTCCATATAAAATCAATATTGCGGTTAACAATTTCAACAGCTGTTTTGGATTTTATTAAATAGAAAATGTGTAATGAAACCTTTTAGTTTCCACGCTTAATGAATAATAAAGAATTTTCGCATAATCTGTGCGAATTAATTAAAATTCCAGACAATTACAGACACGGTGCGGTCAGTAATATACCGGAATGCGTCATTCGGTTTCGATTTTACTTCGGTTTCTATTGCTTGCAATAAAATTTTAAAAAATTAAACATACCGTCAAGCATACTTTTTGTATAATCATCTGAAACTGCTTTTTTACGGGAACTCATTTTTATTATTTAAACTTGTCTAGTTGATTCTTCTCGATTCACTCCTAGAGCTTTTAATGAAATCTCCGCGCAACACTGGTTTTAATAAGAATATTTTATAAACACGTTACTAATGTCGTCAATTTAATGGTTTACTTGTTTTTCTTTCTTATAAAAATAATTACTACTACTTTTTACAAGGCAATGCGACCAAGTCAAGTTCGAACTGGGTATATTATTCTAGACGCACAGTGTGGAGTAACGAGCAAGCGCGTCGTAGTCAAATCGATGAAAAGTTTTGCTCATGTTTATGTTAAAAATTAAATTTGAAAAAGTTAATCCAACAGGAAATGCTTCAATCATGCAAATTACACTATAAATGACGCAATTAAAGGTTACGAAGAGAAATTATACAGGAACAATTAAAGTATAGCATATCTATATAGTTTAAAGTACAAGATCGACAAGAATTTTCAACTTTTGCATGTTTATTATCGTTTAACCTTTTAATGTTGCTATTGACGAATAAAAAAATTGTATTTAATAATATTTTTAGTAGATAGTAGTAAAACTACTAAGGTAGTAATTATTATTGATTTACCAAAAATATTTAATTTTTCTCTTATTTTTTTAACGTTACACGTTCCATATTAGGTAATATTAAAAAAATTGATTAATCCTTCGGTCAACGGGTCACTTTATATGGTAAAATATAATATCGTCGTTGAAATATATGTTAACCAGCTAACTCCATTTAACAAAATATTACAGGAGAGCATTAAAACATCACAAAATTTAATAATACATATAAACGAAAATTCAATTATAAAGATGAATTTTCGTTTTCAATTCAATTATAAAGATGAATTTTCGTTTATATTATTAATATATATTAGAATTTTGTGATGTTTTAATGTTTAAGTATACGAGTTAGCTGGTTAACATATATTTAAACGACGATATTATGTAGTTTGTTCTACCCGTTGAATGAAGGGTTAAAACAGTTAAAAGTAATTAAAAAATACTTTGAAAATGTTAGAAACTTTAAAAAAAATTTAAAAAAAAGTTTAAGCGAATATTCATAAAACATTTAAATTTTGCAAAATTTCGACTTTTTTTCTGCATAATTATAGTACTTTTTCGTAGGTAACACGTGATAAAATAGAAATTCTAAATAAACCGATACCTTTTGGGGAGATAAGGTAAATAATTAAATTTAAAATTATATTTTGTATTAAGTAACTACCTACTAACTATTTGCATGAACAAACTAAAAGATTTTATTAGTGCATATACTAATTAATAACTAACATTTATTTTTAAACGCACTATATAATTAATTCACGATAACGAGAGTTAATTATAAAAATTAATGTCTTAAAAAATTAATTTACTATCTAAATATGTAGATAGCACCTAACAACAAGAAATCTATTGATAATATTATGGGAAAAGTTCAAAATGGCGATATTGTACCTATCAATACATTACTTCAACATTATTGTTTTTACTTTTTACATATTATTATACAACACGTGTCGATACAGTGTTGAAAGTAAATTGTTTTTAATTTTTCATAATACTAATAATAAATTATTTTTATTACTAGGGTATATTTATAAAATTAGACCACGTTAGGTTATAAAATTCACACAAGTATATGAGGTTGTCTAAACAATACACACTCAATTAAATTTTGTGTATACAAGTAGTGTATCATCAAGTATATGGGTCCCAGAAAATCAGGGGCCCCCAAAAAAAAAAACAAAAAATGAAGTTTTCATTTATATAATAATTATTATATTCTTTTTATTGTTCATTATAATTATGTGTTTGAAAGGGGCGAGGGCCTACAGTGTGGTTGTGCTTATAGGGCCTCCAAAAGTCTTTATCCGGCCCTGGACCCATGCGGCACGATTTTTTGTCAATTAATTTTTTTTATTTTACTACATACTAATTAAGTATAAAAAAATATCATTAAAAGTTGGTACCATTATTATTATTACAAGTTAATAAATTAATACCTATCCTACTCGAATTTAACTATTATTTTTTTTAATTTATTTCTCTATACTAGTAAATACTAAAAAATATTATTATTCTAAATTCCGCACAAAATCACAAATCGCGTGGATGAAGCATTGAAGAATGAACTCACAATGCACTCAAATTTGTGGATTTTCGCGTCAGTTCTCGTTATCGCATTTTTTGAGAATTTAAAATAGAGTGTACATAACTTGCTGGAAAGTGTATTTAATATACATGCTATCTTTTATGTACTACATTTTACATATGTAAGTAAAATACATTGGTCGAGAACAGGAAACTTTAAAATTATTATTCTTATATGCGTAGGTGGTTAATATTTTACAAAATCTATTACTTTCGAATCGAGAAAAAATAGATCATTCCTTGATTTGTATGACTTCAAGCTTCACCTTTCTCCACTTACATAAAGTAATGCTAATAATAACATAATAAAGTGATAGACTTTCAATTTTTAACGGAATTATTTATCAAAATATTATTTGACAACCGTAGGTATTAGTTTAAAACATTCAAGTCGTGAAATTAATAAATTTAAAAAAATTGATTTACGTAGGTAACTATACTTACGAATATTTCGAGTTTCCTTATTGCTATTTCTTTATTGAAAATCGTAGGAGGTCTCATATACTATTTATTAAATCACCTAAAGGTGGCCCATCCCAAAGAACAATAGAAAAGTAGTCTAGGTTTTTAATTTAACTTTTATTTGATCACGATTTATAATTAATTAATATGCCCGTATTTGTATACTATCACTAATACCTAATTAGTGAAAGTACTTACCTATTTGATTTCCCTTTAAATATATCGAAATCGTGAGGACGCGCCCGATGGAAGTGTTAATCTTCAATTACATTCTAAATTTAAATATTATTATTATTTTATAATCAAGGCTAATAAAATTATCTTTTTTATACTAAATATACAAAATTAACAAAATTTTCATAAAATGCGATTAATTTTGCAAACCGAAAATTTTGCGTGTCCTGTTTTTACACCGGGTGCTGAATGAGTTAGCCGAACATAGAAAATTAACATGTAAAAAAAACTTAAGCAAATTCTTGCTTCCCTAATTATTTTAGAGAAAAAATGAAAGACATAAAAATAATGCAGAAATATAAACTACAAATGATAAGACCATTAGATTTCATTTAACTTTTACTTAAAAGATCAAAAAATGTTTTCGAAATTGTTAAAATTTTCATTTATCGCACTGGCCATGCAATAAATTCAATTTAATTTATATTTTCCAAAATAATTACCATGGAAACTTTCATGGCCAGTCCGATAAATGAAACTTTTTACAATTTCAAAAGCATTTTTTGGCTTTTTGAGTAAAAGCAAAGGTAAAAGTTAGATGAAATCTAATGCTCTTATCATTCGTAGTTTATATTTCTGCATTATTTTTGTGTCTTTCGTTTTTTCTCTAAAATAATTAGGGAAGCAAGAATTTGCAAAAATAAGTTTTTACATGTTAATTTCCTATGTTCGGCTAACTCAATCAGCATTTTATCTCATATTATTTTAATCTACATAATCTTTTAGATCTTTCGATCTAACTCCTGATTTAACCGATTTAAAAAAGGAGAAATAACAATAAAGAAAAATGCATAGACATTAAAGGGGTGTAAAATGTGTTTAAAACTATCCACTTTCCGTGTAGCCACTCGGCCGAAGCCTCGTTGTACAAAATATTACATGCGTTCGATATTGATTTACTTTCAAACCTGATGAAATGACTATACATTTTAGAGTTAAAATATTTTACGCATTCTTCGTAATAAGAGGCGGGAATTTTAAAACAAGTATAATAATTAACTATAGTTCTTTATAAACGTTAAAAATTCTGTTAGCGTCTTTTATGTAAAATCGTTCATTTCCAAGTTATAAAGCCCCTGTATTTTATTGAAAAGAATTTATTTTATAAATATTTATTGTTTTGCAGATTTCTTGTTACAATCAATAAAGTAGGTGGGTATTCAAAATTTCTAACTTTTATATTACATAATATATGTAGGTAATGGAAAATCAAATTTAAATTTCATCCTATAGTGCATCGTTCTAACATAATAGGTAATTAATCGTTTCATCGTTATCTTAAAACTTATTGATTTATGAAGATTTTTAACTAATTTTATTAAATTTCACTTTTTAATCAATAGGTATTTTAAACCAATAATGATTATAAAAAACATTGTATTTCTATATCTATATTAAAAAATATCAGCAAACCTTAAAAATGCCATCTGCCCTTCACAAAACTTCTACGTCGACTACAATAAAAATCAAAAATATTGCGAAACTACCCGCGCATCAAATTTATATTAGTAACATAATCATATAGTAGTGTGGATTAAAATAAAATTTTATTATTTTAATAGGTGACAGACAAACTATCACTTTTATAAAAACGATTCGTATATACTTATGTCAACTTAAATCAGATTTATAGAATTATAAGAGAAAGTTGTCAAGAAAATTATAACAAAATTGCAAAAAAAATCAAGCGATTTATTTATATGGTAAGAAAACGATACACAAATACGGTTAAAGCATCGTTAAAATGTACTTTCGAGTAGGAGAGAGCGGAGTCAGTCGGAACACTTTTATAACAATGAACCAAATTGTCCATTTCGACAATTTTCCCAGAAAAGGACATTCAAAATTTTAAGCAGTTGCCAGGACAAAAGCTTGTCTTATAAAAAATATTAAAGGCTCATATGTCATCGTTTCTACTTATGTTGCCACAAGAGTGAAAGATAAGGTAATTTTTTAATTGCGAATATTTGCTAACCGCAAGGTCTATTTTTAACTGAGTTGGGCCCTAGGCTCTAGCAAATTTTCGGGCCCCTTATAATCGAGTGTAACTAATAGCATCGAAGGCCCAATTTTTGGGTTATTTTATCAATACAGTACAGTCTCGGTAATTCGAACACACGCTAATCCGAAAACACGCGCTAAATCCGAACACACGCGCTAATGCGATCATCCAGTATCCGAACAAAAGCAGAAAAATTCAGAAAATGAAAGAAAAACTATTTGTGCGGACCACTGAGTTTTTCTTCTTGTGTTCGGATTACTGGATGATCGCATTAGCGCGTGTGTTCGGATTTAGCGAGTGTTCGGATTATCGAGACTGTACTGTATTTGATTTTTATTTTACGATTTTGTTTTCTCTTTTCGGGCCCCTCTGCCCGAAATAAGCCCTGGCTAACTGGTTGGTCCTATTAATAATAAGAAAAACTATTTATGATACAACTACAGAGTAATAAAAATTTCTGTAACCATCATTTTATCATTTAAAAAAAAATCAAAGTCAAAATTTGTTAAAATAAATTTTAAAAAAATTGACGAACGAAGATAGTTTTTTAATGTACTATCGTATTTAGCTATCGTAACAGCTAAAAAAATATTTGAATTAAATTGCAATTTGTTAATAACCTAATTACATAATAATGTTTATTATTTAAAAAAATACGATCGAAGGTGCCATGTAATTTATTAAAATGATGAAGACTTAATGCCAAGTTGTATTATTTTATGTGCACTTGTTAACATAATAACCAAGGGACCTAAATCTAGATCTGTGTACTTTAACAAATGGTAGAGATATTATAGAACTAGGTACCACCTTTTACTTTAATTCATCTATATACCAAAACCCTTCTAATTTGTGCTTATTCTTCAATGAACTCTCTACTGTAATAATAGCTAAACATAAGTTATAACCCACACTCAAGTTCAAAATTGACACTTGTAGAATTAATACCATTGCAAATTAATCAATGGTAATTTGGTAATATGCCAAAGTGCTTGAAATGTTTTCGATAAATAATTTTTGACAATGTCCAGCCTTGAATTCTTGATGTCGTAGAAACTTCACGAGAGCATACATAATAATATGTAGTAGTAGTAGCTTTGTAGGACACCAAGTATTATATGAGTGACGAAATAGTTCGAAAATTTGAATTTAAAATTTTTGCATGTACTAACAAGCTAAAGGTTATTACTGAATCGCAGATTTGTTTCGGGAAAATTTTCGTTTGGTAAAATTGCATTCAATTTTAAAATTTTGTGTAACTATCATGCACCTCCCTTCATTGCAATAATTGAATTTCATTCAATTTTAATAATTCATTCATACTTTTTTACTTATTGGTCGATTCTTACGAAAATCGTTATCGTTTACGTATTTCTATAATTATTTACGTTTTTTTGTATTTTTTGCTTAAGTTTTTCATTTTTTTAAATTATAGCTACAACGATGAAAAAAGTTTTAGTTTAAAACGAAAAATAATTTTGATAATAATACCACCTGACAAGGAATTCATAATAAATTTTCAGCTGACAAATCTACACGCTACCTAACTTACCATAATCTGATGAAGAACATTTGATGCATCAAAGACACTTGACCAAATGAGGTCGTGAGTAGGGCGTTTAACTCACTGTTTATTCAATCGAAATCGAAGTGGATAAAAATTTAGTTAACTCTGACGTCTGACCCGAAGTTTACACAACGGGCTCTAAGGTATATACGGTTACCTCACGGATATAAATCAATTAAAATATTATGTTTGACAAAAATCAAAATATTTCTCATGTGTTTTGTAGTTATCACGGCAAACGTATTTTTTTCAATATAAAATCCATAAGATGATTATATTACAATCAATTCTGCAAAATAAATTAAAATTTAATATCAGCTGTAACCAATTTTTTAAATTCAGCATTAAAAAATTGCGTCATTAAGTTTGTGTCGTTATGAAATTTTAAATGAAACCCGTTTTGCCCGAAGAGATAATAATATCCCGTTTATCGTTATTAGTAGTTGTAAGGTATGTTAGTTGTCAACTAAAACTTCATCAAGTTCATTATCCTATCATGGAACAATGCAAATATGTATATATATATAATTCTTTTGATTGATATAATGATTATATTCATTTTAGTAAGTACCCTATTGGTGTATTAAAAATTTCGAGTTGCGCATGAATTGTCACTTAAAAATTTAACTTTAGCGCCAAAGTTACGACATAAGAATGTTTGCCTTTCTATTCGCAGTTTTAATTATTATTAATCATAACAAATTGAAAAAATAATAAATAAAAATTACTTTTACAAAACATTAATAAATTACTACCAATATTATCGTTGTTTGGTGTTCTAATTTTTTAAAGATTTTGTTTAGTACAAGAAATCGAAACAAACTTTAGACGATTTAAAAAATTACATAAGTATAGCTTGCATATTTTTTTATAAACGGATCTTTTGGCCACGTCGCGTCGAATAAACTAATTATTATATTCTTTAGATTCCAATAAATGTCGCTCCCACAGGATGCATCCCTGTCCGCCAAACTGCCCAAAATTTCTATATCAGAATTCGAAATTTTGAACATTGTCTAGGTACTACCTATTATTTCTAGTACTACTTGAAAGAATTTTAAATAAATTTATTCTAATCAAAAACAATAATTATAAATAATTTATTAAAATGCATGCATGTCTTAAAGATCAGTTGTTTTATAACACACCAAACACCTTGTTACAGTCTAATTTTGGTAAGGAATACAAATAAACATATTACATAGCAGGTACATTAATATACCTACTTATTATTTGCAACGCTCTATAAATCATACAAGTTTAATAATAAATTTTAAAGCTTCAAATTTATTATAATAACCTCGAAACCAAAATTTTGGTAAAATTTACCTGCAGGAGATACCGATTTTGTCCTATTCTTTTATTTTTTTGAGTAATCGAAGGATTAAAATTATTATAATAAACATCTAGTTATAACGTATGTACGTAAGTAGCTATCGTGTTTAAATAGTTGTAAGTTTTATGTAAACAAGGAAGCAAGTTAATTTCTCAACTATTATTATTTATCTAGATGATGTAAGAATTAAACGTTACCTTTAAATAAATTTTTGATTATAAAATAAAAAATTACTCACCTTCGTCTGTCCAGTGTTTGATATTTCCATTTAAAGTATCCCAATCGGCATTCAATTCAGAATAACTTGCCATTTCCAAAAAAAACATAGAAACAAACACGATTACAAAAATTTTAAAATAATTAACGTCTCAAACACAACAACTGTTGTAGGTTATTGTACTGAACTAATATTCAAAATTTTAGATAACACATATCCCTTAATACAATATGCCAAGTACCTATTATGGAATTTATCACCGAACGTATTAGGGTTCAAAAGGTTATTATTATCCGCCATCGTAATTTATTACAACAATATTTCTTTAATCTATTTAATTAAATTAATCGACAATGTGTACCGATATTTTTTTTATAAATAATCACAGAAAGGATTAGCATCGCCAACAGAGGTGAATACTTGAAGTTTTTAGTAGAAAGAACACGCAAACTCGTTGCTAATAAGATTCGAGACCGTGAATACCTGTTTTTACATTCTCTTGAACCACACACATGTACACATACCTGTGATAAAAGGAAAAGAATTCAAATTTATTACATTATGTATTTACTATAGTTATATATTGATTGCCGCGTCTCCTTTTAGCGGTCCCATGCAATTATTTGCAAAATTTCAAAATCCCTAAATTTTTTATCATTTTGATGAGGTTGTCGTTATAATTATTATTAAAGAATTCAATTTCCTGAGTAAGTTTAAAAGGATGTAATTTCTTACTAGCAAAAAGCCTTTCATTGCTTTTGTAAATATCAAATTACAAATAAAGTTTTTATTCTGATCCGCAACCGAAAAATTATAATGCCTAGGAGGTAATATTAAAATTTTTAATTCTCGCTCCCACTCATCAACTTTAAAATCTCTAATAGCACCTCAACTCTTTACAATGATCTCAAATTTAAATTATCGATATATTTTGACGAAAAGAAATTAAAATCGTCCAAATAGTTTCATATTTATTATTACAAAAAATATTAATTTTTTATCCATTCGAGCAATCTTATAAGATCAACGGATTTGAAATAACGTATCGCGAAATTAATTTGATGTTTAAAAAACTCAAATGACCACAGATCTTCTGGTTGAACTTAAAAGATGTTTTTTTTGCGATTGGTAAATTAGAAATAGTAACAAATCAATTGAAAGCCGTAACGGGATGCACACTTCGCTTGGATAGTAAGATTTTAGTCATCTTATTGGAAAGAGACCGCCTGGAAGGCTCTGCTCATGATACCCAATCTAGCCAAATGTCTTCGAAGCGTGGACGACTAATGTCAGATTGGGTTAAAAGATGGGCAGTGTAGAGGCTTCATTTGATAATTTAATACCGTTGAATGTTGGATAGTCTGTGTTGCTTTAAACAGCGAGTGCAAGAAACCATGCATACAAACAAACATGAATGATTAAATTCGTGCAATTTTATGTCACTTGAATAATATGGTTCTTTTTGTTATGTTTTCACACTTGAATACTATTTTATTGAAACTTTCGTAGTCAATTCTGAAATAATTACCAAAGTCGTTACTATTTACATAATATTAACCATTAAAAATTTTGGTATAGTAAGTAATTTAGTCCAAAATTACATTCGGCGAATAAGCATGTTACTTCCAACACATTATAATATACTAGAAATAGCAAGATAATTAAGGAATAACGTGTGCCACTATGCATATCTGCAGGTTGCAAAACCAACCCTTAAAACTGGTTTACATTATGAGATTTCTCATGTGACTTATTGAACGACTTGTCATATTAAAAATATTTTTACGTTCACACTATACAATTTTTGGTATTTAGTAACATAAAACAAAAAAAAAGCAATGCGCAGTGCTTACGATTTTAGATAGGATTTTTCATAAGATAAAGTCACATGAGAAATTGCATAGTGTGAACCAGCTTTTACTATATGATGTGCCAAGTTTTAGTACTCGATACTTGAGTCGCAATCAATTAATTGTATTAAATCGAGATCATTGCACATAATGTACTTACAAGAAATGCAAGGATTAAACATTGGTTTGACATTAATATAAGCTTAAGCAGGATTGAAAAAGATTCGCCTTGCTTTGAGTGGTTAAAATTCTCCAATAATAATGAAATTGATGCCTACTCATTTATTTAATGCTGTTTATAGTCATATCGCGTATGAAAAATATGCAAATTTTATTTAAATATTGTTTTTTCTTTTTGATATCTCTGGCATCTTATTTGTTGCCTGGATTGAAATTTCAGTTTCTATGCGTTTTTAACATGCGATTTTTAACACCACAAACTCATTGAATAAATAAGAAAGAAAAGCATCAGATAATATGATATCAGATATATCAGCGACATTCATAAAAAGTATAATTTTGTCAATTTATATAAGATGTTTTACAAGTTATTAAGGGGATTCATTTCACATTGTACTTTTGTCGTAAATGTCGTAGATCCTGTTTTTTGTAGAATTTTTAATGCAGATCTAGTTTATGAAATCTATGCAGTCGTACTTTATGTAGAAGTCGTAATTTCGTTACAATTTATACGTTGGCGATACATAATAACCAAAAAAAATTTAAACAATAAGTAATATCAGTAAATGTGTATTAGAATTAATTAGTTAAATAATCTACCTCAAAACATCAAAACAATCGACAAATATAAGTACGAAAGAATTTACGAAACATTGAACGGTGAGTGTGTTCATGTCACACAAGTCTACAAAAATCAAAAGTACGATAACTACGAAAGTACGTAGTGAAATGAATCCCCTTATTATTTTTCAATGACAATCTGTGCATTTTTAAGTGACCGAGCTCGCTCGCCGATTCAGATATTGGTTATGGCAATTGTTTCAACGTGTGAACAATATGACAACATTTTATTATTTTTAAATATATTGCAACACAATATACTCGACACAAGTACGAAAGGTAAAATAAAAATTTGTAAAACATTAGTCAGTCACTTTATCTCTTTTATTGCAAATTAGATAATAAACATAATCAAACAAATTCAACAACTTCAGGTGTGCATTTGAAAATGAATCAAGCCAAAGTGAAGGAAATGTGTTTACAAAAAAAAAAAAAAAGTATAAATTATAAACATACAATTTAACTGAAATTCTCACTCTGCTTTTGATTTGGTATCATCTTTGTGGTGGATAAAAACAAATGAGAAAAGTAATACACCAGCCATCATGGAAATAGCACTAACATAATAAGGATAAGCACTGAAAATAAATCTTTCATATTGTGTATGTTGTAGGGGTCTAACTGGAACTTGAGTAGAGCTGTAAAGATGAGTATATCCTATTCTATCGTAATCAACAATAAGTTGATAAACACCATAAACATCTGGAATTTTAAATCTTGCTTCGTATTGACCAGAAAAGAGTTTTTTAAGTGTCGTACGAACAAATGGGTCGATTCTAACAAATTCCAGTTGAATATCGTTCGTATCAAATGGTTTCCATACACCATTTTCCAATATGTCAATTTCAATAGAATAAACCTTAAAATTACAACTCGATAAAATTTTAATCAAAACTTTTAGGCCAACTTACAATTTGATCCATAATTGTATAAGATTGAGGCGAATTCTTTTCACCTACTTTGTGATGTTTTACCGAACGTACTGCAAGTTGTCCCCTCTCTTTGAATACCCATTGGCTTATCAATTGTGCAACGTATTCGTTGCCACAACTTATTGGTTCTTTATCGCTACTTCTTTGTACAAAAGATGTAAAGTATTCATCGGAAAAGAAAGAAAGAGAACCTGAGAAAATAACCCGAGCGTTATTTTGAGCTTGCAGGCTAGCAATAAGAACTACACTTTTACCAACAGCATGTGGATACTAAAAATAATATTAAAGATGTACTTAAAATACTAAAAATTAAAACCTTTTAGATATAGCGGATCCAACAAAGTGGTTATAAATTTAAAATGAGTTTAGAAAATAGTCACCTCTTTAATAATATGTTCGGGATTGTAACTGTAACTGGTACTCTCGGCTGTTAATAAAGGCAAAACAAGAGGATGTTCAAGATCCACCAAAATTCCGGTCCCTTGATATAACAGTGGTGCAGCATCCTTACGTGATCCAACAATAATTGGTGCATCTACGAGATTTTCAGGTGAAACAACAATCTTTGTATGTTGCCCAGAATCGGTTACATCATAATTTAAATGATCGATAACATAAGCTCCTTCTTCATCAACCTATTAAAAAAAAAAAACTTGAAAAACTATTTTTAAGCTTGTCTAGGAAGTACAAACCTCAAAACCACATTCCGATGCCAATTCTCTTAAGACGTCTCCAGTAACACTACTACCGGCAACCAAGAGATTACCCCCATCGTCGACAAATTGTGTTATGGCATCCACTCCTAAATTGCCACCAAATTCTTCTACCGAAGGTGCAAAAATAATTAAATTTTGGTACAAATATTCACCATATTTTGACAAATGTAAAGATGAATCGTCAGCAATTTTAAATGTTAATTGATGACCACGATCTGTAAATTAACGTGCATTTAAATAAAATTTGCCGGCACGGTAACCTTAAAATTATCGGCAAAGACAAACCTTGCAGCGATTTGAAAAAAATCGAGTGCGTTTCTTTTATTACTTGATTATCCAATAATACTAGCGTATTAATCGAAGCATTGGCAATGGAAAATAATGTTAAAAGTGAGAAAATTAACGAATACATTTTTAATACACGTCACCAACACGTTTGACATATAAAAGCATACAAACTGTTTATAACATACCAACTGTTGGAAGAAAAATAATAAAATATACAGGGTAAATCGTACGCGAAAGTAAAAGCTGCAAGGAAATCGAACATAGTTTTCTTCATATTTATTATCTTTATCGTTTTTATTCTATTAAATTAAATAAATAAAATATAAAGTTACTTATTTATTATCAGAAAAGGTAATTAATAAGACAATGATAGATACTCCTTTGTATTTGTCGAAAAAGAAGACGGGATTAAGTTTAAAAAGGCTTTGACATACAAAATTTATAAATATCGCCAATACATAACTGATAAAACTAATAGTAACGCTATTAGTGCAGAGCATGTGGCAATAAAATTAAATCAAAATATTCAAGAATTTTCTTCTAAATATCATATTTCGATTGTTTTGGTTATCCATCGTTATCGAACAAATCATTGTTTTACTACACATTTCATAAATTCTATTTACCTTTTCGCGCCAACTTTCTTTAAGATTGAAGAGGTGCAAATGTCATTTTATATGTGGCAGAGAAAATCATCAATTCATAAAACTGTTTATAAAACAACAAAGATGTAAGAAGGTACATAATAAAAACAGGCTTGAAAAATAAGTAGGTACATAGGGAATAATTCATTAAATCACCTAATTTATTAATGGAATCGTCTTGAAATATTTACACAAACACAGTTAATAAAATGTTCTTTTTATAAATTACAAAATTCATCAGTAGAAACAAAAACGAACAACTCTAACCATTAATCGTAAACTTTATCTGAAAAATAAAACAAAAATACACTTAGGTAAAACATTTAATAAAATAATTAAAATACCAACTTTCACTAGCACGTTCTTCAGCACGAGCTTTCATCCTTGTAATAAATGCAGCTCCTTTATTTTTACGAAAGTTTTCATATGGATCATTAAGATCGCAGCCGATGCCTTTAAATTGATCTTGACGATCACGAACTTCGCCACCCGAAATCGGAGAATCAATTCCTTGTTCGTTAGCACCTAAACCGCTACCACCCCAACCCATTTTGCATAGCATCTGATGACCTTTATTACTTGAATCCAATTCTTGGGGCGGTTCCAATTTATTGAAAGGTGTGGTACTATAAAAATAAGTTGATAGTTAACTTAAGGATGTACAGGAGGTACAATCGGAAACAAAAGTAGTTGTAATTTGAATTTCGCAAATATTGAGTTTTCTGTGTGTAGTAAGATAGTAAGTAAAAAGTTGAAATTAAGTGCGTTATAAATTGAAGAAGTAAACGATATTACTTTTTATGGTTTGTTTATAAACAAAAGTAAACTCTGAAATGGGTGGGACAAGAAATTTCAAAAGTAAAAAAGTAGTAAAAAGTAAGATGCTTTTTAAATGTCAGAAACGATTAGCAAAGTTATAAAATGCACGTAGGAAAGTTTTTTTCTTATAAATCGGTTCGTTTTACTGAAATTAAGAATATTTAATTTATTTTAACAAACATTTTTCCAGTGACTATCCCTTCAATCCAACCTAACAAAATAAAAAAATTTATTAGTATAACAAAAATAAATTATTAAATAGTAAAAAATATATACCAGCGATTTTTAAATATTATTAAATTGTTCAAGTCCTTTTAATTTTATTATTATTTTTGGAGATTTGAACCTGACAATATAAGTGGTAGCTTCAATTAATTTCTTAAGAATGGGCTAGTAAAAAATTTTATTGGAAACTTTCTTGTATTGGTTTTTCAAAGTTAAACCAATATAATCAAGAACCCAACAATGATAGACATGTTTCGACCTTATTAGGTCTCATCAGTATCATATAGTTGAATTCCTGAAAATATTGATTTGATTTTTTACCTTCTATAGCATTTTTCGCATTGGTATTGGTTTTTGCATTATAAGATTTTCTTAAGATTCCTCCAAGTTTTACTTACATCAAATCAATGATATACTTAAACATACTTACTAATTTTCATCTATTTTTGTTCAAATTTTAAAAATAGCTTTCCCGATTATGCAATTTGCAATGATTGGTAGTAATTAAAAAAAAAAAGAAATCGACCTGAAATTTGTAGTCCCACCCTCTTTAGAGTTTACTTTTGTTTATAAAGAATCCATAAAAAGTAATACGGTTTACTTCTTTAATTTATAATGCACTTAATTTAAATGCTTTACTACATGTAATTTAATTTTTCAACCCTCTTAAAATAAATTTATCAGTGCAAGGTATTTAACGGAAAAGATTTAATCCAGATTCGTTTAATCTAAATTTAAAAGTATAATACCTAAATGATGGTTGTGGAGTAGGCGACGGAGATCGATTTATAATTCGTGCAGGCGGCGTACGAGAACGCGAACGAGATCTAGAATGTGACGAACTTCTCTTGCTTCTTCTTCTGCTGGTACTTCTACGACGAGATCTGCGAGGACTTCTGGAATGCGACCGCGACCTTTGAACACGCACTGGCGATGGCGACAAACTTGTGTAACGCCGTTTGGGAGGAGAAGGTTCTTTTTCCATGGGGACGACTACTGGACTAGGAGATCTGGATTTATCCCGAATACCCGCAAGTATTGCGTCATCTTTTTCTTTTTTAGCACCATTTTTAGCCTTGTAGTATTCGAATAGACCTAGCTTTTCCCAGCCCTCACTGGGTTCGCAATTTACATTAAATTTATTTAAAACGATACAAATTATATTTATATAGCTATACACTTGATGGCACACAAAAATTTTAATGTAAAGCACTTACGTTTTGAAAATTTGATTAATAACAAAGTTACAGCAAATTATAATAATTGCTTTTAAAATTAATATAACTAAATAATAAAAGAAGATTATTGGCATAATCCAGAAAGAGACTAACTTTGTTAAGACCATTAACAATAATGGGCAAAGTAGGTAGCCAAGATGTAAAACAATATTAATATGCTCACAGCACCATTAAAAGAGGTTACCGTTAGTAAGAAAAGCATTATTCAAAACAATAGAAAAAATATATTCTTTTAGAGATTCCAAGAATATAAGGCACCATAATATTCTAAACAACACATTCAATTTTACACTTTGCAATGTGCCGCTTCTCCTTCCAATTCGATATTTCTGAAAATATCCCGAAATTAAATTAAAAATAAATAATCAAAATCGTACATTGTCGCCAGTTTAACCACCTCCATTTAAACACTATAACTGTCAATGTCTCAGCATTTCAACAAAACACAGAGTACAACCTTGTACATTTATGGCGGGTTCCACAAAAGACCGTCTGTTCCTAGTCTGTAGGTAACTTTAGCTATACACATCTGCATCGTAAATCGCAGCAATCTAAAATTTTACACAAAGGTATAATTTTTCTAAGAGACAAATTCACAATTGCTATTGAAAGACCAGTGCAAATATAAGGCTACATTTTAAGATTGTAACTTATTGTAAATTGTAAAGGAAACACCTATCGATTATAGAAGGCCAGCAAATGTTAAAAAAACAGTTTTAGAGGTATAAGTTATCAGTTGGTATTGTCCGATTAGTCAGTGTGCATTTGAGAAAAATGTATTCGTTTAGGGCGACATCAAAATCTATGGATCATGCAATGAGACCTAATGAACTACGTATTTGACTCCCATTTGCATTTATATCTTATGCTGACAGCACTACCTCTACTACAGTAGCGTAAGATTGCCATATGAAAGTAATTTATAATTTTTATTTGTATTGTTTAGTAATTTAAAATGTATTAATATTTTTTCACTTAACTTTTACTTAAATTTGATTAAAATGAAAGCAATCCAAATATAACTTGCTGTAACTTTAAAAAAAATTTTTTCATAAAAACTTTGTAGTATTGAATCCGTTTCCATTATAGTAATTCAAATAAATTGAATAAAAACAGAAACGAACAAATTATGTCCTCTACCATTCAAAATTACATTACCTGTCTCTAGGTCTTTCGTGCGTGGGTGGCGCATAAAAGTCTTCAACGGCGGCTAGTAATCTATCGCTAGGTGGTTGTGGTGGTGGCAACCTAATATCTTTAGGATCTAACGGTTTAAAAGAGGTATCTTCCAACTAGAATCAGCATAATACTTTGCTCAAAACATCTCGACTACTACTTTGGTGTTATTTTACTTAATTTCTTAAATTGATGACAAAAATATTTTTGTACCTACCTTGATTAAAGGTACCATTAATCCTGCTGGTAAATCGTAGTACGGCACGGTAGGTAACAATTCTTCTGCGACGGGTTCTGGTGGCGGCGGCGGTGGTGCAAATCCCGGCGGAGGTTTTGAAAAATCTGGAAAAACTGGTGCGGTGGAGGTGGGAGGTGGAAAAAAACCCGGTGGTGGTTGATTGAAAGGTGGTAAATTGCAATCTAAATTTGGTGGCGCTTGTGCCAAATTTGGAGGAGGAACATTAGGATTGATTAATGGTGGCAAATAACTGGTATTGTCGGGTGGCATTAAATTGGGATTAGGTGGATTCATGCACGCCAATTGTTGATTTCCATTTTCTGACACACTATGTTGTTGTTGAGACATAGTTTGTTGTTGTTGAGCCATAGTTTGTTGCAGGTTAGCTTGAAGTGCATCCAAAGGTATGATATTTGAATTTGTAGGTTGAGTTTCGGTATTGGGTGGTAATTGAACGTCAATTTGATTTTGAATCGAAAACGGATTTTGCATTTGATTCTCTAAAGTTTGTTTCTGCTGTTGTAATGTCAATATTTGTTGCATTGCATGACAAACAAATGCCTGATGCTGGGCCTGATAGCCGTCGTATGTAGTTTTAGTTTGTTGAGCAAGTGGTGCCACCTCCGTTGCATATTTCGTCACCTGCTCATTTTTAAACAATTGATAACTAGCGATTGGTTGATGCATTTTTTCCACAGTTTCCGAATCCAAATAATTCGCTTTCGATTCCCACAGTTTCAATAACTTGTCCAGTTTTTGTTGTTGATCTTCGGTCGCACCAATACTTGCATTACAAAACATTGGAATAACAACAGTTGCAAGAGCGTCTTTAAGTTCCGTAGCATTTTTTCGTGCACTAATCACACACTTTTATTATATTTAAATTATCAAAAAAGTATTTTAAAATAAATCACGATGACGGTTATAGATAGATGCAATAAAAGTGTATTATATAAAAACTTTTTTGTCCGAAAATACCACTTTTACAACAATTCCAACGTGAAAATTTTAATGAACAGATATAATAAAAGTTTATAATTAAATCGATAGTAAAATTGAAACTTAACAAACAGAGGCATCTGACTATAACCATATCGTGTTTAATTCTTACCAGTGATGGAGAACGTCGTTGACCAAATAAATGACATGAAGTTTATGATTAAAGGGAGTTGTGCCATGTATAACTTTATAAAGCAAACATTCGGCAATGCAAACGGCATTTTGTTGATTCGTCGTATGTTGTAATATCCAAGATTTCCCATTGCTGATACTATCTTTTGTACAACTATTAATGATGGGTTGCAATACAGAATACAATTCATTTAACTGGATACCGGCTGCTTCAGCTTTTATTTGTAAATCTAAAAGTTCACATTTTGCCACTGCACTTTCCACTTGCGTTTGTTGTTGTTGAAGCAACACCTAGAAATAATTCGACAGCTCAACAAAACCTTCTTTGGATACAAATTTAAACTTACCGTATGTTGTGCGTTTAAATTTTGTTCGCTTTGTTTAATTTGTTCCCTCAAGGCCTCCTGTTGTTGAATTAATTGCTCCAATTTTGCATTATCGTGAACTAGACTCTTATTCCAATCGTTTTGGGAATTGCCGTTTAAATTGTGCTGCTTCAATGCTAAAGTAAGACATTTATAACTTTAAAAAAATCTCCGTCGAATAAGGACCTCACCTGTTTGTTCGGTGTTGACTTTATATTGGTAATAATTGTAATACTCGCCTCCGAACAAAAATTGAAATTTAGAATTTCCCTTCTGTTTATTTTTCGTCATCTGTTCAAACTCGGGTCCATTTCTGGCAACAAATTGCGCCAATTTGTCGATTATATTTCTCAATTCGGTATCTAAATTGAAAATAAAATAGTTAGCCTAACCTCACTTTTGCGCACCGATACAGTGGTGAAATGAAATTTTATGTTAAATATGCGTAATTCGAATGCCAATTACAATTCAAATTACCTTGTGGCGGTTGTGGTATATCCATTTTTGCTAAAAATTAATGCATAATGGGTTGTAAAAAGCACAGCCTTATCAAAAAAAAAAAATTAATAAACTAAGCACCAAATAAACAAATAAAATAAGTTGTCAAATAAAACTAAATAAACTTTTGCCAATTAAAAAAATACGCCAATTTATTAATCTAATAATTATTACTTATATTTCAAAAACTGTAAAATGCCAAAATATATCAAATCGGCGTATTGAAGTTGGCATTTTCAATGGCGTACAAATGACATGTTGCTAACGTATCTGCAATATATAGGGGGAATAAAATATTTTGGACCCTGTAATTAATCGCTTACCAGGAAATTAATTTAATGAGTTGCTGAGATGACTCTCTCCAAAGAGTATATACATACTCTTTGCTCTCTCTTAAACTTTAATGGCTAATGATATCAGAGTTGCACAGACTGCGGCCGCCGTCAATGTGTGTGCACCCGAAATATTCCAATTAAAAATTATAATGTAGTTAAATTATTTTTAAACTTTTATAAAGTTGTTTTTATTTGTATAGCGTCCCGCTAGATTTATAACGGTGCAGCTTTAATTTATTACAACTTTGACTCTTTTTTTTTTCGAAAATAAAAGCTTGCTTATTTTGAAAGCCAATTTTAGGGTTAAACCTGCTAATTATTTTGAGCAATTTAAATTTATTTTATAATTTTTTTGATTTAAATTTTTTTAAATTTGTAATTTATATGTTTCCCAATAGGTGGCAATTGAATGATTGTGCGCAATATTTTTCGCGTTACTCGCCCACGCGTCGGTGTGTATTGATTCAAATTAAAGATTTCAGCTATGATTATAAATAATATAAAATGCAATTTAATATTATTATTATGTTTAATTATAAATACAGCAAATTCGTCTATCTTATTATTAACAAATAAAGAAATTCAAATTCCCGCACTTGGGAATTTCAATGATAATGATTTTAAAAATGTAGTAAAACAATTAGGTGAACCACAAGTTGTTGCATTTAATAGTAATTTTCTTATTTCTGCAAAAACTGTTCTCGAAACTTTAAGTAACCAAACTTCTTCGTATATTCCCAACGCTAAAATATTTATTGAAGATTATGCATACGGTGAGTGAAGAACACATTGTTTTGTCCCTTGTACAATAAACTTAAACAACACTAAAATGTTTTGCACGCAATATCAACTTGATGTTTACGACTATTCAGAATTATTTATTCCATAATAATTAACGAAAACTAATGCTTACTAATTTGATTACTTTTAAGATTTAACGGGTGAAAATGAAGTCGACCACGACACCATTAAGAAAGCTTTACAACGATTTAAAAATGACAATGTTTTGATCGTCTTAAACATACAAGAACATGAAAGAATAAAACGTAAAATCGAAGACGTTAGCTCAACTTTGGCGACCACTTCAATAACTGAACCTCCAGAAGCACCCTACGAAAAGCCGTCCGGAGATCCCGTATTGTATAGTGCATCGTCCGAAACAAACATGGAAGCCATGATTTTTTCGTCTAAATCGCCACTTTTAAAAGTGAACATTACATCCATATTTTTAGGAGATGCAACATTTTCTAAGGTGGACGTTCGCGATACCTACACGCGATTAATTGTAACAATTCCAGTTGAAAATAGAAAAATAACGTTGAGATTTAAGTTTCAATGGCAAGGAGGTTACTGGTATTTGAATTACGTCGAAGGTGAATTTGTAGGAAACGACGCTAAACAATTTAATTTAACTTTGAACCAAGAAGTAAGTGCACCGGCATCTTTTTCTTATCACTGCGGGGGTCACGTTCTGTTTACAGATCCAGAAAACGATATAGAGTTGTATTTGTTTGAAATACAAGCTCAACCCGATGCGTATAAACACAGATTTGGTGATGCATATAATTGCGTACCGTTTACCACTGTGCCCATTTGGTCAGGATTGTTTGTATCATTCATTCTTTCTATCGGTTTAGGAGTTGGATTATTTGCATTGAACAGTATTAAAACGATGGATAAATTTGATAATCATAAAACCAAAATGTTGACCATCACAGTTTGGGAGTAGATAACTTTGAATTTGAACTATAGATACCTAAACAGGGCGACCGACGACCAAAAATATCTGTTGAAATTTCACACTACATCCATCATTTTAGAAAGTCTTCGGTTTGCGCAATTATTACCCATTTTACCTCAAGATCTTTCAAGATATCACCAAAAAATCATCAATTAATTGTTAGTTTTAAACTATAATTTATTATTAATTTGTAAAGCGTTACAAAAATATCAATAATTATCTAACTTATATCATAAATGTGTAAAAAATTAACAAACTAAAATAAATAATATCACAAAATCTAAAATTAAAAATTTACCCTTAAGTACACAAATATTTTTAGAAATCTCAAGTCGAGAACAATTGCATTTTTTAATACAGCAAATTTCGCACCACCACACAGTGTACAGGTACATTATTTACATATTGATTTATCCCTTAGCGATCTTTCTATTCCCGTCCGAGAGTTCTACATGTTGAAATGTCGATTAATTTCGAATTCAAACGTAACAAAATCAATTTCACTCTAAATTATTCAAATAATGAAAAGCAAAATTAATACATTTTCTAATAACAATACGAAGACATCATCAATTGTGGTTGATTTGCCTTTACCATTTCTTCACTTTTTGGACACACCGTAATGCTAAAAATTATAAAATTACGTAATTATTTCACTAGCTCAAGTTTTTAACTTTTTCTACCTTTGCTTTAATTCAAGCGAATCGATGGTAATTCTTGATATAAAAACTCTTGGCTCATGTAAAATTCTGTATGTAAACGGATTCCAAAGATCGGTCTTATATTTCCATTCAACTTCTACTGTCTTTAGATACTTAATAGCAAGCGCAGGTACGACCGCTTGAAAGACCATACCTGGTCCATGGTATCCTCTCTCTGTTAACGCTACTGAACCCGAATTTTCGCCACTACCATCACGTGTACTATGCATTTTAAACATTAATTGACCAACTTCGCCACCATGTTTTTTGCTCTCTGTCGAATTTGATGTTTCCACTTTTATTCTATAATGAGCTCCTAAAAACAAAAATTCATATTACTTCAACATCTTATCTGTTGTATCGTTCGCTGTCACTCACTACAAAAAGGTTTATTATCGCCGGTCATTAAATATTGCACCAAATATTGTTGAGGTTGAATTGTTTTACTTCGTAGTAATTCGTCGTAATGAAATTTTCCATTGTAACCGAAAGCTACGCAATGTTGACCATTTTTTCCGCACTCAAAACATCTTCCAGTTTTAAAATCGTCGTACGAGTTACAAGAAATTGACGTAAATGGACAAGTAGGATTAATACTTTCGATAAAATATTCGTATCCCCTTATATGATTGCAACCCAAAAACTTTCTGACGCCTCTAAAAAAACTTCCACTCTCTAAAGAAATGTATTGGGAAACACTGTGATCGCAACCAGGTTGATCTGTTCCGCCATTAGGATAATAATCCACGTGACCAATTCTTTCGGTAATACCTAAACCAAAACGAATGAAAGCGCTCGCGTCGGCGTGTATTACATCTACATAATCTGCTGCCGACTTATCCAATCTCACGGGTGCGCTAGCTTTTGCAAAATGTGGTTCGGCTGGATCCAAACCCGATATGCGTCCGAGCTTTAGATTGAAATCCTAAAATTAATGAAATTTCGTCTTGAAATACAAATTTTTCTAATACCAATAATTATTAATGTCCGTTTTTGCAAAGCTGAGTTAAAATTTAAACCACCATTAAAAGTTTACATCAATATGTTTGTATTTATAGATTACATTTTAACTGGCCTTTGTAAAACCGGATATAAGAAATGAAAAAACAGAAACAACAAACTATAATAATATTATTTCACTATAAAATATATAAAAAAGTAAATTTACATTTTAAAAAAGTGTAATTTTTACATTGAGAATTGGGTACGAATCGCAAAATTTTAAATATTATGAAAGATTTTCGTGACCAAAAAACCGTTGATTGAACATCAATTAAAAACATCTTTTACCGACTTACCTTTTGCAAGGTATATCCTACATATCCACTAAGATGTGCTCCCAATGAATGTCCAATAGCGTGCACGTGCTTCAATTTTCTCTGTCCAGTATGTCTCGAATAATCGGCTAACAGATGAGCAGTGATTGCACCCACAAGCCTAATGTTGGCAACCGCTTGTGAGTATGGAGGTGAAGAACCACCATGCCAATCGATTACAATAACATTACAGTTATCCCGTTTCAAAAGTTCCGCAGTCAAATGCTTTATCTGGCAATAAAAAAAAGTCATATCATAATGTGTGGCGCATTACGCCCTTCTTTTAGATCTAGGGATTAAAAATCAACATACCCAATCTACATCACCGGATTCCATAAATCCGTGCGTTACCGTATAAAGAGGTAAATTTGGATCAATTCCAATAGACTCGACAAAATCAAAATCGTCCAAATCAATAAAAATTGGATCGATTGGATTTTTTCTTGAAAAAAAAAAGTAATTTGGTTCTACCTAAAAAAACAGCGATTACAATAATTAGGCAAGTTATATCATAGATATACTACGATACATATTTTGCAGACACTGTGCAGTACGTAAGTCATCAAATTGCCCAAAGTCAATACAACTTACTGGGAAATATGATTATAATGAAGCGGTTTGGCCTGTGCCAAACCAATCTCATCAATCTTGCACTTTAAGATCATGGCAGTGTATCTTCGGTACTTTGAAAAACAAAAATCTTACCTTGCTTATTTCTTCTGGAAACAACGAAATCGGTCTGTGCTCTGAAATCCACGGTGGCGAAATTTGAAAACATCCGTAACTGCCGTAACATTTAGTAGCATTTGTCACTAAACGGAATTACTTTTTATAATGTATACAGTATAAGAAAGCATCAACATCCTACCTTTATCCATGTCGGTGTAATAATAATTGTACGCGCCATCTTCCCTTATTGCACTTTGATTCATAACATACATTAAAGTATATAAAAACACCGAAGAACTGTTTTCCAAAATCATTATATTCAGGTGTATAATTTCTTTAATAATCCTAAACTAATAATTAAATTGTGATATTAATAATTATAACATTTATATAAAACAAACTGATGAATTACGAAATTTTTACTATCTCAACTTCAAAGTTCATAGTTTAAATGTCGTAGATTATTATTTCAGATAGTATTTCAATAAGCTTTTATTGTTACACAAATTAGTTTGGTCTCTTGCATCTTAATGTTAAAGCCAAAACTATGTAACAAAAAAATTTTAATTTCGTGATAATGCTTCACAAGGATGTAAACGAATTCAAAATATTGTGTCTAGAATAAGTGGTGACGTGAAAACCACTAAATTGAACTAATTTTTTGTTGTTTATTTTAATATTTGTTTTTTGTAAACGAATGACGCAAAATTATTAATCGGAAAGCAACTTAAAGCTAAAATTAAAGTCCAATGCTTATCTAATATGGATGTATTAGTTAAAATTGCAATTATAGTACAAGAAACAATGAAATATTGAAAATTTTCCAAGTAAAAAAATCTACAGAATGCTTCAAATCTCCACAACAAAATTAAAAATTATAGTTAATCAATATATACAAACTTAAATTCGTTAGATAAACGAGATACGTTTGAAACACCCTGTATAGTATACAACAAATGTTATTAACAATGAATAAATACGTACAACTAAAATTATTTACAAATTTATAATAATACAAATAATATCTCCTAATAAGTATTGATGCTAATATTCTACTCGTACCGTAGTTTTTGTTAATATACTTTCAAAATTTATATAGCTAATATAAAAAGGGTCCGAGTAGGCAGTTGCAAATATAAGGTAGAACCAGAATAATGAGCTTTTAAATTCGAGGCTTGAATGGGTCAATAGGTTTATAACACAACGAATTTGTAACTTAATTTGAATTAAATGACGGAGAAAATTTTTAAAAAAATACTTCCCCTGGCAGTATTCTCCAAGTTCGATCCTATAATAAAGACTACGAAGAAAGAAAAGTACTAATAAATGAATAGGTTCTTGACCTATTAATGAATAGGTTCTTGACCTATTAATTTATTAAATTAAGATGGACGAAAATTTACATGTAGCATACTATAGAAAAAAGTAACTTCAAACAAAAAATAGGTAGATATTTAAATGACCACACATTCTGTTACCTTCAAAGCTACATATTATTATAATAATTAAGAAATTAATATTCATGTAACAAATATAAATAAGAGAAGGTGTATTGGACGCTCTTTGGCAAAGTTTAGGTAGTCTTCAGCATGAATACCCCATTTTAAATGACATCCAATTTACATCGTATTTCAATGTCGAATAGTCAAAATAAAGACATTTCAAAAGGGTTACAATCGATTTAAGGTATTCAAGAAAATAATTAACAACTTTGTCTAGTAATTACCTTTTTATTAGTGTTAATTTTTTTCATTTTATTAATCAAATACCCCACTAAGGTGTATTGCAGAGAGGCCGTCTGTTTTTTGGTTATAATTTAAAAGCATGAGCGGCATATAGCAGAGGCAGTGGTCCCCCAAAGGTTAAATAAAATCTTCACATTCAAATTTTGATTTCAAAATAAATTATTACTTTGTTACAAAAAATGTCTATTTTGAGTTTGGCCCTCCTGGAAAAAAATCCTTAGAAGCCCATATTTAAAATCTTTAAAAATCCACATCGGACAAATATTTTCACTTAAAAATAGCTCATATAAAAATAGCTAAAATAGATGCGACTAGTCAAACCCCAAATGAAAAAAATCAAACCCTCCAGAATATGTACGTAAGATTATGCTCCATGATGTCATAAGACGAGTATAAGTAGTTAAGACTATAAAAAGATATAATATTATGTTGCTCGACTGTATAGCTTTATAATATAAACATATGTTTTGCAAAAAATTTTTCTTGTACTTTAATAATTACCAAATATTAAATTATAAAATTACTTGTTATAAAATTTTCAAAAATATATTATAGTAGTTAGTAAGCAAAATAAAATGATTTCTATGTATCTGTAGTTCATTAGTTTTAAAAATGCGAAATTAAATTCTACTAAATTGATGAACTCGTAACACATTGATAAAAAAAATATATTTTAGTAAAATTTTGTGAAAAATTTATAACATTTCAATTTTTTAAGCGGTCAACAACTACCATAATCTAGTTGTTAGCCTCACACTCTTAGTATCAGAAAAAGAAAACCAAGACCAGAACCACGCAAATTTGTTGAGAAATATCCTAAAAATCGCAAGAAATGGATTGGCTATTTCATAATGTGCATGCTATGCCATAACAAAGTAATTCGCTTTGAATTTAAACTTAAACTCGTCCTGCATAAATATTAAGGTCCAAGTTTTATTTTTGCAATTATGTAATAATAGTTGCAAAATATATGCCTAAAAGTTTTTATATATTATGTCAAAATATAATTATACCTCAGTAGGTATTAATTGTTGACTATAAATTTGGGAATGTTACGAAACCTTACAAAAAAAGTTTTTTGGGAAAATTGAGAACAAACAAAATTTACCATAAGATTGCAATATTGTTTCCAAATTTATAATCGATGTTAGTACTTATGTAATAAAAACAGCCAAGATAAAAAATACATTTGAGTAAAAGTCTAAAATTATCTACAAGTAGGTATACAAATTGGATCCTTAGGTTTTTTCTATCTAATAACAAATTCGTATTTACAATGCAAGTTAAGGGTAAATTCGATTTTTTAAAAGCAATTTAGTTAATAAGCTTTCTTTTTTATCTATAATTTATTTATTCTACTTTTCATTACTCGATATTTTAAATGCACCTCCGTGCAAACAAAAAGCTATTTAAAAGTGACTTATTATCGGGCACTTTTAACAAATCAGCTCAATAAAATACTAAAACTAATGAGCGAACATGAAATTGACATTATCAGTATACTACCTACAAAAATTAAACATAGAAAATATTGTAATATTATCATTTTAGATTTGCTTTGCTATTAACATGTTTAAAAAGCACATTATTATTTGCAAAATTATAGAAGAGCAAACAGTTACAATTCTCAAGTCTCGCATGCACATTGGAGAAGTGACTCGCGCAGCAATTGATCATTGTCGAAAAGCAGACAATCAAAGATCTGCATTGCGGCGGCCAACAGAAAAATGGAAAGTGAATATGACCCTTAATAATGTTGCTAAAAAAACAAATTAAATTATTAGAGATACTAATTCGCAAAAAATTTACTTGATTTAAAAAAATAATAATAATAATACGTATCATTCATAAATGTAACATGATTTAAGTATAATATATCTGACGTGCATTGGTAGTTTAAAAATGCGTATTTACAACAGTCGATAAAAAATAACCCTTAACTTTCATTTACACAAAAATAGAGTAGTTAATAAATTATTAAAATTGCTTAAATAACATTAAAATGCTTGTTTCTTTCATTTCGAGTACCAAACGCTATGTTAAAATGCATTACCTAAAGCGATGCTTCTCAAACTTCATTAAAATTTTCTAAACTATCTGGCCTCGCAACGTGCTTTACACTACGTTTGAGAAGCACTGTTCTAAAGCATAATGTTAACAAACTTATGAGTACAATTTTCGCCTTCAATTTTTTGCTACTCTAATCATGTATATTCGTTGCATATAATATGTAATAAGTTGATCACAATAATTGCAGTTCATATACTGAACACTATAAAGCGTTGTGAATAACAAACATTAGATAACATGAACAAATTATGTTGCATAGCAACATGCAGCAGCACCCAATCTACAAAAGGCTGTTTTTAAAGTCACAGCAAATTTTATTCGAATTTAATGTTGCAATTTAAAAAGTGCATCAAAAAATTAAAATGTGCTTCGTTATTTTATTTTCGTTAACAAGACGAACGAGGTAACAATTAGATTTGAATCTCTTTCGATTATTATTATTATTACAGCCCTTACTTAACATATTATCCAAAACTTTTAACACTACGAGGTAAGTAGCCGTTATTACTTTTAATAATGTATTAAGTAATAGTTGATAATTAATACCTATAAGGAAGTATTTTTTTTTAAATTGATATGCGATTTTTAAAATATGTACTTATTCACTAAATTTAAATTTTAGACCGAAATTATTTCAAAAATTGCAAACCGTAGTGGCAAACTCTTTACTGTGTAAATTGAATATTTCTGTCACACTCACAAAAATTTCAACTTGCAAAATTTAATCTCATTTTGAAAATAACACAAAATGACCAAACAATTGAGACAATATAAATGTTTGCAAACAAATAAAATTGGAATTTCAAATAAATCTTTCATCATGTTTTTGTTATAATACCTATAAACTCTGAGTTTAATTTTAAAATTGTTGATGTAATAATTTCTTGGGCATTTATAACCAATTATTATTGATCCCTCGTACCTTAGCAGCATAAAAGGAAAATCATCAAACATATTATAGTTTGTCGTAATCCTCAAATTTGAGACTTACATCATAAACATTTATTATAACAAGTTGTAGACAAGAGACAATTAAAAATAATGTTGTGTCACATGAAAGATGATTTTAAACTAACCGAAACATGTATTTTTATTAAAGTACAGATCATCTAAATATTTTGACTTTGCCCTCCTAAGCCTATTATACATTGTTCGATAATATTCCAAACTCTCGATAAATAACAATGTTTTAATTTCATTTAATAAAATATCTTGCCAAATTTATTAATAACCTTGGTTCAATCCATCCTTAAACTCATAACAATATTATCCCATTAAATACCCTCATTATTACCCAAAAAAATATTACTTAATAAATTAAAATAGTCTTTGGTTAAAAGCAATCTTGAAGGTTTCCTTTGCGAAAATTATTATTGTTTGCATATCCTGAGATTGTAAAATGAGTTTTACATGATTAATACAAAATATCGTACATAACTTTAACACTTGTATGCTAATTTTTATCTGTCTCGAGTCATTCAGATTCAATATAGTGTTGTACTAAACTTTTAAATTGCAACTTAAAAAAATCAGAGCGCCCTATATAACATTAGTAAAGTGTGAGTATATAAATGAAATTCAAAATATCACAGTAAGAAGTCGAAATATGTACATACATCAAAATTGAAACTTGAAAATTAGAAGCCAGTTATAATTTTACTAAAAAAAAATACGGAAGCTAAATAAGCGAAAGTAATATTTAAAAAAAATCGATGTAAGAAAATTGAAGGAACATGATTATTATTATCATCATCATATAGAATACTCTTATATTGTCCATAAATGGGCACTTATATTTAGAAACAGATCAATTTTGTCGCTTATTTAGCTTCAGCATTAATTAACTCCTCAATCGGGTTGCCAACAACCGTTGCAAAAATAATGTTACAGATTAAATTCTATATTATCAGTTTAAAGAAAATTAAATGATGAGCTCCAAATTGCATTTCCGATATTCGAAACAAATTTATTTTTTGGAAAAACTATTTAAAAAGGAAAACTCGCCATTCAACTTCTTCACCGTTAACATTAACTATAAACTTTATCAGACATTTTAATAATTCAAATTTTTAATACAATTTTGTGCCTCTTTTTTTTTAATAACAGTAGCACACAAAATTTTAAATTTCAACTGTTTAAATTATGTAACAATATTTGTTGAGACATAAATTTCGACGAAAAAGAAAGCTTACATAAGATTGCACTTATCTTTTGCAACACGACTTGTCGATTTATTGCCGATCTGGAGACTTACGTTACGCGTTTTTTCCATATTCAATAATTCTTGAAATAATTGTTTCACATTGTGGTTTGTTTTCGCCGACGTTTCCATAAAATTTACTCCCCATCCTGAAGCTTCGCCTTGCCCTTCCGAAGTTGTCACCTAATTAAAAAAAATATTCTAATTTTATAATTTATAAAAAACAATAATCCATATTTTTGTTGTTAAGTGTTAATGGTCTTTTTCATAAAATATAAATCTAGACAATTTTAATTTTTAATTAATTGCAGTAAATACCTCTCTCAATTCGGCACTTTCGTCGCATTTGTTGCCGACCAGCATCACGGGAATTTGACTAAGGTCTTGTCCTTTTATTTCACGAATAAGTTCCCAAATAGGTCTTAGCTCCTCTAAACTTTGGCGGCTCGACACCGAATAAACTAATATAAATGCGTGTCCTTTGCTTATCGATAGCCTTTGCATTGCAGGAAACTGATGGGAACCTGTGGTGTCTGTAATTTGTAATGTGCAGATATTTTTGTTGCAACTGATTACCTAAGAAATAAAATAAATTATAAGTTATATATTTTGATGGTAATCTTTAAAAGTGAAAATTTAATAATTGATTTCAAACAATTTAAAATACACAAGTGTTTCGTTAAACAACAAAATTAAGAAATACTCACTTGTCGGTAAGTGTCTTCGATGGTGGGTATGTAACTTTCACGAAATGTTCCTTTAACAAATCTCAATACCAAAGAACTTTTACCAACACCACCGGCACCAAATACGACCACTCTATAATCATTACTTTGTTCGGGCATTGTAATTTAAAAAAAACGCAATTATTCTTATATGAAAAAGATTATTAGGCCCGGTAATCGCAAATTAGACACTTTTTCAAATTGCAAGTCATTTTTTATCTCGTTTGTCACTAATATTTTTATTTTTTTAACTTGTGTTACAATTTTGCAATTTATTAATTATTTAATGCAACAAAATGTAGTAAAACAATGACGTCATTGCCCATTAACTAAAAATTTTTGTATTGATTGCACCATTTTCATATCCACCCCTTGATAGTACACGGCAACTAAAGAAATTTCTGCCGATAAAGATATCTGTTTTATCTGCTAGCATGTTATTGATCCGAAAATGTCACAAGAAATATGCTTTAATCTCGTCAAGGTACTTGACATCAATTTAAATATTAGGTAAAAATAGAACATTTTGCAGAATCAAATGAGTCGAGTTTGATTACTTGAATAATTATAGTAGGTAATCAGGCTCCATTTATAAAAGTAATACGACAAGTTTTATAAAATTTATAAGTAGGTACACTTTCATTAAATTTTGTATAAAAATTTTAATACTTACTTTAAAAAAATAAAATTTACAAAAGTGACAAATAAAATAGATATCACAATAGTTCATTTAGAATCTCCACCGCCATCGTGGATTACGTTTTCTTTCGTTTCATCTGCAATTTTTACTTCATCCTTAGTTTGCGGTTCTATGCATTCCAAATTTTCGACTTGTTTAGTTTCTAATTCTTTTTTACTACAATGAGAATCTTCAGAATTAATTATACTGCATTTGTCGACAGGTGGTCTAACATCTTCTATCATATTTCTTTGAGTTACATTGCTAAGTAAAGCAGATAAGTTATCACCACTTATCGTATCTCTGGCAGCACGCCGGTGCGAGTTACCATTGCCAAAATTAAATTTAAAAATTCCTAATATATTAACACCGAAAGACGTTTCCGTTAAAAATGTCAAACCTATGCAGATAATTATGGCAGCAAATACTAAAAGTAGCGGCAATAATACAACATTTATTCCCCAAGGTAGATGTACTAAAAAATAATAATTTTATGCTTGCGTTAAGATTTTACACAAATGCTTACTCAATATTCCCGATGTGAAGCTTCCTAATGCTTGTCCTATGTTCGAAGCTGGAGTGTAAAGAATAATTCCCACTTGATGAGAAAACACAACTAACGGGGAAATGGAATAAAATTGATCTTTATACAAAACATGGTGATATTCTTTACAATCGTCTGATGAACCTAAAATTAAAAAAAAACTTCTCAAACAATTTTTCCTCATTAAAAATTATATTTATTAATTAAATAATATTAAAAACTAAATAAATTTTCTGGCAAAAGCGATAACCGTCGCTGAAAGCTCAAAAATAATATCAATTTTCATTAGTAGAATTAACTCGTCATATTGAAGTTTTCAATATTATTAAAAATTATATTATACTTACTGAAAAAAGACGCAATATAACCCCAAACTGATACATTTTTAGGATCACAATTAGCCGGTATAGAATCAAATTTCTTCAATGCTACCATATTATTGATTTCAGCTTCCTAAAAAAAAAATATCTTATCTACTACCGTTCGGAAAAGTGCGCTTTCAACATTAATAATAATATGTTAGGGGTATAAAATAGTCTTTTCTCCAAAAAAACTGCATTTATTAGCAAAACTAGTTTCGGAGGCTCTTTACTTAACCCCATCTTCAGTTGCAAAAGCAAGCTTCACAAAATTTGTCAGTTATTATAAAAAAGAGGCAAAAAATCAGTCGTCACAATAAAAACAAATATAATACAACAAAATGAAACCGAGCACCAATAATAAAATTGCGAATACAGCAGAAACTCCATTATTCGACATAAACAGGACCCATTTCCTGTCCAAACATAGAATTTGTCGAATAGGGAATTGAAATTAATATCTTTATATCATATAAACATATCATGTTATTCTTAATTACGATAAGAATTTATTTCCACTATGCCTTACTCAGCAAACTTGAAGGTGTAATTTAAATATACAAATTTTGTAAAAAGAATTATTTTGCAAAAAATTTATTAGATACTTATTAGGTAATATAAACTTTAAAATAATTTTATATTTTACGAATAAATTTTATAAATTAAATGACAAAATTGTAATGATACGCATTACGAAAATAACATAACTATTATACGATTAGAATGTAAATATTTTATTTTTATATATTTCGAATAACATCTTTTTCAAATTTAAATTACCCTTTATTTTACGTTACATTGCTATTATCATGTAAGCATTATAATGTAGGTAATCAATCTGTCTGCCTACGTGCTGAAATCCAGTCGTTGATTTTGATAAGCGCATAACTTGTGCGTCATAAGCTCATAATTACATGTCCATTAGCATGAGAAATTCTCGGAATTGTCCAATATGGGAGTGTCGAATGATGGAGTTTCTACTGTAAATAACAAAATTGTGAATGTGAAAGTTGCTTTTGCAACTGAAGATGGGGCTAAGTAAAGAGCCCGGAAACTAGTTTTGCTAATAAATGCAGATTTTTTGGAGAAAAGACTATTTTATACCCCTAATTTATCCTACTCCAAATCTTGGGAAAAATGAATCATAATAATATGTGTTACAAATTAGCTACTTTATGAGCATTTGTATTTAAAGTGATATACACGATTGTTTGTCGAACAACTTTATAGTTGTTTAATTAAGCTTGAAATGTTATCAATATTTTGAAACAAAAGTATAACAATTTAACAATTGTTTATTTTAAAAGTACCTATGTACCTACTTTTGTGTTATTTCTTGTTTTAGTATTTTAGTCAAATTTTTACAAATTTTGCGCCTAGTTTGACGATTTTAAAATTGCCAAATCAATAGGTAGGTAGGTTTCTGCTTGCATATTAAGTTATAGTAAATTTGCAATATTCAATGACCGTGATAGAGAGGAGCTATTCTAAATAAAATTTTTAAAAATACATACCTGTAGTAAACTAATCCAACGGAACGAAAAATCTACAACCCATCCAAGGAATATTAAATATTTAAACACAGATCCAACTGTTAAATTTGCTTTCAATAGTTTATAGCTCAGTAAAAGTACAAAAATGCAACTTAGGCATATAAGAGTATTGGTATTGTAAAATCGAATGTGGATATAATCTCCCCAACTCATTACAGCATCGGCTATATTATAAGTACTAGTTGGGCTATCAGGTACTAATAGAAAGTTGCTTAAAATTTCATCTATATTTTGTAGCATAGTAATGTCCCCACTAGAGCTTGCAAATTCTTTCAAAATATTATAATTTTCAATCGGTACTTTGATAAATACTTTTCCTTCATAAGCAAGTTCATCTGTAGTTTTTCTGGTTGCACTTCTCAATAACACATTTACCAAACGCTTATAGTAGGATATACAAATGGTGTCGGTACAAGAATTCTTGTATTCTGATTCTGGCGTTTGAGTTTTGTGCCGTTTCATCGATGATTGCGAACGATCCGGAGTAGTGTGAGTCATTTCGTAAGGATCTATCCAATCCTGACCATAACAAGTAGGCAAAATTGAACACGTTATTAATATCAGGTATAAAAATAACATCTGAAATCAATATATTACAATAGCCTTGTTCTGCATATCCATCTATTTGTATTATCTACCTTATTTTGAAAATTGTAGGTTAAGTACATCAGGAATTATTGAACCCTTCTAATAAATGTTTAGTTATAATTAAAACCAATCAATTTTTTAATTACATTTAACTAACCTGAACTTATTTGATAATAAACAACTTTTTCCCTTCGTTTAAAAAATGCATGCAAAAAATTATGACATGTCCAGACTGGACAGATCGGTGGATCGTTAAGGCGCGTTCTTACGATTCAAGTTTAGTTGACCGATCCACAAAACTTGAATCGTAAGAACGCGCCTTTAGATATGCAATAGTAAAGAAGATAATCTACAGTAATGCACACATAGATGAGAGAAACGTCTAGTGTATGTTATGTTTTATTTCGAGCTTCCAAGTGTGGAGACGTCTGCAAGTTGTCTGATTTTTAGCAAAATTTAATTCTAAGACCGTGTTTACGCAATCGTTGCTGTAACGTGCCAATCAGCAATCAAGTTATCCTTAAAAATTTGAATAAACTATAATATTATGTAATAATAATAATTTCTGTAAGAAGTTTACTATACTACCGACGCGACGCTTTCGAGATAGAGTAATCTCGTCATCGGAGTAGATGACTTAGACTAAAACCGTCAGTAGTATAGGTACAGTAAAAGTATTTCGGTCCATGTTAATACCCAAGGAGTAGATATCTCAAAAATTTTATAATAATAATAACCATATAATAAATAATAAATAAATAAAAATTTTGAGTACAATTGTTTGGAATCCGCTTGGAAATCGTTGACCCCTAGTTTATACTTACTCGTTAAAATTGGTTCTCTTGACTGCTGCGTTTTGACAAAGAGTTTCTTCGATTCCACCTATTTAATTTTAGCATTAGAAAGATATTTTCAACAAGAAAAAATAAAAGAAGCAATTAATAATTTAAATAATAATCATATTATGAAGCTTATAAAAAGTCAAAGAGTTTAAAACGTTAAAATTTATTAGGCTTATTAACAACAATTTTTCAATAATAAAAACCTTATTTACATAATTTAACTATTCAAATTATTAAGCAAAGATCGATAGACTTGCTTTCATCTAAATAGGCACCAAAATATTACGATGTAAACCTGCAAAAAGAAAGATTATCAGTAGATACAACCTTTTATGCCAAACATAAACTTAACTCTTTCGATATTGCTGGATGTGTACCAGCAGTGTAAAAAGGGTTAAACGAATACATCTAGTAAAAAATCAAAAAATTTGATGACCATGAGAATGTAAACCGACAGACTAGAAATTTCTAGTCTAAAGGACTTTTTATTATGCATACATAATTATTTCACTTACTAATTTTGTTTAAATCACTAGAGATGGTTGACTTAGATACTTGAAAATTTCTTCATCTTTTATATTCTCCTGCTTAATGTCGTCTTGAGTAGATGATTTTTTAATTTTCTTCTTCTTATACTTCCTGTACATTTTTTCGGCAGCCTTCAGTTTACTTTCCACGCTTGAACTTAGAACTCTCTCGCATTCTTCTTTTTCCAATCCAATTATGGGATTTTTCCTTGTCAAGCGAGCAGGATCGATAACATTAACACCCAAATTGTTGGCAAAATCGGGGACATTAAATGTTTCAGAATCTTCAATTTTACAATCTCTTTCAAGAGTTACAACGCAGGTGGGGTGTAAACGTATGCATTGACTATTTGTTGTAAGCACGACAGGTTCGACCACATGCGACAATGTCGAGATATATTTTTCATTATCAGTTTTAATTTTTTTCTTTTTTAAAAAAGAAATTTCTTTCCCAACAAGTTCAATGGGATTTAAATTAATCGGTATTTGAACAATAAAAACCGACGAATTTGAATGAAGACTATTTATATATGAATCTTCGCAGCATACTCTTTTTAAAGATTCATTTTTATTTTCAAAATCACTTAAAATTTTAGTTATGGACCTCGAATATTCTACATTTGAAGAAATAGATTTCCTCCGAGACGATGAAGGTTCCCTGCAGAACTCTTTGCGATTACTTTTGGCTGGTTCTTCTACATCAACGTTCATGGAAAGAGCTCCAGTACAATTAATTTTTTTTAAATAAGCCTCAGCTTCCTTGTCGTTACCATTCACAAAATTAGAAGAGTATAAAAGCGATTTGTTGGCCTGTTTTTCCATCTCCTTGTTAATTATTTTCGTTTTCTGTCTGGCGTCGTCATCGAAATCTTTATTTATTACATTTTCTTCATAAACTGTCTTAGTTTTAGATTTTTTACCGTTTTTTATTGCACTAATGAATTCATCGTCTTGAACATAGTCCTCGTCGGATTGTTCCTTAGCGCGTTTCTTCGATTTCTTACGCTTTGCTTCTTCACTAAACGTATTATTATAGTCTTCAACATCGAGCAACGACTTTTTTATCAACACCGAACTAAAGTCGTTATTCATTTTTGAATTTTTCTTACTTGTACTGGTTCCTCCACATTACTTTCACATGTGTTATGTTTACTTTAGTTATTTTTAATTTTTAAATTTGTGTAAATATAGGTTGGTAATACAGGGACAGAGACAGTGTTGCCAGACATTGGGGCATACAGGGTGTTTAAGAAAATATTTGTAACAAAATTTTGTTTTTACTTTTAAGGTGATATCGCACACAGCTACTTTTGCTGCACTGGCAATTAAAAAACTTTTAAATTAAAACTTTTAAATAAAAAGCAACGCGTGCAGTAGTGCTACCTGCAACATTTTTAACGCGCAAATCGTTTCAAAGTAGCTTAATGTGAGCGCACAGCGCAGTAAAAACTATTAACTTGGGTGAACTTTTGAAGCGGCTACAGATGAAAACTTGATTACTGTCAACCTGACATTAAGCTTATGCAAAAACTGCGCAGCAAAAGTAGCTGTGTGTGTTCTCAGCTTTAGACAACTGTAAAATTGTAATCAAGGCCTTTTTAATTTACAGATAACTTTAAAAAAAAAATAGAATGTAGGTAGGGAAAGACGGACAAAGTGAAATATTAATAATAAAATCAATTTTTTTTAACTAACTAAAATATTGTTATATGAAATATACAGTATGGATCATGGTGGTGGATTTTCAAAATTTTTGTTATTATTTACGTTATATTACGAACGTTATTGATACCTGATACCCCGTATATAGATTTGGTTGACTTTCGTTGACCCGTTAATCCGTTGCAGATGAATGATTGATAAACACCCTAATCAATATCAATAGTACTACTTATTGATTTAATATCACTATTTATTGATATTGATTACAGTTGGCTTTCTATGTGTGATCGATGAAAAAATTGCACACTCATTGGTGTATAAAGCTGAAAAATCATTATAAAATTGAAAATTAAAAAATATTCTATAAAAATGCAAGTTATGGAATACTTTTCTATCTAACGGAAGCAATATTCGCACAATTACAATGAACCTACATACTACATAGGTAGGTATGTAGTAGATACTAAAAATAATTATTTTATTAATGTAAAATAGAAAAGCTGTAGGAAATAGCTTCAAGCAATATATTTATAAATGGTACTATTATTTTGATCGCGTTCGATATAATCGCGGTCGATTAATTGTTCGATTCTTTTTTTAAGATCCGCAGGTTTGACCGGAATATCTAAAACGTCGTAAAGTTCAGTTATCAATAAGTTATGCGAAAAAGATCGTTTTTGTTTCATGATTCTAACTATCGCGGCGTCGATCTGAAATTGACGATCTTGAATAACGCTTTCTTCCGTTGCTCTTTGCTCTTCGACGGTTTCTTTCATTTGGACTTGGTTAATTTTAACTCGAAACAGTTTGTCGGTAAAATCATTATTCAAAGAGAAGACATCTACTTCTTTGATTTCTTTGCCTTTCGGAAGTTTTTGTAGAACTCGAATTTTTCCGCACGCCAACGATTGCAAGGTACGTTTTAATTCTGTCGGTTCTAAATGCAGAGCCTCAAAAATCTCTTTATATGTCAATTCGTTACAGTTATTGAAGAGAAGAAGAACTATAGTTTGAAAAAGCGACACCTGAAATTCCTTTTTGCCACCGGAAAATTCGGCTCTGATAATGCAAAAGCCTAAACTTGGTTGCCACATCAATTTTCGGCCGCTATGGTTTCCCATATAAAATTTTAGGAAAACGTTCTGGTAAGCTACCATTTCCGAAGGCAAATTAACCTCGTAGGACGGATAGTTTGGCCAATAACTGCTTGTCAAAACGTTGACGCACATGTCGATATTCACATTTTGAATGTAATCGCCAATTGTGTGAATATGATTTAGATGCTGTCGAAACGCCGTATTAATTCCTTGACTGATGGTAATATCTTTAAACATGCCTTCCAATTTTGCGGTAAATCCACCTCCGCACTCTTGCTTAAGCTTCGAAATCATACTATTTTCGGCATCTTGACTCGTCGATTTGCCCACCAGCAAACGTTTGGCCAAATCTCGTTTATAAAAGGCTTCAAAAACATCTTTTCCTTGCACAAACCGAAATAAAACCATAACTTTACTCAATACTTGCTCAATTTGTTCTTCGTTGATATCTTTACAACGCAACTTTGAATCGACAAATTTTGCCAGCAATTCGGCCGGCTTATTGTGACGCTGATTAATAAAAAATTTGAACGATTCTTTTTCCACACTCAAAAACTTATCGTTATTTTCGAAACACTTGGCAACAATCATATCAATTTTATCTTTAAAATCTAATAGATCTTGAATCATGACTTTATCGTTTTCGGGACTAATAACGATTATTCTTCCTCGTTTTTTTAGATAATCGCTAAACGCATTGCACAATTCCGAACGACCGTTGCACAACAAACCCACGAGTGTATATAATAAAGTCGTTTCTTCTAATAAATTATTTTCGATTAACATATTAACGCCGTCGCTCAAAATTTTTTCCAAATGCGGACTCAATAACTGATTAATTAAGGCATCGGTCAATAGCTGCTCCGTATAATAATTTAAATAATTTTTAACTCTCTCCTTTTCTTCCAGACATCTGCTTTCGACGTGCTTCAAATATTTAATAACGTTCAGCTCGTTTAGCAACGATAAACCTTCGTTTTTATACAGCAACTCGCTGTTTTCTAAAAACGGCCTTTCAAAAATTAAATCGTAAACTTGCAAGGTGGACAGCATTGCAATGAGCGATTTTAATAAAGTGCGATCTACACTGGCACCATGTCGTTCTTGATGAATCAGATACAGCAATCCGTCAATCAATTTGGGCCTTACGAACGGATGGAGAACTATATTTTCCTTAAACAAATTTAATCTCATGTACCACATGGACAAAAAGCAATGGTTTTCCAGCACCAGAGTGCGGTCGAAAAATAAAAAAATATTTTTTACGATTTTATTCTGGCGATAAAACGTTACCCATGCGTAGTTCATGGAACCCAAAAAATCTATTTCCTTTAGAATCGACGGCAGTAAGGTTGTCTTAAAGTGATTGTCTATTAGCATGTAAAGTTTATCGTACAAAAATGTTCCATATTTATATGTACACATGTTTTCTACGCACAAAAACAGTTCCTGAAGAGAATATTCCAGTGGTTTCGAGTTTTGTATTGCTTGAACACCCTTCTCCAATTTTTCCCATGACTTGGCTACAAAATCATCTGGAAGTTTTGGAATACCTTTAAAGTTCCGTATTTTTAGCAATTTTGGATTATTCATTTTTGACAGTAAATTCATACTAATTTACTAAATTTTGATTGTTTCCATAGTTAACTATATACCTAACACTAAATTTTAATAATTTAGTATAAAAAAATTATTATTTTTTTAATTCGACAAAATAGTTATTTATGAATCTCGTACTGAAAGTGCATCTTTTTGGTATGAGCGTGGAAAATTATAGACCTTGTCTAATTATAGATTTATCCCCGGGGCCCGGGATCCCTCAAGGGCCAGGAAGGGCGAATTACCAAATAAATTTCATAAATGCATTTTGAAAGTGTAAATAAAACTCAATAATATTGTATCAAACCAAAAATCAGTTGATTACTTTTTTTAAGTTAGTTTTACATAAATATTTTAGATGTTTTGTGCGTAGTTTTTCTTGATAAATATACGAAGTTTCATATTTTACTTTTTTTTTCTTTTATAATTTATGAAATGGTTAAGAAGGATCGGAGAGGCTCGCGACGGCCCTCTCTAAAGGTTTGTAGTATTTTTTCCATTGCAAAATGATTTTATTTTCAATTCAAATTTATAATATTAACATGTCATTTTTATCCCTTATATAGTAAAATAATCTATAAAAAATTACCAACTGAACTTTTTTATTAAAAAAAAATGTATCGAATTTCCCGTCGCCTTCGCCTAATAATAATTGTCGTCGCCTAATTGACCGGTCGCCTAGGTTTTCCCCTAGGGGTTAATGAAACTTTCGGGGCGGAGGCATAAAATACAAAGAACCAAAAATACATGTTTATATTAAATTTTGGTTTTATTCAACATTGTACCTATTATATTATTATGTATACACAAAACAAGTAAGTAAAATATTATAGATTCATCTTCAGAATAACGTATATATACAAAGTAAATACAAATATTTAATACAATTTTTATAATAAGTAAAGTATAAAAATTAATACATATAATAAACGTTTGTTTAAATATTAAATTAATAATTAAAAGATTGAGTCAAAATGTGTTACAGCTTTGAAATTTTTGATAATACACTCCAACTGGAAGACAATAATTATAATATATTGGAAGACTCGAATATATTGTGCAACTTTTTTTTGGGAATTATTTTATTTCTTTCAAAACTTGTCTAAAACAGTCCAAAAATATATCGGCGTGATGTTCTTGAAATATTAAAGCTGGCCTTAAACGAATGGCAGTTTCTCCACATCCACCGCTTTGAATACCTTAAAAAAAGTTATTAGACGTTTAGCAAATATTCCTCTTAATATTAATGATTCTCACCCATAGTTTTTAGTTTTGCAAGCAAATTATCTCTCAGTTGAGACGACGCTGCATTCACAGATAAAAATGTACCTCGACCACGAGTAGAATTTATTAAATGAGAAAATTCGTTTTCCAAATCAGAAATACCCTTTCTCAACTTGTTACCGGTATTTTCCACCACGCTTATCAATCTTTCCCTTTCTACGACTTTCAAAATTGCTTCTAAAAGTAAAATTTTTCCGGGATCGCCCATCCAAGTGTTGAAAACTCTAAAACTCTCTCGAGGTCTGAAATTAATTTATGAATAAACATGACGTGTTTATGACAATCTAAAAACTCGGTTACCTCATGTCTTCGGTATGGAAATAACCTCCTAATTGCATTTTCTTACTGAAAGTCACTATGTCGGGCGGAGAATCTAAATTAAAGTGTTCGTGACACCACATTTTCCCCGTTGGTCCGCATCCAGTTTGAACTTCGTCCATCAACAAACCGGCGCCGTGCTTTTTGGCGATTCTTTGTAACTTTTGGAAAAATTCGGGCGAGGCTTCATTATCTCCTCCCTCCGATTGAATTGGCTCGACCACAATTCCCGCAACCGAGATACCTTTTTTCTTGTACTTGACTATCAAGTCTTCAACTTCGGCTAAACATCTCCTATCTTCGTCGTCGTTTTCTCTCTTATTATCTTCTAATGGATATTTATATTTTGGAAAACTAGCAATTGGCCAATCGAATGCCGGGACGTCAATTTTATGTATGGCTTTGGAATGTGTTGTCGTTAAACAACCGAAAGTGCGCCCGTGAAATGCACCGTGGAATGATAATATCGATAAATTTGGCGAACCGGGTGACCTATTTATCATGCAAGTTTCCATTTCTTCTTGCGTAAATTGCACATTTTCGCCTCTTTCCTTTCTGCGATATGTAATGAAGAGATTTTTGTAAGCATTTTCGTTGGCACACGAACCACACATCATCGTGGTTATGTTTGGTAATCCAGGTGAAACCTAAAAATGCATTCGCGAAGGAAAATTATATCGACATTTTTCAAGTTTATATAGTATATTTACACTTAACAAAACATTTTTAAGTTTTTTGGGCCAATCTTCTCCTGGAAAAACTCCCAATGCTGGCCGATTGATTAACGATTTCTGATAATTAATAAATAGTAGTTAATAATGTTGTGCTTTTGTTCTGGTCGACGAGGTTACCAAATTGTGTTCGTCTTTGAAAACGCTCAACAGTGCGGGATGGTTGTAACCCAAAGGTAAAGATGATATTTGCGTAAAACAATCGAGAATTACGTTGCCATCGACGTCCACTAAATAATTTCCCAGTGATTTATCATAATTTACGAACATTTGTACGGACGACGCATGCTAAGAATTAAATAAATATACAGTAATTATTTTAGTTACTTCAATTGGACGCAATAAGGTCGTCGAAAATTTATTTGATTGAAATAAATGGGCTTAAATGGTGATTATAATATTATTATAATATTATAAAAGGGGGTCCCACGAAAATATATCAATCTCAATGATTATAATTTTGATTTTAAAATACCTACCTGAATTGAATTTAATTCTTCTAACAACTTTTTCGATTTTGGTCCTGGTATCGATGTGAGAACATTTGGATATTTGGGCTCTCCAGAAACTGAACTTGAAAATAATCTTGGTATGGCTAAACAAATAATTATTTAACAATAAGATAAGAGCAGAAAAAATTGATAAGATAAGAATGTTGACTTTAAATTAAATTTGATACCAACAAATTTGAGAAATATTTTTATTCCACGATATAAATTTAAATAAAAATTGACACAAAAAGTTAGTTTAAAATTCGAATTTTCGAAAAACACCGAATTTTATTTTTATTTTAATTATTCGAAAAATTATAAATTTTGTATGTCGACTTATCATGTGCACGATCCTACAATAAAAATTTTGAATTATACCAACTTACTTGAATTAAACGATAATAATTTTGACCAATTTTGTAATATACTTGGTGAGGAACATTTCGACAGCATTGTTAAAATAATATTTTGTATTTGAACCGGCAAAAAGAAGGTTTAACCGAACACTTTTAGTTACAAAATTTATTTAAAGAATATCGACCAACCTCGAGAACCCTACTATTTTAACAGATATATGGCGCTTGCGTTCTTTCGACTCGACGAAATAATAGATTATATAATATAAAATTTAAAACAGGATGTTTATTACAGAGTTGGATTTTAGAGTGATTTTGCCAAAGTTCGTATAAACAATATGAAATCGTCTCTAGGATTTTATAATACCTAATACTACAATATTATAATAGATATTATGATGTAGTACGAACATGCATGCACAATCAGGAGCTCAATAATGATTCTATAAAATTATTTCAAAATTTACTAAGAAAAAAGTTTTTCAGAAAGTTTTCAAGTCTTCCAAGTTCGAAAAATTAGCAAAGCAGCGAGATATACATTCAAATTATTATATTCTTTCATCTCTGGATTGTTTAATCAAATATTTTGATGAGCAGAATGTCTGAAGTCCGATTTAAAAATAAAGCAAACTTGTTTATGGTATGCAATAATAATTAAGTAAATTACGTTTTAGTTTAGTTAACCTTGTGACCCTCAAATCCAATTTGTTACTTGTTATTGCCGAAAATATGAACTCTCGAGGGCTCTTATTTTATAAATACGAAAATTGAGATTTCTACCTTTGTCATGAACATACTGCTTCTCTTCTTCTTCTCCAATTAAAAATTAAGGGTGCTTTAAGATTTTCGTCTCTTCCAATGACCGCTTAAGTTATGGTTATAGCACACGAAAGCTACAAGAAAATGATTTTTCGGCAACAACTTTCTCTATATTCGAGATACGACAAAAGTAGTATATTCTATATTATTATACCTAATATATACTACTTTTAGTTTTAGATACAAACTTTCAGTGTTCTTAAAAAATCACAATCGAAGGCTATTTCAAAAGAAAATTTGAAGGGCGGCATTTCGAAGACTTGATATCGAATATCGATATTATGATACCTACCGATAGAGATTATAAATTGCAATAATTATTATCAATTAAATATATAATATCAATTCTTCGTGCTTATGATATCCAGTTTTCAGTTTCCGAGAAATTGTTAGTTTTCTTAAGAAAACGCGTATTAATCTGATTATGTGATCAGAGAAAAGATTGATTACGAAATTACGATCGAAGTTGTCGATAGTTTCTGAATTATCGAAATTCGATATCGATTTTTGAATATCGCCCAGCCCTACTTTTAACCTCAACACATGGAATATTTTTTCTTCTCATAAAATAGAAAATATTTGGACTGAAAAACTCAAACTCAAACTCAAACTATAGCATTAGGTGCATTGTTTCTAATGTAAATATGTTGACAACTAATAATTTATTGACATTCTGATATTTTCATTTAAGAAAAAATGGTTTTAAGAATACAATCTAAATTGTTCAGAAATCGTAAGATCTACTATTTTACTTACTTTTTATCTTATATTAAGATTATCAGTTACTATTAGATTGAGTTCGAAATGTGCAATAGCTATACCAGACGAACCAGAATTTCCCTGCGTAAAAACTTGCATTCCTGGACCCGAATCCACAAAACTTTTAAAGGAACTTAACCAGATTCAGGTGAGCGAGAATCGTATACTTTATATTGCCATAAAATATGTATGTAGTTTTTCTTTTAGCAAGCAGGAACTGTCGATTTATTTGTAAATTATGAAAAATCTATGGGAAATTTTCTAGTCGATGCAGATAACAACATTTTTCTTGACTGTTTTATGCAAATTGCAACCGTACCGCTTGGCTATAATCATCCCAATTTGCTAAACGTTTATTGCAATAGAATAGATAACGTGGTGTGTAAAATTAGATCTTAAACAACTGTTTTGCCGGTATATCGAGTTAGAAGATTCTTTTTCGTATTATAATCGCCAACAAAAACAGTGGAATCGTCAAATCTGATGTCCACTCTGTGTTTGACTATATCAGTTTTGGCTATTGCTAGTAATTATTGCCGATTCGTTTCAGGTAAACACCGAAACTTGTAGAGCAAACCTCAATTACTTTGTTTACCTAATTCAGTAATTCTCCACAATAGCTTATTCGGAAACAGTACAGAACATTTCGCCGTCAAAACACCGAACAGAGGTTTGACGATTCCCATCAGGATTCATAGATTACAGTTCTTTTTGTATCTAATATTGCTTATAATTATCTATATAAAGTCAACTTTCCATAGCATAGATATTTGTAAGAGCAGTAAACTGTTATTTTTATTTAGAAAGCTTTAATAAATAGACCAGCTTTGGGACTTTATCCATCTTTAGATTGGCCAAAAAAGCTACGCGATGTTTTATTAAAGGTAAATCTGTAAATTACTTTTGAATCTATTTTACTAACTCCATAGTCAATAAAAATAGATATCGCCCCGTCTGCCACACGTAATGACGATGATGTGTGGCGCCTGTTCAAACGAAAATGCGATGAAGCAATGTTTTATGGCGTATCGACGAAAAGAGAGAGGCAAAGACGGTTGTTTTACGGATATGGAAAAGGAATCCTGCATGGAAAACTTTCCACCTGGATCGCCAAAGTTATCGATTTTATCGTTTCGTGGATCGTTTCACGGTAGGACACTTGCAACGCTTTCGACAACTCGCTCAAAATACATTCATAAAATCGATATGCCTGCATTTCGTTGGCCGGTCGCCAGTTTTCCCAGATATGCTTACCCACTTGAAGATAATATTTGCAAAAATAAACAAGAAGATGAACAATGCTTGGAAGAAGTAGAATGCTTGATCGATATATTTCAAAAACGAGATCCTGTCGCTGGAATTATCGTCGAACCTATGCAATCGGAAGGAGGTGATAACGAGGCTTCTCCCGAATTTTTTCATGGACTACAAAAAATTACGACCCAATGTGACATAGCCTTAATGATAGACGAAGTTCAAACTGGGTGTGGATCGTCTGGAAAAATGTGGTACCACGAACATTTTAACTTAAATTGTCCGCCGAATTTTGTTACATTTGCAAAAAAAATGCAATTGGGTGGTTATTATTACACGGAAGATATGAAGTTAGTTAATCGCAATAATAATATCTAATATCTTTATTTCGTTCTTTTTTGCAATACAGAGTGGAAGAAACGTACAGAATATTTAATACTTGGATGGGAGATCCCGGAAAATTGCTACTTTTGGAAGCTGCTTTAAATTATATTAAATGTTACAATATTTTAAATTTGGTGCAAGAAACTGGAGATAGATTAAAAATCGAAATGGTCAAGTTGGAATGCGAATTTCCTTTCTTATTAAATTCTACCCGCGGTCGGGGTACATTGCTCTCCGTGAATGCCGAATGTCCAGCCGTGAGAGATAATATTATTAAAGAAATGAAAAAAAAAGGTTATAATTAGTTTTCTTCTTCTTAATTCTCAACTCATCTTTTTCTGTTAAGAATAGGAGTTATATGTGGAGGATGTGGTGATCGCACTATTCGTTTGCGACCTTCTCTTCTATTTCAAGATCATCATGCAAGCATATTTTTGGATTGCTTAAGAAGCACTTTAAAAGAACTGTAGTTGTCAGATAATTTAGTTTTAGCGTATTAATTTAAAATACTTATCTTGAATAAAATTGTATTTTTGACTTTATTTGTTTGTAATTTATTTATTTATTTAGGTCATTTTGCACAAAAATGTTCTTCGACCAAGTAATTGAGAATACTTATGAATTATTAAAATTCAAGGTAGGTACTTAAGCTCATACATCGCCCAGTAAACACAAACCCGTTATAGAGATGTAACATCAAATAATAGTATAGTACATAAGTTGAAAAGACCAAAGAATGATTAATCAAATCTGGCTTAGAAGACCTTGTTAAAAAATGGCACAGTTCCCGTTTAGTCCATTTACTTCAATGCAGAAGCAGATAATAATCTTTTAATCTTTGTATATAGCGAAAATCAGTAATTCGTCCTTTTGATGATCTTTTACCATAAAGAAAAAACTTGTTTACATTTTTTTGAATAAATATTGAGTAAGAAGGCTCCACAACAAACGTACAATAAAATATAATAATATTATTATGACTACGTTATCCGTATCCTCTATTAGCCCTACCTTAACCCGCCCTTGTTTTAAGACAATTTTGCCAATTTTAATTTGTATTAAATATCAAATCGACAATATTTAAAATAATTTTATAACACTGAATTTCATATAAAATAGCTGAAAAGTACTCAGAAAACACCAATAATAATGAAAAGGATATAAAAAGCCAATTTGAATTTTTAGCGGAAACTGTAAAACTTTGGTTCGCTGCTTAGGTTGTTTACTGCAATGATAACGCCGAAAATTTATTTCGTGTTCGATCTTTATTGCGTATAGAAAACCGCAAAATTTGATAACCTTCGTGAAAGATAATTATTGTATTTTTTACTTTATAAAGTGCTGTTTATTGTAGAAAAACAACGAAAATGAGTGAATCTTGCCCGTTTAATCAAGACAGCCTTGAAAAATTGAAGCTTTTCATTAACTTGATATCTCGTGATCCGCAACTAATTCATTACCCCGAGTTAAAATTTTTCAAGCAATATTTAACTTCTTTGGGTGCCTATATACCTACTCCATCGTCGTCTCCAACGATGGAAGCGGGCGCACCAAAACACGCCGCCGATGAAAAGGAATCGGATGAGAAAGAAGAAGTGGTGGATTCTGACGAATCAGAAATAGAATTTGATATGGAAGGCTGCATCGAAGGCGACAAAGTCGACGAAGCGAAACAACTGATGGGCTGTCCCGATAAAGTGGTCAGCGAAGAAGATAGTGATAAAGCCGATGAAAAACGAATGGAGGCTATGGCGGCCGTTTCGGATGGTGATATTGAAAAAGCTATCGAATTATTTACAGAGGCGATTATTCTAAATCCAACTGTGGCCACTCTGCTCGTAAAACGCGCTCAATCCTACTTAAAATTGAACAAACCCAATGCGTGCATTAAAGATTGCTCCAGGGCGTTGGAGTTGAATCCCGATTCGGCGGCTGCATATAAATCTCGCGGCAGAGCTAACAGATTGTTGGGAAATTGGGAGGAAGCGGCAAACGATTTAAGACAAGCAGGAATAATCGACTACGATGAGGAACTCGACGAATGGCTTAAAGAAGTTGCACCCAATGCTCAAAAGATTTTACAACACAAAATGAAGCAGGAAAGAAAGAAAACCGATAGGGATATTAAAGAACGTTTGGAGCGCATAAAACTGGCCAAGGAGGCACAAGCTAAAGCAGCTGCCGAAGCTAATGTTGATGCGGACGATGGTTTTGGTGACTTCAATCCCGAAGGTACTAGCGCCGGTGCTGGAATGTCAGATTTTTATAAGTTATTCCAGGATCCCGAAGTCATGGCAGCATTTAAGGTAGTAAAAATATTTTTTCTTTCAGTGCAATGAAGTTACTTACCTGATTAAATGCTTACAGGATCCAGAGGTGGCAGCGGCTTTTCAAGATATTTCGGTAAATCCAGCCAACTTCACAAAATATCAGTCTAATCCAAAGGTGATGAATATATTGACAAAGCTTTCGAGTAAAATGGGAGCCGGAAAGGGATTCCCAGGTGGAATGGGAGGATTTCCAGGTGGAATGGGTGGATTTCCAGGTGGAATGGGAGGATTTCCTGGTGGGATGGGAGGAGGCTTTGGAGGTCCAAATGAGACAAAACGAAATGACGAAGATGGTTTAGATTAGATTTTGATTATTACATTTTTGTTGATAGTTTTGTACCCATTTATTATTGTACAGCATTGATTAAAAAGAAGAAATTCTTTATTGTAGCTGTTAAAATTTGAATATTCGGACTTTTTTTTTTATTTAGCATACGATTTATTCTTTTCACTTAATATTTTCATTCTTTTTTTGCAACATGTTATTGCAAAGTTGTAAAATTTTATTTGTAATGAAAGTTTGCTCTAAAAAAATAATTTTTTAAAATCAATCTTGTTTTATTTTAAACAATCTTTTATACTATTGACTAAATTTTGGTGATGTGGGTCTACGAATGTTTTACAAAATAACTTGTGTTTAGACGAGGTAAGGTCCTTGATATAATTCTGGAATCAAGGTTTGGTTGCACTCGGACCACATACCGGTTCCATTATGCTACCTTCGATTTTGGTAACAGCTCATCTTACTTTCTATTTTTTGAGTCGTCACAAACTTTTAAGACAAAGTTAAGTATTTTAGGAAGCGGTGTGTCACAAATACTACTACTATCGGTACTGCTCCATCGTTTCGACTGCTTTGTTACACTCTAAACAAATTCAATTGTTCTATTGTGTGTGCAGATGCTTATTTAGCTTGCAGTGTATAGAATGGAAAAGTGACCATGTGGTAAGTGCAAACATTGGTTTGTATATATTTATTTCCCATAAGATTAAATGGAAGTGTATTAGTCACAAGTTAATTAACAATTTTAGGTGTTTCTGGGTGAAATTAGTTTAAAACGAATTTTGGATATACGGAGGCGGATTTATGTATTTGCCGCCCCTATTTAAAGGAAAAAAAGTTGCTTGATGTAAAGTACCTATCAAGCACAAAACATATTATTCTATCAAGTAAATAATCTTATAAAATAATCAAAATAATATTTTGCTACTATTGACTTATTTGCCTATCCTTAAATACGTCATTGATTTCATCCAGAAGCACCTCAAAGTTCCTGTAAATCTTATGGAAAATTAACGTAAACGAACCAATGTTTGCACCCATCATTATGGTCGGTGGCCCTTTTGTAACGTCGACCAGTCTGTCGATTTGACCATCTGTACCAGTAAAGAAGTACACATTACTTTTGATTCACCCTGTATACATAGACTTTTAAATTCCACAAATATTTTTAATTCTCTTGAAATTTTATTTGTACATTTTGATTGATTATCTTAGCTATATTTAAAATTTTTATTGCACTTAATAGTGTAATATTCAATGGGTTATTTCAGTGATTAATCTGCGGAGTGATACCTGTTCATCCATTTGCACATTCCATGATTTCATTGAATGACTTGTATTATAATATAGTAAACACTACTAAACTACTACTTTTACAATCAAGTACTTAATTAATTTTGGTTCCAAAACGGTGAGTGAGTTTCATTTGAAAAATAAGATTAGATTTGGCATTTTATTTTTTGTTGTGTAAATTAAACATTTTTAGGTTAAAAATGTCTGATAAGAATAAAATACCCACAAACGAAGAGGTGATAGATGAAATCACCCAAGAATTTAAAGATCAACATATAACAAATAAAGAACACGCGGAGTTGCAAACAGAAGAAACCGAATCTTGTATACCTGAAAGTTTTGATAAATCGGACGACGAAGAAGAATCGTCTAAAAGTGACAACACTTTGAACGATTTCGTTGACGAAGATGAGTTGAAGAAAGTAAACGACAATTTGACCGACGAAGAGAAAGGGGATAGAAAAAATGAGGCAGCGGATCTTAAAAATCAAGGAAACACGGAACACAAAAGTGGCAAATATTTAGAAGCAATCGATTATTACACAAAAGCTTTACGTATATGTCCTCTGGAGAATCAAACGGAAAGATCGGTTTTGTATTCGAATAGAGCTGCCTCAAAAATACAATTGAATTATAAAAAGTCTGCAGTGCAGGATTGTTGTCGTGCTTTAGAATTGAATCCCAATTATGTTCGTGCTTATTTGAGAAGAGCAAAATTATATGAAGACTTGGATAATTTGGATAAAAGCTTGGAAGATTACGAGAAGGTCTTGGAGTTTGATTTAGGTAATCACGAAGCCAAAGCAGCCATTATCAAATTAAAGCCTTTAATTAATGAACGAAATGAAAAATTAAAAACGGAAATGTTGGGTTAGTCTTTTTTTAATTTCTTATTTGCTAGTTTTATTTGTTGATATTTTTTAGGTAAACTCAAAGATTTGGGAAATTTAGTTTTAAGACCTTTCGGTTTGTCGACCAATAATTTTCAAATGCAGCAGGACCCCAACAGCGGTGGATACTCTATAAATTTTAAACAAAACAATTAATATTTAGTTTTACTTGAATTTATAGTTAATTTTGTTATATTTTTTATTTAAAATTAAATGTATCGCATAACTATGTAGTTTAATCATTAAGAAGGAACTTTTATAATATGGTAATAACTTGGAAAAACAAATTTATTTTTATTTTGGCTTCGAGGAAACGCTTTTAAGTTCTTGACGCCAGGGTTCGAAAGAAAAATGATTTAAATTTTTCTAAGAAGGTGGCATAAATCTTCAGGCTTTGATTTGATAGCTTTGACTGCACCAAATAAGTAAAGAAACTTATTTAATGAAAATGGAAATTCGATCCACAATTTTGCATTGCCGCACGCCACTGGTGCTGGCTTGCTATTGGTCTACGTACGCAGAGCGCTAGTGTTTTGACAAACTGTCAATTTATAGTGTTGAACATTCACGATATAAGTAATTTAAAATGTACACATTTCTAAAAATATTTTATATACATATGTAACGTAATTTCTAATTTTCCAAATGAAGTTGTTGTGGTTATTTGTTGTGTTTTATTTATGTATTACGCCTTCACTCGCCGAAGAACTTGGTAATCCTTACAAGATATTGGGCGTTTCGAAGAAGGCAAGCATTCAGGAGATTCGTAAGGTTTACAAAAAGTTGGCCAAAGAATGGTTTGTTTGTCCAAAGTGAATTCGTACTTTGTTAGTTCATGATTTTAATTGTAGGCACCCCGATAAGTCTGATGATCCGGAAGCACAAAATAAATTTGTCAAAATTAAACAGGCATACGAATTGCTCTCGGACTCCGAAAGGCGCTTAATGTATGATCAGCGCGGCATTACCGATGATAGTTTCAGAGAACGGCACGATTATACAAAATATTATAATAATCCTTTAGACGATTTGTTTAATCATGCTTATTCGAGTTATCAAGAGAACGATATATCATTCTATCAAAGACTCATCGTGACTTTAAGGTTTGCATTTATAACAATATATATTCGTTTTGAAAAACTATAATTTAATTCTAGACAATACGACAAAATTTTGGTACCTAAAAGCGTTCATACGCCTTTTATAATGTTTTTATATGGTGATTGGTGTTTTTCGTGTATGCAAACTGTACCATATTTTCGAAAGCTTGTGGATCATTTGGAACCATTAGGCGTTAATTTTGCTGCGGTGCATGTTGCACACGAGACTACTTTAGCGAGACGATTAAATTCAAATGCGTTTTCGTTACCTTCGCTGGTGATGTTGCTAGATGGTAATGTTTATGTATATAAAGAAAGCATTTCAAGCGTACAAAAGATTATTGGTAAGTCTAATAATTTATTTAAAATAAATACGAGCTCCTTTTTGTTTCCATAGAATTTGTGCGCAATCATCTTCCCTACAAGTTAGTAGTAACAATAAAAGACAATAACATTAAGGATTTTTTGAATGGATGGGAAGATAATAAAGTTAGGGGGTTGATTTTTGAACCCAAACATAATGTGAAATTGAGGTACCTAATTACTGCCTACCACTTTCGTAATCGCATTTCTTTTGGGTAAGACTGTCTTCTTTTGTTGCTTATCTTTCAGCTAATCGGTTATCTACAACCATCATAAATAAGTACGCTCTGTGGTATTACAACTTGAATTAACTAAACATACATAGAAAGTAATAATCAATAATATATTTTTACATTTAAAGCTTTTCGAGAAGAGAATTGCTGGGGAAATCTGGTATACAAGTGAGGGAAAATTTGAGAAATCTTAAGGCAATTTGAGAAAATTTTTCAAAAATCTTTCGTATAAGAAAATCTAGTGTACATAATTTGCCTTGTCACATGTTCCTTGGCTTTTTCAAAAATATTGAAATACATTACATTATTTATGGTAGTTGCAGCTTGTACTGATTAATTTGGATGTTTCTATTTTGTGTTTTATAAATTGGCTTTCTAGTTTTGTCAATTCATCCACTATATCTGAAGAGTATCAAGTTCCAAGCGATATGGACACGGTGCTGTTATTTAATGAAAATACTAGTAGACCGATTGCAAGTGTCAGTATGAAAGAAATTCCCACTCAAACTCTACATCACATTATTTCATCCAATCAATATCTTGCACTTCCACGTTTATCGTCACAGGTTGGAAATTTATATTTTATTGTTGAAATTATCAGATAACCAAACGGTGTTTTAAATTTTAGAGCGTCCTGGAATCTTTATGTCCTTGCGAATGGAACAAACCTAGAAAACGTCTGTGTGTGATTTTAGTGACCACTGCATCTAGCAATCACGATACCCATCGACAGTCGTTCAGAAATTACGCACAGGTTTCACCTTACAGCATGGAAAAAGTGAGATTTGCTTACATATATCATGATAAACAATCGGAGTTTGTAAATTCACTAATACCAGGTGATATTTTAAAATGTTGATTCGTCTAGGTTTATACAACTGAAATAACATTGCAGATGGTGAAAATGTTGAACCGTTGTTGAAAGTTGTTATAATTTGGAGAAGAGATACTTCTCACATTAAATATGAATGGTTGGCCACTAAATGGGAAGTGGAAGAAAATTTGAATGACACTGTCGATAAGCTCCAAAATACCATAAGTCGGCTATTAAAATCAAACGAAGCTTTAACATACGAAGCTTTTGTTAAGGCAAATATAATTTTAATTTAATTGCAAAATAATTTCAAATACATTTTAGGACTTATTTGATGAACACGCCAAAGGAATCATAGGACGAATAATCTCAAAATTAATGATATACAGTGAAAGGTTTTATGATGGTTTAAGTAAAGAGCAAATTTTACCTATACTTTCCATCATCGGTACTGTGGTATTTATAATAGCAGTTGGTTACTTTATGGCATATTTAGTGTAAGTATTAGATTTACGGTTTTTACTTATAATAATAATAATAATAAGTGGTCTTATTCTTATGAGTTCTACTAGTACAGACATATAAAAGTAACGTTATATTAACAACTTTCAAAATTAGGTAATAATAAAAAAAAAAACATTAAATTATAAATTGTCCAAAATTCAAAGACAATAGTCAATTATAATAATAGTATGCGTAGTTAACTCATGAGGAAGGGCGAAGTTCAAAATGGTCTCTTTAAAGAGACCGCCTGCTGAGTGGCAGACTGAACAGGGAAGAAAAAGAGAAATGTATTCTGGGGCCCATAAATAGAATTGAAAATGAAAAAACCAATTTAATTTAACTAGGGCAATAACTAGGTGATTCTTCCCTTTAATGTCATGCACCACAGATATCTCTTCATAATAATAGTATAGTCCACTGCCTGCCAAAAGTAATCGAGAAATTTTTATTTTATTTAGCGTATGGTAATCGAGAAATGATTTTTGTTTGCACTTTGCAGTTAAAAGCTGGAACCTATTTCAATTTGTTCTTCAATTCTTAAATAACAAAAAATTTTAATTGTAAAAAAAACAATTTGATGAGCGGAGAACGCAAAATTTGAATATTAAAAATATCAATTTTGTTTAAGTTGGTTTTTGCTATATTGCAACTTTATTTTATGGTTCTCGAGATATTTAGTGAGAATGAAAATTAAAGAACTTGTAATAATACATCTTTACAATAATTTAAAACTTTTTTGTTGCATTGTTCTATTGGCGGTCATTTGGCTACTATTTATTGACTTCAAAGTGAATCTTAATCATTTGTACAAATTCTATTGTTTATTGCTTATCAAAAATTTTGAAAATTTAATTTATCTAAGCATAAACATTATCCGCTTTAATTTTTGGCGAAATAGGAACATTTTTCTGGCCGTCTCCCATCAGGGTGATAGTTTAATAACATCACACACACACCCCATACACACAAGAGAAAGGCACAACACTTGGAAGAAATGTACTTTTTTATTATGGTTATTATTAATTGTGTTTTATGCCGATGGATAACTTAATTTCATTGATAATTTGAATGATAAGGGATATATTGTTGTACTTCATAGTTAAAGTGCCCCCACCCCAATCCCAAATTTCTCCCATGTCTTTTTAGTTTCAGTCCGATACTGTTTCTTATCTTAGTATTTCCAGTCGAATCGAAGAGGAAAGTGTTCAGCAACAGAAGTTGAATTCGAAAAGTAACAAAGACGAAAATAGAAATAATTATCAGCCAGAATTAAAGTTACATGAATTGAGATCGGAAAAGTATCACGGTTTAATACGTCGTTTACCTGGTTGTCGCACCATTGTGTTGGTTCTCGACATGAAATCTAGACAGCAGCTCATACCTCCGTTTCATAAAGCTGTATGGCCTTATAGAAAGTAAGTTTTAGAAAACAATTCTATTTAAAATTCGGAAATATTAAAACACTTTTTTATTTAATTTTTTAGAAATAAGACTTTGATGTTTTCCTTTATGTATGTAGAACGAGGTTTGAGTTGGTATAAAAAGTTGTTACAGTTAGCTTTTACCGAAGATGTAGAATTAAATATTAATCCCAGAAATTGTGTTGGAACCGTTTTAGCCATCAACGGATACAGAAAGTACTTTTGTATGTTTCACGCAAAACATCTGGAAATGCAGAGAAAAAAACAGGTAAGTCTAATAGCAGTTGGAGGAGTCAATACCAAACACAAAAATAATTTTGCAGCAGAAAAAGTCGCAATCGCTAGATGGTGCAGTGAAAGATTGCGAGGCGGCAGCTTTCATTGGTTTTGATAGTGAAAGTTCTGAATCCGACGAAGATGTATTAATGGAAGGAAACCTATTGGATGGTTTTTCCAATTGGCTAGATCGTTTATTCGAGGGTACCACTCAACGTTACCACATTAATTATTGGCCAGAATTTCCAAATAAATAATTTAATTTAGGTCAAATTGCGACTCGTTAGATAATTAGTGAATTGTACCAAAAACTTAAATAAAATTTATCAGGGCCATACGTATGCACTTTATAATCTTTTATAAAAGACGTTTTGATGTTTATCGTTAGGTTAGAACTTTTCGGTTTTTACATAGAAAATTTTTTATGAATGATGATGACAAATCAGTAATAACTTTAATGCTGTATTAGCTATAAATAGAATTTATAAAAGGACAGCATAACGTTTTTTTCTAATTAAAATTAAAACATATCTATTTAAACACAAAATAGTGAAACGCAACTCTAGTTTTTTTATCACGATATAATTATTAAGCTTTCTGCCATTCAAAATCTGATGCTACACTGATGTAAGTAATTAAGTGCCATGTAATTATAAAAAAATAGTGTTTTATTATCTCGTAAGGATAAGTTGAATATCTTCCATTGTAGATCCGGGCAAGGTTTTGCTTAATGTTGTTCTTGTTAAAAATTGTACGGATGTATGCCGAAATTGAACTTTTGCAAGATCCTGCACGTTTTATTTAAAGTTTAATAATAAATTGTATTTATTGAATGGGTGGTTATTATTTTGTTGTGAACGAAATTAAAATTTATTCTATAAACATAAATCAGTGTAGTAATCGAGCTTTGCCAAAGTTGAAATGATACCTGTTAATATTATTGTTCAGTATTGCAAGTTGTATTCTAGTCTTGTAGCTATAAATTATTAAATAAATTGTTACATATTGACTCTGTGGATTTAAATTTTAAGACGAAGCCTAAATTGAAAGGCTTTTGAAACAAACGGAGAATATCAATTTTGAGATTTGATATATTTTTACAATACAGACATGCGTTGAATTTTTTTTCACAGTAAGTATCTACTTGTCTACTGTTTTAAATTCTTATGCTGGAATCAAACAAATACTTTTGCTCTAGCGAACAAATTTATAAATTGTTATAATTAGAGCTCGGATTTTATGCTTTTCCATGTTCTTTAATACTGATATTCCAACAGATTTGTTTTGAAATCTGGGCGAATTAGGTAAAAACGAATCCGAAAAATTGCATATTTTCAACATTTGGTGCATATTTGGGCCACTTTTGTTGTTTTTTGAAGAACTTTAATAGAGAAAATAAAAATTATTATTACATTGGTTAATTTAAGCAATTGTTTTATTTAATTTAAATTTAAGATGTAAATATTTACTATATTAAAAATAAATATGAATAGCAGTGTTGAATCTAGGGGGAAATTTCTAGAAGCATATTTTATAAATTATATACTGCCTACCAGATATCGGGCATATAATTCGGTCGCTAGTTATAATACATGAAAATTCAAAAATTTTGTAAGATAAACATCGATTTGTCTCCGACAGACAAATTATTCTTGAAAGTTGTCAAGACCAAAAATATGTTTACAATACAGATAAAATTTTTATAAGCGTAAAATACAAAAGTGTAGTTATATCCATGAAAAATATTCGTCTGTAATTTAATTTAAAAATTTAAATTTTTCAAAAACCAAGATTTATTGACATTTCTCGAGCTACTTGTACTTTAGCAGTTGGAATTGATAATCAGAAAAATACTTGTTGGATTACAATAACACAGCAGGTAAGAAAGAGTCGAACAAAAATCTGTAAAAAACGAGCTCGAACGGATGTAAAAAATCTAACAACATGAATTGTGTTTTTAATTCATTATTTACAGCTATAATGCAAGTAAGTTAATATAATTTCATCGAATGCTGGAAATACATTAAATAAAATTATTAAAATACATTTTGCAATAATTACTTCTTCTCTAGAATTTACACTAAAAAACACAGATAAAATTAACACTTTGTATCGGGGACACATGGCGGTTCCAATAATTTATTAATATCTCGCTCGCAATTCGAATAGGCCATTCCTATACCAAAGCCACCGCCTAATATGATGGGCCACTTTCGTTTCTTAAAAAATAATAACGAGACCACGGTTCCCAGGACAGCTCCTCCACCTAAAATCAAGATCATACAGGTTAGGAATATCTATGACATAATAATACGTCTGGAAAAATGCGAACTTGAAAGTAAAACCAACCAAGCGCAACTTACCAAATTTTAATAAAGCATCCGTAAGACATCTGTCCCACTTACGACCAAATTCGTCTTCGATATAAACAGTGGATGATTTGCCTGCCATTTTTTTTTCTGAAGGGTTTAGAGAACAATTTATGTCAAAGTGAAATATTATTAGTTTCTGTCGCTAAGTAGAATATAGTAGATGTAAATGTAAAAAAAATTATGATGACTTTTTCGATAGCATAGTTCTAGACAGTTTTCACATTTTACACTTAAATTTGTTTTAATTTTGCCAAATGTATTTCTAAAAAATTGCGGAATTGTCAACAGATGGCGCCACTCTCGAAACACGCTAAACGTTTTCAAATTTAAATCACAAACTTAATCGATTTATGATGAAAACCAATATAATAATGTCCGATTAATGACTTTAAATTTTTGTATAATTTAATTTTTTTTAAAATGTAGTTCTAAAAATTTGATTACTATGATTTTTCCGTCACTTGAATTTGTTTTTACGCGCACGGTGACGTTTGAAATATTTCAAAAATTGTTTAGGCGAGAAAATGGAACGAAGCACACAAGGCGTTCGTTTAAAAAATGCACAAATATTTTATAGAATTTTGCCTACGGTGAATATGCACTGGGATAACGTAAAAATTCTTAAGGACATGAAAACCATTTACGTCAGATATTTACAAGAACTCAATAAGAGCGAACTCGACAAATCGATTCCCAAATATTGGAAATTTGACACCGACGGAATTTTTTATAATCACCCCCAAGATGACGTTTATAATTCCGTTATGAGAGAAGTTTTGGATAAGTAATATTTTCTGAAAATTTACTATGTATTTTTATATCACCTTCTTATCGTGTAATTTTCATTTTCCATTGTAGCGTCGTGGAAGGTTGTAATGCGGTCGTTTTGGCTTTCGGACAAACGGGAAGCGGAAAAAGTTTGTCAACTGCAGGATTACATAATTCGTTTAATGTAAGTTTAATGAATGAAATGAATTAACAAACTTTTATTCTGCGACTTAATTCTTTCGGCCGAATATCAAATAAACATTTAAAAGTAAGTATCGTAAATTCGGTCGTTCATAAACCATTTTTCTAAAATTACAGGATAGAGGCATAGCACCGAGATTACTAGAAAATCTTTTTAATACAAAAATACTTTTAAGTAATAAAAGAAAGATGTGCATTCAGGTGTCGTGCATTGAAACGAACCGAGCGCACGTTCGTGATTTGTTAAGTTCAAATTTTGAAATTCTCGATCCACACACTCTAAAAAATGTTACCATCATCAAAATAAATTCTATCCGGGAAGGATTACAACTACTCTTTAGAGGTAGGTATAGGTTTATTTTAATTCCATTTCTTATGTTCTCGAAACGATCACCCATCTAAGTGCAAATCGTCACCGTGAAATTCTTGCAATGATGAGATTCCAAGAGCTACACTCAATTTTACCTTTCCGTAATTTTCAAAAAACTAATTCAAAAATATAAAAATGGCATCGTCATTTTCGGTCCTCGTTGAAGCTTTTCAAATTTATCGCGACAAATACTCTATTATTGAAATAAAATGTATTTTAAAGCTGAAGGAAGAAGAACTTTTTCGCAAGTCGGATCGAAAAATCATACTGCCAATGGAGTGATAACATTTCACGTACACACGAAACCTGTTCATCAAACGGATCCTGTAATTACATCGTCAAAGGTAAAAATTAAGAAACCATAAATAGTTTTCTTATAATTAACTATTTTTAATTTTAAGATTCATATTGTTGATTTGGCCGGAAGCGATAGCTACGGTAATCTAACATCGTTGCACAAAAATCATTTTGATGTTGGAAATGCAAATTTAGCCAAATCTCAATTGGAGCAATTTATCATCACTTTATGTCAAAATATTGCTGGTGCAATTATAGTCAAGCAAAAGTTAAATGTCCTTATACAGTATTTAGGTGATTCTCTCAACGCTCGCAGCATTTTACGGTAATTTTACATGAATGTTTTGAAAAGCTGCAATATATTAATAAATAATTATAAATATACAATTTATTATATTTATTATAATTTATTATTTTTTTATAATCTTTTTATTTATTATAATCTCGGATTAGAAATTTTAATTTAATTTTAATATTTATACAATTAGATTTATTGGTCATATTCGAATAAATCGCGATAATCTACTGGTCACATTATCGATGCTGCGATTTGGATACGTAATTTGTAAACTCAAGCCTCAAAAAATTCAACAAAATATTAGCACAATAGAGGAAGAAGTTCAAGATCCAATTATGCAGGTAAAAACTATTTTTACTATTCCATCCGATTATTCCCATTTCATTTTTTTTCCGTCAGCTACGTCACCATCAATTCGGGTTCACGATTTAAATTGATATTATAAGTATAATTTTTATTAAAGTCAAAGTTGGAAGAGCTTAACAAGGAAAGAGACTTAAATGCAATGATAACAAACGAGACTTTGTCGTCAAATATAACTCAAGAGCGAATCAAGCACATGCAGAATGTTGCAAACGAATATTTAAATAACAAAACAAACGAAATAGTTTTGATCAACGTAACCGATGCTACCACTGTATTAAAAGTCTTCAAAAATTTGTTTGAAAATTTGGAGATCGAAAAAGAAGAAAGCGTAAGACGTGCTTATAATCAAGCTTTAGAAGACGCCAGAAGATCTTCTTCCAAAACGGATAGTCTTACAGTAAAACCATATTTTAATGTTTTATCTAATATAACGCATCTATTATATTAAACCATTTAAAGGGTTCGAGGAAGCTCAGCAAAAAGGTAGATAATACTTCCAAGGATGATCTAATGGGGCGTTCTAGTTCTGCAATAAAAAGCGCTCGACAATCATCCACGAGAGATAAATCAAGTAAGTAACTTGATAAAATTGTAAATATTTTAAAATTACCAATTTCATTACAGAACTTTCGTCTTCGAAACTGAAATCTTCAGATCACGGAATGAAAAGCTTAAAGCGTTCCAGAACATCTAGTGCGGTAATGAAACGATCTTCCACAACTAAAAGAAAATCCAACAGCAGTACGGCAACAGGCGGAACGATTCTTAACGAATCAATTTTAGAGGAAGATAAATTGCCAAACGAAGTACCCGATTACGAAGAAGCCTGGCAATTGTTTGTAATAGACACAAATTACAATTACGATCAACTAATGGAAGCTTTAAATATTTGCAAAGAAGAGGCAAAGTTAATTAGAGACCAATATTTAAGCGAACTTCATTGTTTGCACAAAGATATAGAAGTTTTAGAGCACAGAAAGAACGAAAGCCGTCTGGTAGGTGTACTAAATAAGTTACGCGGACGATAGGTTTAACATCTTATTTGTAGGCCGAAAGTCAAAGGCTTTTCAAAAAACAAAAATACGATGAAAGTGGAAATCCACTGACGAGTAACGTGGAACAATTGTGCAAAGAAAATTTGCAAAAAGCCCACTCACAACTTCTAGAACAACAAGAAAATGTATTAAAAACTCAAGCAGATTTTCAAGTTGCTCTAGCAAGTTGCAAGAATTGTCAAAATCAAATCGACGAGAACTTTGAACGATTTTGTCGGGAAAAGTATCAAGTGGAAGTGCCTAAATTGGACCTACCTTCTATTACGGTAATTTACCCACCTCTCTTAGGTAAACTATTTTACAATTGAAAAAAATTATTACAGGATGTAGAGGAAACTATCAGGGTTGTAGATGCACCCGAAGAAATATCGTTGTCGGAGAAGTGTAAGCTTACCGAAGCTTTCGATTGCTTTCGAGAGCTAATGGAGAAAGAAATTAAAAGATATGAATTTGAAAATGCAAAAAATAAAAAATGGGTGCAAAGCAGTAAAATTTGATGTATACCAGTAGGACCTATTTAACTAGAATTTTTAATATGTACAAATAGAAAACCAGAAAGCGAAAAAGAATAATAACAAATTTATTACGTTGAATTTTTTTGATTTTTTCTGTTAAGCAGAAGAACTTACATGTTTTTAAACATTTTTAAATTACAAGATAAATGAAAGTATTACAAACTATTTTCAAAATCAAATTTTAAATCTCCTCCCTTTTCAGGAGATACGCACCCCGAGGTCTGCAAAGGTTTGTCGCCGCCACTGCATTTGAACCATTTGTTATTTAGGAAATTTACCTACCTAAAGAGTAGTTGATAATCCATGATAATAGAAGGGATTAATTTGTGCAACCCACTAATACCGTATCAGTAACTCGTGGAATATTTTTGTCTAAGAAGATTATCTGAACCTACCAATATCGCATTGTCCATGCATTGTTTTCTAAATTGTATTTTGTTTAATTAAAGCACTTGTTAGATTGTCACAAAGTTAGAAATAATGTCATAAGAGACATTTCAGTCGCAATAAGTTTATTTGAATTTAAATTTAGCGCGGCGAAGCGAGGAGGTGGTATAACCTAAAAGAGCGGAAGTACACCATCTTATAATTTGTGTGGGTACCGGTCGGTTAGCACATGTAGTTGTCGGTAGTTGACCACAAACGTTTAATTAAAAAAAAATAATTAAAGATAATTGTACTCGATTGTAGTAGCTCATTACTTATAGTGTATTAATAAGTTGACGTGTAACAAGAAGTAACAAAATGAATACCGAAAAATTGAAGAAGTTGCAAGCTCAAGTAAGAATTGGAGGCAAAGGTACACCCAGACGTAAGAAGAAGGTTGTACATTCGACACAAGCGACCGACGACAAGAAGTTGCAGTCGTCTCTCAAAAAGTTGTCTGTCAACATGATACCCGGTATCGAAGAGGTAAACATGATCAAGGACGATGGCACCGTTATACATTTCAATAATCCAAAAGCACAAGCATCACTTGCGGCAAACACATTCGCAATCACAGGTCACGGTGAAAACAAACAAATCACCGAAATGTTGCCGGGTATTTTAAATCAGTTGGGTCCGGAAGGTCTCAATCAACTTAAACGTCTTGCGAGTTCGGTTGCCAGTGCAGGCGTTGGAAAAATCGTACCGGACGACGAAGAGGACGTACCAAATTTAGTGGGTAACTTTGACGAAGCGTCGAAAGAGGAAGTTGGCAAGAAGAAAGAAGACGAAAAGTCCGAAGAAACCAAAGAAAAGGAAAACTAAAGTTTTCTCTTCTTACCGGTTTAGAGAGTGCATACCTTTACTACTCAATCGAGTGTTGGCTTTATAGTTTGCTACTACAATTACTTTGTTTGACAATTGGACACAATTCAATAACCATCTGTTATTTCTATTTAAATAATTTATGTATAATCATAGATGGTTTGATAGAAAATACATCTTATTCTAATAAAACTTTGTCTTTTTATTTATTTTTAGTTTTTTTTAATCTATCTTAGTGAAACAAACAGAATTCAAGATTTTAATGTTGTGTACATTTTTATCGTGTCTCTCATTGATACGCAAATAAGTTCAAAAACAGGAAGTCGTTTTTAGAAGGTCATTCGATTTGAATTGAAATCAATTTCTTATTTTTTTTTACAATCGCGCAGCGATATTACACGTTTTGTATTATTTTTGTCGAAAGACATTTCGAATGTAAAGCCAAGTAAGAATTTGATAACATAATTTCTTAAAATTCTCTGTAATTTTGAAAATAAATCTACCTACTATTCCCGAACAATCTCGACAGATGTCGCTGGTAGGTTAAATTTCAAGTGGAAATTTTAAAAATAATTTTTTATTTTAGAAATTTTGAGATTTAGCTAAAGCGATTGAAAAATGAAAATATAATATTATCGAGTAATAATAATAATTTGTGTGTGGCTCGAGCTCTTGCGGTACAATAAAATTTTATCAGATTTTAGTTAATCTGTAATTTCGGAAGCAGCAATAAGCGCCTTTTGTATTTAATAAAGCTTTAAGTATCAAATTGAACTTTGTTTGCAAATTGAACAATTTTATTAGCATTGATGCTCGCACTAATATTAATAAATATTAGTATAACGTCAACTTGAATTAATTGTTCCACACAATTCGCCGCATTTCAAAGTTAAATTAATTGTCGAAATTCTATTTCTGATGCACAAACCATTAACTGCTACTCCAACTGGCAATTGCAATCGCAACAGTTTTAATTAAATATTAAATCTTATAGTTAGTTATAATTTTGATTAAGTAATTTTTTTATTATTTTCTATTGAAGTAAAGTATTAATGAAAATTTTAAATTTCAACTCGAAATGCATACTAATTTTAATTAAACCACGTCTTGGAGACATTCCAGAAATGTGGGAATTTAAATTTAATATGACGGATTACAAAAAAAGGAAAAAGACGAAACTTACAAAATTACGAACATCGAAAGAGGTATGGCTTTTACCTACTATTATTAATTGTTTCAATTTCATTAAACTTCATTAGGGAATATGTATAACTAAAGAGAAATTAGAAGGTAGAAGTCGAAAAAGATTATAAAGTTGTTTTACATTTTTTAATATTTTATTTGTGAAGCTTTTTGTGTAAATAATATATTAGCTATCTAAAATGCTTAGCTAAAATTCAGTTAGGATGAAATAATATTTAATTAATTGATAAAAGGTAGAATTTGCAAAAATTGACGAATACTCGATAGAAAATTAATAGGAACGACATCGGAGGTCTCCAAAGTGGTGAGCACGAAATATAAATCTTTGTAATTTTTAATTAAATTTTTTAAATATATTATTCCTTTTAAAATATTAATTTTTTTATTCGATAAGTATTACAGTTGTAAGCATCAAACAAATTTGTGTAGGAAACAGAACGGAAGAAGCATTTTTGAAGAAAAAGAAAATGTTATTAATGTGAATATGCAAATTTTAAATTTACATTGCAGGTGAAAGGTACCTACAACATAGTACTAATATTTAGAAAATTATTAATAATTTAGAAACGTTCATCTTAAAAGGAAGTCCTGAATATTTAATCAGCAGTTTTCGGTGAAAACCTCACTAAAACCTAGCGAATGCATAAATAATGCTTTTAGAGATCCATACACGATTTCAAACTTCGATTTTATTTCGAGTGTTTTGTAAAACATAATGAAATTATTTAGCTATTCAGTTGATTTTCTGCAGGCGCTTTCCATTTTAAATTTTTATTTTGGTTTTACACTTTTATCGAGTCGTAAATTAGTTTATTTCGCCCGGTAATTCAACTAAAATTTAAAAAAATTAGAATATTAAAATTATAGTTTTGAACGAAATACAAAACGAATGTTGCTTGTTAATTTTGCTTCTATGGTTCTTTTGAGTTTCTTATAATTAATTATATTATTACAGGTTATCCTCTTGTGGAAATATTTAAAATTTCTCAAATTTGATGACGGAAAGATGGAGATTCGAGAGGCCCAATTCTTTTCTAGTTAAAAACTCTTTGTGATTTATACCTATTCGTAATTAAGATTACGAATTATCGGAGTGAAAGAAGATTTGTCTCATGATTTAAGGTTAATATCTTAATGTATCATCTTTGAGAAAGATTAGAATCGGGCTGCGCAGATATACCATCTAATACAGGTATCTTGTAGATAATCTAGAAAAATTTAACAAAAAATTAAATTTTTATTTGATTCTGTATTTAAATAAATCATTTAATACCATCAAGCTCGAAAACTGTAAATAATTATTTGTTTTTCAACATGAAAATCCACTTATTAATTTAGTTATTAACTCATTACAATAAAGCAAATATGGACAGTGCTTCCTTTTAACAGCCTGCTAGTCAACATCCGTTATTTAAAATTAATTGCATTAAAACAAAAGTTCCAAAGCCGAAAGATAACGAAAAATGTAAAGAAGTCGTTAGCTTGATTGAAAATTGTATTTTGTAGATTGGAAACCAATACATAAATTCGTAATTATTATATTTCCAAAGATCATGCAAATAACATGCAAAATGTATTAATTGTCAAAGAACTAAAAAAAAAAGGATTTAATTTCTGTATTTAGGTTAGCCCGTTGCAAATAAAATTATTTGGTGAAAAAATGATAAATTTTATACGTACCTAGTTAATTATTTGAAAAAAAAAGATGGTTTGGTGTAGAATAACCTTATTACCTATACGTAATAATGGTAGTTACTGTAATTCACTTTTGTTAGAAATCGTTTGTCAGTTCCTTTCAAAGCCACATTATTATTTATCTTATGCTTTGTACTTCGGAGCAAATTTTAATGGATTTTGTTTGCTTAACGTTGGTTCAAGACTAATTATGTACTACAGTAAAATGCTGCACATTACATACAATATGATTAATTAATTATTGTGTGTAATATCACAAAAAGAAGCCAAAATAAAATCAGGTGGGTGTAGGTATAAGTATACCTTTAGAATAAATTTTCTGTGGGTTTATTAATTCACGATTTTTAATTTTGTTCTAAAATTTCTATTTAACAAAACCTCTATTTATTATACGCTCGGTAGTTTAAGGAAAACTTTTAATTGCAAACTATCATATTATCACCATTACAGAATTACACTGTCCGATCAAGTTTAACAATAACCGCTGCAAAAAAATACGACCTAATATCATTGATGTAAAAATTTTCTTTTTACAAGTTATCGTTTTTATCTAGCCAACTATAGCATATTAAATTAATGAGAAAAGTTTTAAATTGCTTTTCATTACCCAAGTAAAATGGAACTTCAATATGTGGTTTCTAAAATGGAAGGCAATAAAAACAATTTTACATTTATAAACTACACATTGCTGTTTATATTTTATAGTTTCAACTCGCGTGTTTATGGATATGTGAAAATAATGCTCACGAAGTTTATGGTAAAGTAACTATATCTTCGTGGTTTGATACCAGGTTCTAATATATTAAAAAATTTATTGTTTGTAGTTAATTATTCTTTCGTTAAAAATAGACTGCCGTCTGCAGAAAAACATAAAATCTGCTGTAAAAACAATATTAACATATAGAACTTTACAAAGTTACAAAATATTGCTGAATATAAAGTTTAGCATAAGAAGGAAAAAATCGGTGCGGATGGGGCTCAGAGACTTCTTTAGATTTAGTTAAAGCTGGAAAGCAATGACAATATTATTATATATTATAAAATATAAATATAATAATAATTATTTTACTCTTAAGTGATTTCTTATATAGCTTTGCAATTATACGAACATCTTCTGTTGACTTATATATAAGCGAAGATGTTCTTTATCGATATAATAATTAACCAATAAGTTAAAGATCTCTTAACCAAAAGGGGTAGGTTATTTACTTGTGAATTGCACTGCTTACATGAAACATCAAACACAAACTGCTGATTGAAATGTTAGCTAAGGTATTATGTTAATCCATGGCAAAACACCATGCGACCTGAATATATTGCTATTGGATACTACATTATACAAGACTACAACGAAACTTATTTAACTTGCCGATTGTAAAGCAATAGCAGAGAAAGTGGTTTCCATTTAAATTAAACCAAAATAAATTCTTTCAATTTTTATTGTCTTCTTATTGTAGTTTTTGGCGTCCTTCCTCTGTACACCATACAAAAATTAAATTTTTTTTTCATTATTGCAATTTCAAATTCAATACTTTTTTTAAATTTGTTATAATATGTAGTTGTGTCGACCTTATAGCGCTAAACATTATTTGTATTGAAAATAGGGTGATTGAACTGGCATCACCTTCATGAAATATGAAATTCAAAATTAACATAATTTGAAGTGTCAGACATGCAAGTTAAATCCGATATATTAAAGAAATTATTCTAATGCTTAAACAGAACGATATTGATCATAAGGCATAACTTTTGACTGATTACATTAATAAATAATAGGTAATAATCATTGCTATGAAATTTAAAAGTAATTAAAAAAAAAATCATTTTTATTAATGCTTGTCGAGTGTTAGACACCTAATACATATAAAGGTAATGTTGGTAACATTTGTTAAAGACTCAAATTGACGTTATATCAAAAGCTTTAAATGTAAATCAATACTTGTCGGTACACGCCGGCATTGCTTCTAATATTGTTTACTTAAATTTACATTTTATTAACCTAAAGTGTACCACCACGCACAAATTCAACTAATGGTAATTTTAAAAATACAAAACGTTCGCTTTAGCTGGATAGGTAAAGGTAGCGGATGATAAATATTTCAATATTTTGAATGCGGTTAACCGAAGGAAAATTTAATTCCTTCATTAAGAATTTTTGTTTCTACGAACATACATATTATAAGGATCATATTGCACCATCAGAATTTCATAGCTGCGCCTCAGGGAAGGCGAGCTTTCAGTTTTGCAAAAAAAATTGGTGATTGTTGCCCGTTATTCATTTCATGTTAACTACCACTCGAGTAAAAATTATCCTATACTTGATCTATAATATCCACAATAAATTAATTGAGGTAATTTCATTTACTTACAGTGCGAATTCGCCGGATTATTGCCATTTAACAAAAATTTTATGTTGGACATTTAGAATATTATTAATTCTTTTACCTTGTATTTGTAAAATTTATATCAAATAATGTCAGAAAGTCTACCGTTGCACCTTAAGAGTGTTTCAGCGAAAAAATTATAAAAGCACACCATTGGCCCCCTTTCGACCGGAATATCTAAATAAGTAGGTACTAGTCTAAATCGTTTGTCTGTTTGTTTCAAAAATTCAAATGCCATTAATAGAAATTTGAAATATTTAGAAAGCAAAATAGATTCAAATGAAAATAATGAAAATACAAACAGATACAAACAAAGGATAAACAATTTAGATTATTTTAAACCTAAAATTGAAAATGGGGGTGAGGGGGTTAGCAAAATGCTCCTCAATATAAAATTTAAAAAACAAAACTTATATTGTAATAGTTCCAATTGCAATAACGTTTTTATAGCTAGGCCACATAAATTAAATTATTTAATTTTATATCCTTTGGTGCACGAAATCGGGAGTAATACGTCAACGGGCGGACTCATCCTAATATGTATTAATATTATAATAAATAATAATATATCAAAAATATAAGAAACGAAACTAATATCTAACAAAGTTTTGAATTTGACAGGTTACCAGAAATATTTGAAAATTAATTTTGATCTTCCAGTTCACTTGACAATAATATGTTGTAATATAATACAATGTAATATTAATACCAAAATTTGGTATACACAAATATCTACTCATTGAAATTTAACTGTAATGCATTTGAATAGTTGCCGTAATATAGATGGGCGCCAACAAAGCCCCATTATCCAACATCCAACATGCGTTGTACAGCAATGGTATTTGTGTTATTTTATACCTTCATACGTTAAGACATAACATTATTGTCAAGAGCACTAACTACATTATTGTGGGGTTGCACTGTAGAGGTGCAAAATAGAATTTACGTCACCGATTTGGACTCATCGGTTAACCTGCACGACAATCGCAATTTTGAATATAATTTAAAAATAGGAGATGTTGTGTAAGTTTCTGTTTCAATCATATTATTTTTCTATGAGAATTTCTTCAAATTTTCTTCAAAAGACATTGGAGGCGAACTTCTAAAATGTCGTTAATTGGAAACCTGCAATTAGATTATCATAACAAGTTTTAATGTAAATAATTACAGCCCTTCAAAGTTAAACCCTTGTCTGATAAAGTGCAAAACAGGGACAGTTCAAATCAAGACTTAACGGAGTTAAAAGCTTAATTTTGGCGGAATGTAATAAATGAATTTAGACAACACCAACAGCGCCTAACTTGCAAGTCGAATGTGTTAACTTAATAGATTAAAACGTTTACAATTCAATATAATAATATGTACAAAGTCTTACTTAGTTCTAATTCTATATAACTCTGTACATTACACAAATAAGCTTCTGCATGATGTGGCTACTTAAATCTCGAACAAATCTTTGTTTCTAACTTAATTACATAAGAAGCAAAATTACGTTTTAGTATGAAACAAGAAAACATAATAATATTTTGTTTTTCTCAAGGTTCGACCGAATTTTAAAATTCTAAAATCGTCATCCGGTAATTGATTTTTTCCCATAACATTTTGGTCAACTTTTTACTAGTCCCAATCGGTTTACTTTTATTATGCTAGCAATAAACTTATTAAAGTGTTAAAACTTTTTTAATTTTTAACTTCGTTAACCTTAACAGCAGATTTTTTGCTAATATAGAAAGCGGCTTCCAACTAACAGACAACATAATTTTGATATCCATAATTGGAAATAAAATTAGTTTTCACTTTTCCACGTAAATACGAATGCAACATTTTAGATTACCTACTTATGTTAGATTTTCATCATACAATTTTATTGCAATAAATTACTTTTTAAGTGAAAATCATTTAATTTTAAAAATGCAAATTATGCTCTTTTTTTCTAATATATTTTTTGTCGTTGCAGCATATGCGTGCAACTAGAATAATAATTAGAGTGCACGAATTGTGATTTTCTGAAATGACATATGAGTATTTTTTAAGGATTAAAGAAATTAATCTATGTGGAAAATGATTAATGTTATGCATAATTCGAAACACTCGAGTAATATTGGCATGACATGCTTTACCCTAGATTTCGAATATAACAATTTAATTATGATATTCTCTTCACGATCTCAAGCACGCACATGCACCATAAGTTAATTTCGAGCGTTTGAGAAGTTATATAACTGAGTAATAACAGACGCCTCAAGTATACTTTGTTTGTCATTAAAAAAGGCCACTAATTAATATAGATCCATGTTGAATTTCTATCGGAATGTTTATCTAAAATTTTTGTAATTCTTTAATTTATGGATATGAAACGATATGTTTAATTGGAATAAACACGCAAATCAGCAAACGATGTTTTAGTTATGGCAAACAAAATCTACTACCGATGGACGTGCAATCAAAACCACGGCATAATATTATTTGTTACAATATATTATTATAATAATAGCTGGGTGTTTCTTTGTATGGTTCTTATTGTTAGTGGGTATTAATGTATTACCTAGTCCTGATTGTAATATAACTACTATACCTATAATAAAATTGTAATATTTATAAGCTTTGGTATTTTTCAACTTTAAGATATTTTTGCTTCGAATAAATAAAAATTAAAAATTATTCAATAAATAAGGTTGAAATACAAAAACAATCCTGTTTATATCGGTTTGGTATTTTAATTATTTTCTAATTATTTATGAATTAAAATTATGAATTAAAGAATTTACTAGTATAAGCGGTTAAAATACAAATTTGTTAGATTATAAGCGAAGCGTAAGAGGATAAAATGATTTAAGCTTCCTAAGATAGATTCATGTTTGTGGAACGTTTAAAACCCGCATGAACAATACGTGGTTGAAAATCTGGTAGCTGTTAAGTGAATATAGATGTAACAAATACCTACATAAATTATTTAATACTACGTCTAATTAAAAAAAGGTATTTTTGCTATTTTTAACTACGAAAACCGAGAAGGTTTTCTTAGGACAAAAACGTCAACTGTCGAAGAAGAAAATAAAGTAATATAAAATTACTCTTACAGTAAATTTTATTATAATTTCTGAAAAATTATAATATAAATATAATATTTTTATGATTTAAAAAAAAAGTAGATTCCTTTTGTTGCGAACGAAAGGAAATAGTAGTCCTTTGACGATTTTCTGCAGTTAAAAATCATATGAATCATCATTGTTGTTTTTTAAAATTTTTGAAATGATGAATTTTTTTGACATAATTAAAATTCAGAAAAATTAAAATTTATCGATCTTCGTAAAAGTTATTGATATTATAAACGGCGCTGCGGGTGATTTGCTTTTTTAATTGCAAGGTTTTGCGATAAAATGATTTTCAGATATTAAATATTTTCTACAAAATTGAAACCTTAATATAACCAAATAATGTATGAACCGCAGACTTGAAAACTGAAAAAGCTGACCGTGCACGTAATAATAATAATTATAGTCTCTGTAGAAAATCAAAAATGTTTCAAGTTTTAAAAACTGTAAAAACAGTTCAAGTGTTTTTTCCACTTCGGCTCTGTAGTCCTACGAAAACACATTGATGTCGTTAAAATTTTTATACAAAAGTCAATTTTATTATTTGTATAAATGGCAAAAAGTTTGACGTCATAAAGTTACATAAAAAAATTAAGAGAACTAATCAATCAATAAACTTTTTTTAAATCCAAATTTGCACCTCTCTTTATTTTCCTTATTCAAATTCGCAAATTTGCCTAAAACTACAATTTTTTTAAGACAAAATTTTAATTGACGTTTGGTCCGAAGTAGTTACCAGGATAAAAAAGAAGAGGAAAATAAAAATAAAAATTACTGCAAGCAATTGCTAAGTTCGACGTTGACATGGCTCGGTCGTAATACTATTTTGTCTTCTTTAAATTAAATAAGAATTTAACTGTCGGCAACTCAAATTGGCTTATTATCTTGCATTTTCCATGTACAGTTGATTAAAATGTTCTAAAATACACCAAGACAATAAGTCAGATTGAAATGATGTGATTGTACGTGAGATCTACTAGGATGGGTTGACATTTAAATCAACGTGTAGTATGTCTTCTTGAGATACGTGACTACTACCTCCAGAAATTTGAGAATTTAGATATTTACCTATTTAAAATAGGTTTAACCCAATTTTAATAAAATAAATGCTTTTATTGCAGTCATCCATTCAAATCGTAAATTTATTAAACTAATAATATCAAATATCAAGCTCGATAAGCTTTTAAAGTAAAATATAATAGGAAAAGCTCTTTATTTTCTAATTTTCCTAGAGAACTTCTGAAAATGGAAGTTACATTGTTTGTGTTCAATTTAAAATTCTTTAAAATTTTCATCGATGATGAAATAAAAGTGAGGGATTATTTTTCTATGCAAAAGATGCAGTGTTTTCAACTAACAAAAGCTGAAAAATAAACTCGGAAGATTGACGATTTGAATAATTTTTCTATATGAAACGCAAGGGAAGCGTCGATAGAGCCATGTTTGCTTTTTACATTTATTATTATTATTATTATCATCATCATCATTATTATTAATTAATTATTTTCTCAAGCAGCAGTATCGAATTTAAAATTCTTTTTCATAGAAAAATTGGTCGGTATTTTTTTAAAGGTATTATAGTCACGCTTTATGATTTAAAAATAGCAAATCTCACAAGTAGTGTTTTCATTTCTTTATTTTTAATAAAATTCAGCTACATTTCAAAATGGAAATGCTTAGAATAAATATTAAAGTTTTCTTTTTCCTTATTGATTTCATATTTCAGCACTTCAAAATTTAATAAAAGTGGGTACCTACAAGAAATAATATTATTAAAGCTTAGAGAAGTTAAAATAAAAAATATTATTCGTGGTAAAACTATAGTATTATATTTTGTCTGATTTACCATAAAACGGAAATTGTAATTATTTATTTGCTATTATCAACTACTATTTGTTTAGAACATCCGTTTGTGTTTGTACGAGTAGACTCTTGTTCCGGACACATTTCCGGTTGATCAATAGAAGACTTGTTTTAGTCCACCAGCGTTCATTTACGGAAATTTAAGGAGCTCCTAACCGACACTATTAATTTATTGATATTATTACCTCTTGCCGTAATAAATATTACTCGCGCACGTAAATTTATCAAATATTAAGATCTGCAATGGAAATTCAAGAAATACATAGCCTTCGTATTTTATACCCAATTCGATTAATTTAACACAATAACATTAGAATTAAATTTAAGTTTTTCATCATTTAAATTCAGATTGCGCACTTCTAGCTAAATAATATTTTCAACTTGTAGGAGTTTTGTTGTTTATAACTGAAAATTCTTTAAGATACCAACGTGACAACTAACAGCTTCTGTTAAAATATAAAATTTGCATAATCTATAAGATAATTTGTAAATAATATTGTGGAACAGATATACAACTCGATTAAGAACCCATAAGTCTCCGTTCGACATAGAATAAGTACGAGCTCGAAGCTGAAGAAGTTTGAAGATGTCAATGCAATTACTATAATGGGTCTGGGATCAAATCTCTTTCTGAAGAGCTTCACGTAAGATGAGCTTTTTAACCACCGTCACTCTTATATATACTCTTTTAATAAACGTATTGAATTTACTTAACCGAACTAAAGCAGAAATCTACGCATCCTTCGTACGTGACCAAATTCCTAATGTTCTTATATATTTATCACGTAGAATAAAAGGAGGACTTTCGGAACGATTTCGTTTGTTATAGATTTTCGACCGAAATATAAATATTTTTAAAACAGAATTCGTACAGATTAAGAGTACGACAGGTGACAGAGTTTATAACATTTCTGGAAGAAGAATTATTTTATTTTGCTAATATTAAACTTTATAAAACTGCTGTATTTTCTCTAACATGCTTATCTAAACTGAAGTCTTAATGTAACGTACACAAGAAATCACATTAAAGTACATTTATAGTAAAAAGCTATTGTTTTATTAATGTTTCTTTTCGAAAGCTTTTAACGCAAGACAATTTCGAAATTTTTTTTAGATTTGTCTTGTAATTTGCACATTAAACGATTATAAAAAAATCGGATGTGCCCATGCCCATAACTTTATCATACTTTTAAATAACAAAAATATAAAGAAATAGGATATTTACACGATTATTGATTAATACTTTTTTATTATTATTACGGAACAGAACATAATAAAAAAATAAAATTTTAAAAATAAGAAAAATAATTTTTTTTTAAAATTTGAAAAACGAATATTTTCAAAAATTGGATATTTACACGATTATTGATTAATACTTTTTTAATATTATTATAGAGAAGAATTTAATAAAAAAATAAAATTTAAAGAAAAGGAAAAAAATTATTTTTTTTATTTACAAAATATTTTTTTTTTTGAGTTTCCGTGTACCGATTTTAACCAAAATCTAATCAGTTCTAAGTCTCAATATGTATGAACTAAATACGAAATTTTGTTAAAAAATTCCTATTACTTTTTGAGGTAGAGCGCACACAAAATTTGACCACACACACACACACACACACACACACATACACACCCATACATACAGACATTTTTTGGAAATGATGATTTTCCGCTTCTGGGATCCCAATATGCCTAAATTCATCAAAATCTCAATTTTTTTTTTCCGCACGATAACAATACTTTTTCATACTTTGTATGATAAAGTAAAAACAATTAGAAAAGGAAACGTGGTCGCAACTTTTAAATTATATTTCCGCGAACAGCTAAAAATTGCTTCAAGTGTAAATAACAAAGTTGTTCGAGTGGTCTCAAAGGTAAGCTAAAGTTAAATTAAAAGTCTGAAATCGTTACAAGTTAAATTGCGTCGGACATCTCTCCTTTTAAATATACATACATACATATTTACATTACATCAGTGCGTATTTCGTAAATACGTGCCCATTAGATAATCCAGAATTAGGAAAACTACCTCTTATTAATAAAAATACAAAATAAAGTCGATTTTTTGCAAGTCCAATCGAATTACAAAATTTTTTGTTTACATAATATACATAGCTAAGAATTTTATTTGAATTTCGGCAAATAGATTCGTGCTGTGGGCACCAGAAAGATTTCATAATTTAAGTATCTTTGAATTTAAGATTCGTCTAGTGCAGAAGACGACAGGAACCTTTTGCAATGATAACTTCAGAAATATCTTTACAGGTTTGACGGAGTATCTCTTGAAATCTTTCGACATTTTCAACCTTTCGAAAAGAGTTTCGTTACCGCATCAAAAAAACGTAAAAAAAATTAATTAAATATTAAATTAATCTGGTAATGCCATAGAAAAAGTAGATGGGTATACCTGTCTACTAAATAAAATACGCCGATTAACTTTGTAACTCAAAAACTTTGTTTTTTATTTGGTCGATTTATTGCAACTTAAAGTAAAATACCTCAAGTTTTGTTCTTTGAAAAGGTCTTGTGTGATTGATTACCCCGGTTATCAATTCCAGTAAATTGTATCAAAAGCAGACTTTTTTCGCCAACATATCTAAATCGGTTTATATTGATTTTTATTGTGTTACAAAGAAATTTTACTGTCAGTTTTTGCAAATTTATTAAAGAAAAGCACCGATGCTTTTATTAATTTCGTACTTCATCGATCATCACGACTCCAATAATATTCTATAATGATGCCGATTAAGTGACCGGTATGTTATCCATAAGTATTAGTAATTAATTAAATTTGTCAAATAGCACTTGCGAGTAGTTTAGTGAAAGATAAAATTTCATTTTAACCGGATGCACTTTGCATTAATATACAATCAAAATTGATTTACCTAAAACTTTCAGCGTTTTTTTTTATTATAGCAGAAAACAAAGATTATTCCGTTATCAAATGAGGTTTGACATTTTTCAATAAAGTGAATGCTTCTGCTGAAATTTATGCAGCGACGAGTATATAGTATATAGGAAGCTATACTGTATAAAATAAAATATGTAGCTTAGCGATATAAATAATATACCCACAATATTTTCAAATTATTTTAATTACCTATTAAATGTATAAAATAATTATTATTTTATAATTCATTAATTAAATTATTCTATCGCCGCCATTCATGGAGGTTTTGAATAAAGATCGAAAGGCATCAATTTCCCTGCCTCTTCTATGGCTACTGACTTTTAAAGTATAGTTTAAAACAAATTTAAATACAATTTTCAATAAACTTATTTACTCGTATAGCATAGTTATGTACATAAATATAACTTTCTAATTTCTGGTTTAAAAAATTTTACATAAAAGGACGAAATTTTAGTTTAACTAAAACTCTGGATTTCTTAGTTTCAATCTTTGATTATAAAATAGAATTGCATTTAGTCGGGATAATGTTCAAGCTAAATTTACAAAATGTTTTTGAAATATTATGTAGGCGAAAAGAAGCAGTAATTCACTATTTTATATAAAGCAATAGAAAAGGAGTTAAACTTTGTAAAAAAAATTGCCAGATGATTACGAAGATATTTCAAGAGACACAAAATATTATTTAGGTACCTACCTTACTATTTCTAAAAGGTTTTTTAAATGTAATTCAATATTTTGCAATAGATTTAAAATTAAATTTGCATAAATTGTGCATTTTGTCAATTTTATAAACACGGTTAGTCTAAATTTGTTTACTTAATGCTAAACTCAAGCTTAAAATAGTCTTGCAGGTACCATTATTAAATTTTTAAATATTTTTATTGTAATTTCGAAAAGTAAATAAGCAAGCAAGAAAGTTTTTTAATAACTCACGAGAAATTCAAATCAGTAACTATGTTATATAAGGGTAGTTTATGTTTCGAGCAAACATTAAAATTGCATATTTTACACAATGAAAAAAGTTTAGCAAAATGATGAAACTAAAGTTTTAAATTTACATCTCGGAAATTTACAATTGCGTTTCTAAACTTTTACTACACAGCACCCAACAGCGAATAGCGACGACGATGGTGACAACGGAAGCAATAACAAACGTGACTGAAAAAACTGCTTCGTATACATTGGGCCAAGCACAAAAAAAAATACGGAATAGAAAGAACATCAAGTCCGACCTGAACAGTAGCGAAGAAATTCTTAACAGTCGCCAAATTGCCAAAAAGAAGAAGGCTAGGCAAAACAAAAACTTGAGAAAGAAGAAGAAACATTAATTTTTATTAAATCTTTAGTATAAAAAAAGTACATAAAAGTAAAGCAAATAAAAAGCTATAAGAACATTTTTAATATAAATCAAACGCATCTGACCTCTTGTTGAGGACTGAACTGGTATTTCCAAACCTGAAAAATAATTACCGATAAGTTCAAATTTACTTCTTTTATCGTGTAAGACTGTGTGTCTTAATTCTTTTTGAAAATTAAATTTTGAGACGCTCCCTCCCTCTCAAATTTACCATAAAGTGTTGATCGTTTCCAACAGAAGCAAATCTTTGGCCATCGTGACTAAATTCAACCTTGTTTATTCATCCTGTGTGATGTCCTCGCAAGGTATAAAGTGGACGGCCTTTCAAAGCGTCGACAATTTTTATAGTTCCTTCTAAACCGGAACTTAGGAAGCATTGCTCATATGGATGCCAAACTAACCAAGAAGTGTTTTCGTGTAATACGTAGTGTTGCCTGAGTTTGTTACTCCGAACGTCGTAAATTCTCACGCTTCCACTGCTCATGGCAATTGCAATTCCATCACCACTACAATGAAAGGAAACACAGTTTCCGACATCTAATAAAAAAAAGTTGTAAAACACTCATTGTCAGTATAATTCGAATAAATTAAATTACACTTCTAGGATATATGTAAGATTTCATGCATTGATTGCTTGCAATATCCCAAAATTTTATTGTTTTGTCATCGGAACATGAAGCTAGCACACGTCCATCGGGCGAATATCGAACGCAGCTTATCCAATTTGAATGCCCAGTAAACGAACTTAAAAATTTCCTCAACTGTACATCCCATACTTTAATCATTTTATCGTTAGAACAAGTCACCATCTGTAATTTTTAAATAAACTCTAAACCCAAATCTCCTTAGCAACTGAAGACTTACCTTTTCGTTGTCAGGTGACAAATTTACATAACGTACAGCCTCGGTGTGTGCTTTAAAACTAGTACTTCCTCCATTCATTGTAGGAACCCACAAACGAACACTTTGATCGCTAGAACACGAAACCATATATTCACCATTCGAAGCAAAATCAACCCCGTTTACCACATCCGTGTGCCCTTTAAAATTGCAGCAACGAAAATCAGCTGATTTTAAATTCCATAATTTTACCGAATTATCACTGCTGCAAGTAACCAAATGAGTGTCCAATGGATGAAACGATAATCCAAGTATAGGTTTTCTGTGCCCACGTAAATTGTGTTCTAGTGATGGATCTTCGCAACCGATATTATTTACCGACATTTTAAGAAATTATTGTAAACTAATGTAAATTATTAAACTTAAAATTATGTACATGCAAAACCCACATGCATGCAAAGATAACATTCCCTACAATCTCCAAGGACAGCAAAGAAATCCTCAAATCATTTCCCACATTTTTAAATAGCAAGATAATTAATACTAAATAAATGTTATAGATAACAAACGGTCTATCTTCCAAAGTCCTTTATTTATACGAGACGCGTTTCGGGAATCTTTATAATATTCCCATCTTCAGTCTCAAGAGGCTGCAAAGTAAAAACATGTTAAAATTGTCATTACCTACACAACAGACACAACTTACACATACGTAAGAGTTGTCAAAATTTAAAATACAATAATCGGAACACAAAAGAGACAATATTCAATTTCAAAACAGCCATACAAAATATATAAAATATTTAAAAAAAAGGAAAATCTATGAAGTGATGATTAGCGGGCACTATGATAAGTGGTTCGATTTAATCAACACCACTGCAACACAACCGGCAAAACAAAACGTTCATTAATAGTATATTAAACAACAAGTTTAGTAAAGCAAAGTTTTACTAAACGAATTTAGCCTTTGAGTACGAGCGAGCGCAGCGAGCGAGTAACTTAAAAGCTAATGAGTTTAGTAAAAATGCTTTACTTACAAGGTTTGTTTATACTATTTTTTCGGATTTTGTGCAATATCTAGTGCCGTTTTTGAGTTATTGCTAATTCAAAATATTTCATAGTAGGTACTTGTGTAGGTTGTTTATTGACAGTGACATTACTATATAGTAAAGTGACTTTTCTATGTGGTAAAGTGCCACTTTAATAAATGATTTTGAATTGAATCCGAAAAAGTTTATTTGTATGTTCAAATTATCGGAGGGGTGCAACTTCTGCGCTTTTAAGATTTCTATTTCCTCGAGGCTGTTAAGCACTGCGCCTCCCTTTCCTGTCTTTAACACCTTAAAGCCTGTTTCCATTACGTAGTCGTGTCCGGTATCGAGAAGGTGGTTTGCAAAGATGGACTGCTTCTTGTTTTTGAACCAGCACGTTAAATGTTCCTTAAGCCTGACCTGGAACGATCTTGCGGTTCTTCCTACATAAAAACAGTTGCATCTACCACACGAGAGTTGGTAAACGCCTGTTCTCGACATTCTTTCCACCTCATCTTCACCGTTATATAAATTAAAAGTTCTATTGTTCTTGAAGGCAATCCTAAGATTTAATGGCTTAAAGATGTTCTTAAGTCTCGTGGACAATCCATCTCCAACATAAGTAATGGCGTAGAACGGCTCCTTCGTCTCATTCCCACCAACGTCAGGTGCAACGAAGTTGTTTTTCAAAAATCTCGCGCATTTCTTCCTCTGGAGGAGCCTGTCAACAATTGTATCTGGATAGTGATTCTGACGAGCGATACTTTTTATGATCTTAATTTCCTCTTCATAATCTGTCTTACTGAGAGGCAAAGAAGAAGAGACTAAAGATGGGAATATTATAAAGATTCCTGAAACGCGTCTCGTATAAATAAAAGACTTTGGAAGATAAACTGTTTGTTATCTATAATAAATTCACTCCAAAAACTGGGAAAATAAAATAAATGTATTTAGTAATAAAAAAAATCGAGATGAAAGTGGTACAATGATTTTTGGTATAGAAAATTTAACCGATTGCGGTTTACGTTCAAAACTGTTGAAGTATTTTTGTACGGTAAAAGAGCAAGTGACGAATGACGAGTACTTAGTACTTACAATATTGGTCCTGATGATAGTTTGCACCAATAATTGCATAAAAGTGTAAGCTTATTTATTACATTTTTGGATTTAATTTGATATTATTGAAATTAACATGTATAAATTATTATTTGAGGGTAGTTTGAAGTTTGAATCTAGTGTAACAATTCGAAAATGGCTTCCACGCTAGATTATTCTCAAAATCAAGCATTCACTTTGTTTTAAATTGACGAAATTATAATATTATAGTGCGTTTTTATTGATCTTGGCCAGTTTTAAAAATTGATAACTAATTTTGTTTGACGATGGTGGAAATTTAATTCAAAATTCGTTTTAATTCTTCTTTTGGAGAGATATTCAAGAAAGACAAACTTTTTTAATTTTTTTTAATTCACTTTATTAGTAATTCGTTAAAAGCCATTTTAATTAGTAAAGATTTTAATTTTTAACTTGAAAAATGTAAAGACGTTTTTTACTTTGCTTTTAAAGTAATTTTGAAAACATTATATGTATTATAAGCAGCCAAATAATGAAAATGTACGAAAAGTTTTAAAAATACAGCTTATTATTCTTTTGATTCTTGGTTGCATTAAGTAAGTAATATAAAGTATTTCCTTTTTGATTAAAATTTTAAAAGACGCCAAAGGCGAAGCTAAAACATGAAATAGAATTAAATAAGAACGTCGAGTAGTAAACCATTGTTATTTAAAAAATTAACGGTAAAATGAATTTTTGAATTTCAAAAAATTCGAAACTTATACAGTCATGGAACCCATAACAAATAGTTTGTTTGTGGTGAAATCCCGACTCTTAACTCAATATCAATCATAACATTGTTGTCAGCAAAACAAAGACGTTTTTATGCTGAGACAAATTTGAAGCTTTTGTTAGTCCAACTGTGCTTACCTTTTGTCTGTATTTACGAGTATTCTATGTTTAAATCTTTATTTAGTAAACATAAAAATTGGTCACTTCATTGTTTATCCATTTAAATCAAAAAACCGATTAAAATAAAATGGGATCAAAATCGACAAATTGGTCGATTTCTTTGTCTTTTTTTTTAAGTAGTCCTTCTTTTCAACAATTTTTATTCCATTATTCTGTTTGTTTTTGAGAGAAAATTCTTCCTAGATTTTTTGGTTCTTTTTATTGCTATCCTTTGTTGTTGGGTTTTATAATTCTTGCTTTTATTCAGTAGTTGTTGCCTATTTTCCTTGTTTGTTGGGATGGTGCTTTCTTGATGGTTCGAGCTACATTGGGTTTAGAGTCCTGTTTGTCTTATTGGTTGTTTGGTAGGGATTGTCTTAATTTTTTGTGTGGTTCTTCACATTTCCAATTAGGCTTCAGTGGGTGGAACTGGATTGTCAGCATCGAGGTCCGTGCTTGTTTCTGGCGTCTCGGTTCTGGGTCTGATAGATATTAAATAACTTTATTTTTTTAAATGTTTTATTATTTCAATTTTTTTAAGCATTTTGAAGTAGGTACATTTTCATTTTGCCTTTTTTCTTGTACATCGACTTCAAGGTAGAAAGATAAAATTTCACTCAAGCAAAGTTAAATGTTTTTTGTTTTTATTTTGGTGTATGTGTTTAAAAATTATTGTTGTTTTTGAATTTTTGTCGTCTCTCAATTATGACGCTTCGCAAAAATTGCTTTAGGTTTTCAATCTTAACATCAATTTTTTTGAAATCCCTAATGAAAAAACAACTTTAAAATTGGCGAAAGTTTCATTCAGGATATTCAATATCGAGTCAGTTCATTTAATGCGTGACCGACTTCCACATTTCATAAATTACTTTATCAAAATCAAAAGCTGCTAAGAATGTACATATACATACATATAATTCGTGATGTTTTAGTTAAAAGCTGAAAGTAAAATAATTGCTTTAAAAAATTAACAGCTAACTACAACAAATAATTTAATACGTAAAAAGAAGTCAGTAAACTAGTTTAGTGAAGAAGTTCGAAGGTATGAAAGGAATGAGATCAATATTAAATATATCGTGACGCTTGGGGTAGTTTACCTGAAAAATTTGGTAAAACGTTTCTAAATTTATCCCTAAAACCATTAAAGTAGAAAATTGTTGTCAAATTGTTTTTGAATTTACACCCAAGTTGTATTTCTTAAATAAGTTAAGAATATTTCGAACATTAGTTTTGTTGTACCGACAAAATGTTATAACAGTATTAGTTATAATAATAAATTGCTTTATTAAAAAAAATTATTCATTTGATTAAGTTCAAATACTACATAATATGACAATACAATAACATTTTTATTAAGAGTGGCAATAAACTAAAAATAATTTCTCACATAATAAACATGAGTTATCTCTATTACTGCAGTAGTTGAAATCATCCATATTATATTTAAATATTAGTTAATTTTGTTTTAAATTATACCATAATTTGTATAATTTGTAAATATATGTACATGGTTATTTATTATTTATTTTGTTGCCTAACAACCCTTAACAATGAACCTACCGAGGTGGAAACTTAACTATTGGGCGTTAACGTCATTGCTCAGCCTGTATTGGGCATTAACGTCATTGCCCGGACAATGATGTAAAAACCACACATGAAATTTTAAATGTCAACATCGCCCAAAATGCACGGTCATTGACGTCAATGGCCGAATTGTCATCATTGACTGTAAAATATATATCTACACCGTTTAATAGATTTTGTTCGTGTAGATCTATTGAAACTTCCGAGTTTTTGCATTTTTTATATTATTGGTAAATTTTATTTAAATATAAAATAAATATTTATAATTTAATTGAAAAGAAATAAGTAGGTACCTACTAATAAAAATATATGGAGGTGTGGGATGAGCACTTTTAAAAATTTTAGATGTAAGTATAAATAATATTTAGTTATAGACTGATCATTTAGAAAAGCACAAATTATTAAATAATATAGAATTTTTTTTTAAATTTGTACTCACACCAGAGATTGTTATCTTATACTATTTTTATTTATAAAGGAAAATCTTGTTTGATCAATTTCACTATTATACTAAAGCAGTAAATCAAGGATAATCCTCACTGTCGCTATAAAATGCCTTATAATATTGTGTTGTTACCTAAAAATCTTTCAGTATTATTATTTTTCTTTATTTCGTGATTTACTCTATTTCAAATGACATTCGTTTATTGTCAATTGTCATAAAATAATATAATTTAGTTTTATTAATAGTACATTCTTAAGGTTTTCATTTTACCTATGGGTGACTTCTTTTCTCTCATATTGAGTTGAAGCATTAACTAAGAAGAATAAGGGCAGCGATAATATGTGTTTTCAAAACGGTCACCCATCTATTTTTTTCCCATTTTATTTCAATCCCAAACAGAACATATCGAAAGTTTCGTTTTGATTTTTAATATTTTATTTTTTTAAATTCAGTTTGTTGAAATTTCTCCTAAATTGGAAGCATATTTCGTTTGAAGTTCCTGCACTTTGAAATTCACAATCATACCTTTCAGCATAATAAAGGTTTAAGAGTATAATATTATAGCTAAGTTGTATGCGATTTCTAATTTCAGATTATAGATAGTAGAAAATTTTGAGTAAAAGATTTTTTGATTATAATTATTATACTAAAAAAAAAATATATTTAAGTTAGGTAGGCAGATAAAATAGCAATTGCCATAAAGTATTCAAATTTTCTTCTTTCGCTTTCTTATCAGTTTCAAACGACTCATCACTCACGAAGTTTCACTCCGGGTTGTATTTTATTTGAAAAAATATTAATCCTTAGCTCGGAGGATTTTGCTTCCATTGCTGCGCAGTAGCTATAGGCAAGAGTTAAGAATTTATAATATTAAATCTTCTTTGTGCTTCAATGTTTAAGATTACAAAACCATTACTTTATTTCGGTAGATATTGATAAAATATTATGTTCCAACGCATTGTATTTTTAAAAATACCTTCTTTCTTTAAAAGTTTGAAATTCACATAGCTTTAAATCAATAATAAAATTAAAACTACTAAATAAATTGCATATTATAAAAAATATGTAATTTTCTTAAGTTGAATTTGAGGTAATCGACCCAAGATCCTTTTTAAACATACGTAACATCTAATATATAATAGGATATTACATCGATCTGATTAATCTCCATAAATTAAGTTATACTGCTAATAAGTTAACGAAATTGTATATAAAAAGATTTAAAGCAATTGGGCGATAAAAAAGATGAAATGTGGTCTGGCGTATTATTTTACACGTGGTTGAAGAGCACTAATTAACTTCTAACAATATGGCTCTCGAAATAGCTAGTACGTATTATGACTTTTTAAACAAAGATTAACTGGCCGGGTCTTACGTCCGGCCCTGTTAATTTTTTCGTATAACAAAAAGTTTCCACAAGGAGATCTTATTAGTGGAAAACAGTTTAAAATTTATTTTTTAAATTCAACTTTTAACGAGGTATAATACTTCACATTATAGCTTAAACTTTAAAAGCTTGTGGTAGATACATCCTAATTTGTTATAAAATATTTCAGCATGAAGAAATTATAGATTATAAAGACATTCTGTGGCTTACTTCTTAATCACGTCAATTTTGAGTTAACTTTAGTGTATATATCTACAAGTTTGATGCATTACTTGAGAAAGTTCAAGTTTAACTGGAAAATGTAAAGGCAGGTAGTTGTAATTTACTTTACAAGTTGGTTTTAGCATTTTAATCAAAATTGAGCTTTATAAGGTATTCAAGTTATCGTAAAATTTATCTAATAATAGGTATTTACACCAATTGTTATACTTTTTGTAAATGTAAGGTACGAAAATTTCGAAAAATTAAATTTTTGTTGAAGAATTATACTTTGTGTTCATCAAAAATCCACGAAAACTAAAACTACAACGTTAAAATATAATAATGGGATTAACACTTTAAATTGAATGTTTTTTCTTTTTACACTTTCCGAGTTTTTCAATTGGAATAGTTTTATCTTTAAATTAGCTGAAACTTTCTTTTCAACTTTGTTGATATGGAAGTAAATTTAAGTGACAGAAGGAAATTAGTGGTAACTAACTTTAATTATTATTGAGTAAAAGTATTAAAAGCTTTTGAAATTTTAAAATAATGAAAATTGTTAACAAAATGAAGACGTTCTATTCCAGTGTAAACCGATTAATTTATAAATAGATTTTTTTTGTAATTTTAGTTTAATGCGCAGGCAGTTCAGCACGGATGGATTTTTGATAAATTTTGTAATTTTGTCAAGTAGGTATTTGATTTTCTAAAAAATAATATTATAGGTATAAAATTTATTTAAAAATTACAAGGAATTAATATACATATATGCATTACCAGATAATTGTGAGGAAATTAAATTGTACAATTGAAAAAGCAAATGAAAATGCCAGTTTCTCAGTGAATAACACTCAATTTACTCTTATCTGTTTAGTGCTTTAGGTAAAAGTATAAAATGAAGGTAGCGAATAGCGATTGATTCGCATACAATAGTTTTGTAGCCGTCTAGTGACTATTTGACCGTATAGCCGATCAAGTGCACTTTCAACATGAATGAGATTACGTCCTTCTTTCTGTACCTTAAGGGCTTCACAAGATTAGAGTTTCTATAATCGACTTTGGGAACCAATTCGTATCTACTCGTTGTAATCTTGTCAACTGATGTAGTTAATAATATTTGACCCGATTGATTTAAATTGTTATAGGTACCGAATGACGAAATCGAAATTTAAAAAGACTATTCCAAATAATATAAAATATTTTTTATATCTTTCCGCAAATGGGATTCTATTTATTCATTTCCTTATAAAAGATATTACATATTATATCTTCACAATCCACCCAAAATATGTGTGCAATCAATTGTGAGTTAAACAATGCGTGGGCTAATTGAGCTTTAAGCTTTGATACGCCATTACTTCGGTTATCCAATTAAGGTTTTCCAACACTGAGAAAACAGAAAGTGACTAGCCAGATTACAAACCCAATAGGGTCACAAGAAACCCATTATAAAGTAACCTATATCAAATACATCATCGCAGCTTATAAAATATAATCACATTATAAGCTCAACTTTATTATTTCAAGTTAACGAAAAATTATAAATTTTTTTTGTCGTTCCAAGTTATGGTGATTGTGATAATTTTTTGTTTGCCGAATTACCCGACCGCATAAAACGGTTATCATTTACAATAATAAAAGAATATAAATACGAAAAGCTTTCGACCATATAATGAACGATAGGTAAAAATTGCTAGGTATTAGGTGGGTATTACGCAGATACGAATATTTTTGATATAGGTATCATAATTTCAAAATTATGCGAAGACGATTTGCTCTAAATACACACATTAAAAAATAAAATATTGTTTGTTAGTGCAAAAACCAAGTACTTATTAAGCGAAAAAATCACGTAAAAAATAAACAAGAACATTGCTCGCTCATACGAATGCACTCTGCTTATAAGTTATTCAAAAGCTCGGAGCTGTGTAAGCTCCCGGACAGATCCCGGAATTGCCGCTGGAATAAACGATGTCACAAACATCTGACCAATGATATTTTCCATCGGTATTCTGTCTACTAGTTTCCCTTATTTAATTTTATTTTAATAAAACCTCCGCACAACACGTTTTTTAATTTAAATAATTATTATTTTTGTTTTGTGTTTCAATTATTTATGCATAATTATTTTAAATTAAAAATGTTAACAACCTCTGCAACTCATTTCCACTGATTATATTGTGATTACTTGTTCGAAAGCACACTAAGTCTTCTAGACATTTAATTTTTCACGATAACTTGACATATTGCTTTTAAAATAAAAAATAACTTTTACATTTACTTGTGAAATACTATCATTTTGTTTATATAAGCCATCGTTTTGTTTGCACAAACAATATATATGTTGACTTCTGGCTATAGAATCTTGGTTAAAATACAAAATCACAAAGTTGCAGTCAATTTTCACGCATAGGCAACAATAATTCATACAAGAACATAAAAATTAATAGCAATTTTGGCGTTGGAATCATGAGTATAGAAAATAATTTAATAATGTTGTTTATTTATGATTACGCCGGAAATTGATTGGTTACACAATCGAACATTCTTGCCAAAATTCTTTACCAAAAAGGAAATTAATAATTCACTATCGCAATGATCTTTATTAAATTTTGCGTAGAACTTAAACAATAAACCGTTTAAGAATAACCTTTGTGCGAGTATTAGATATTTTTATTCGTTCGCTTCGATGTTTCAGTAGCAAAATTTAATATTTTAAATTTTTCCAATAATATAAATTTTAAATGCTAAAATTCCTTGTGCCACAGCAGTAGTGGCGGTAGTGGCTTGGTGTGATCACCACCGGTCGAATTTAGCCCAAAGTTCTGACAATGTACTGATGGCTATCTGGAAGCGTTACTGATGAAGCTGGAAAGATCCGTTCGTGAAATCCTGATATATAAAATATATAAAAACTCCTGCTATAGCGTGTCATTTTTTGGTGGAAAAAAATATTGATCTCCTTTATTTTTGCTTAAAAATTCAAATTTTCCGATTTTTCTGCCGAAATTTGAAAAATTATAAATTCCCTATCTTCTACAAGTATTCTAAAAGAGTGGAAATCCTGCGATACGTAATAAAGCAAAAAAAACTTCAATGATAAAATGATTCACAAAATATTGCTTTACAACTCGATTAAGAACAAAAGTGATTTACAGTAGAGTCTGTAAAGAATACATCATTCGTGGTTATGATCCCAGACGAGTAGAGATATGAAAAAATACGATTAAATAAAGTAACGACTGTTATATAATGTGAATGTGTTGTGATTACAAAGTGAATATTATTTATATTTATTATTTTACTCATTGGAACCATTTATTGGAGAAGAAACAGAAAATAGTACTTTGCTTAGCTCTTTTGCGATTCGACAGTGCGAAATTCCCTGTCAAAATGATACATCAGTGCTCTTTAACCTTTGACCAGGTCAAAAGTGCAACGATAAAGTTATCTAATTGTAAGTATAATACTTCCTTACCTTATCGTGTTTAATTATTGAAAATAAATACCAATGATATTACCTACTAATTGATCCTTGATTCTATTACATCACTGCCCGTTTCTTTCGCCTAATCAGGTTCGAGAGCAAATCTATTCGCGAAATTAAAGAATTTAGATCATTAAATAATTGTTTCCATAATAAGTAAATTTAATTTTGTGACATATCCCTGCTAATCAAGAAGATCAATGAACCTCAAATCTTGCAAAAGGTTACCTACAATCGCTTACCACAAAATAGAAAATATTAATATGAAATTATTCCAAGTGTAAATTTACTGTTCTTCCTAAGATAGCAAAATCAGATTGATTAAATAGGATATTGCAAGGCTTATCGTTAAGGATCAAATCAAACCGATAAGTATTGTAATAAATTACGCCATGATTTTTCTTTCAAATGTGAACAATCTAAATGTTTCGCAATTGCAATAATTTTTGTTTCCAAGTACGGGCAATCTTTCACGAATAAAGCTTTTGAGGGAAAACTTCAATCGTTGAAAAATATATCCCGGCTGACGTTATATTACTGAATCCGTGAACAACAAAAAATATTTCTAAAAGTTTGTGCAGTAGGGAGATACATTATGTATAGGTACTTTCATACAAACATACAAACTAAAAGTGTGTTGAATAAAATGATTGATTGCTCCAAAGAATATATATGTTGTATTTGACTGAAATGGTGTAATATTTCAACTCTCAAAGCTCTTAAATTATGTCATCATTTATCTTGAATTTTTAGTTAATACAAATCAAGATGCGTTATGGTTTATATTTTATAGGAACATTGTAAAAAAAAGGATATGAACTTTGCTCATCGATTAAGTGGACGGAGAGGTGCCGAGTAGCGTGGACAAAGTAAAGCTTCAGAATTTTTCAAGTTGCGTAAAGTACCGGTCGGTACGTAGACGCGCGCTCAACTTAAAACGAAATAATTATAGTATGATTGATATATGGTGACTTTCAATTTTTTAACATTTAAGTTACGCTGCAGTAATTTGTGCTAATAGAAAAAATCTATTTTAGTTTTAAATTGAAGGTCAACATGTGATAGTTTATACGAATTGACGATGAAAGTTAACTTAAGTAAAGTTTTAAAATTAGCAATATGTGTCTGCTTAACGATCTAAAGTTTATTTTACTTATTCTTTCAAAATTTTAAGTAAGTAACAGAGTGACATAACAATTTAATCCAGTTTTAATTAAAATTTAAATTAAGAATCAGGCATTCATTCAAAAACACGTTTCTCTTACTATTATAAGAAGAAAAAACGTCAATAATAATCAATCACAAGTGTCGATCTTGTTTAATCGACATTTTATTGAATACTTTTTTCTACAAAATTTTAAATTAAATTTTTTTTTTTTAATTTACACTTCATAATAATATTGTAAAATTAATTATCGGTACCTACCTATACAACAAAATTTATTGTTAACTATTCTCGTGTGACGTTTAAATTAACAAACGTTCTCAGTTGAATTGTTTACTATATTTATAGTTGGTTGATTGACAACGAATTAAGTTACAATATTTCTATTTATAAAAAATATATTAACAAAACTGAGAGTTATTTTAGTTTTAAAAGGTTTTTTTTTTCTAAAAATATAGTATATGCAAAATTTTTGGTTGTACAAAAATAGGGAAAACGAAAACAAATTCAATTATTGTTTCAGATGTAAGCGGAAATTAGCACTTTGGCGAATTTTGATTTGTTTGTTATTAAACGTTTGTCCGTTATTGTCACATTTTGTCGAACTTGTCAAATATAAAATCTAACATAAATTTAATAATAATTACGTATTTAATTTACGGAATTTTGCAGTCAGTTCTATGTTAATTGTTAATTATTGATTTCTTTTATTTAATACAATTTTAACGCTTGATATCATAAAAGGGATGAAAATTTCCTATTATCAAAAAACTTCAAAAGCTGGTTAAAACTATTGAAAAGTTAATTCTTTAACAAAATTTAACAAGCTATTATACTTTATACAAAGCTCACAAGATTTCCATCCACTGAACGACTTACCCGGATACACAAAATAATATAGGACGATAGAAACGACATGATCGAAAATTACTGTTTTTACAATCAGTACTTCTAGGTACCGATACATCAAGACAAACAATATTGACATCGCTTTTAAAATTTCTTCGAATTTCCAATATTAATTTGACTACCTACGAACGATAAAGCTTTAACATTCAGTTTGCTCATTTATAAATGCGAGAAATAAAGAAGAATAATAATATATTTATATTTAAATTTTATTTAATTTCTATACATTTTACAAAAATGTAAGCTGGATAATAAAAAGTTAAAATCATATTTTTTGGCATTAAAACTTTTAATACATTCCCAAATTTTTTATTACAAAATTCGTTATAATAATTTTATATTAAAAGTTTTTTTTATTATAAACGACGTAAAATTTTACTAACAGTAGGAACGTCTTCATTAAATATTTTACAGCCGAAATTTTGTGCTTTTTTATTTACAAAATTGCAATTATAAGCAATGTAAATACCAAAGAGCAATTTGAATTGGCGAATCAAGTATGGATTTTCACCTGTGGAAAGGTGATGAATTAATAATATAACTATTGCAACTTTTAGGGTTAGTATAGGTATAACACTTATAAAAAATGCTGAAGTTGAACGAAATAAAATCTTAATGTAGCCATTTACGGAAGAGATATTAAAAGATTAACCTTGTCGACTGCAGTCGTTCATTTGACAACGAAGAATTGCTTTTTGGAAAAGTAATAAATTTCAAATAAAATTAGAAACACAATGGCAAATTTAAAAATTAATAGTTCATTGCATTAAAATTTTGTAGTTAATATTTCAAGAATAATATTTTAAATAATAAACAATTTTGCTTAATTATATAAACACATAAATTAAAAAATTTAAGTAAACCGACGCTAATGACACTAAAAGTCACTATCGTATTAACAAACTCAACTAAATTTACGATTCAATATAATCGATCCGTAATAAATCATTAGAAAATGCTTTATATTATAAGAAATAAGTTTGTTAACATTTTTTTTCTTCAAAATTTGCTTTTTGAATTATTAAACGAATACTCTCTGTATTACCTGTTGTTGTAGTAGTAATACATTTTAAAAAGTCGACGAACCGTACAATTTAAATCTAAAAATAACTAAAATAGACGTTTCATTGATTGCTTTCAATTTTTCCAATATTAAATTTAAAATTTAAATTAAGTTTTGTAATTATTGTTGTCAATACGCAACCGAGGGTTTATACTATCGAGACTGAAGAAAATTAAATTTAGAATAATGTGAAACGAAATAAAAGTTTAATAAACATCGCAAACTTTTAAAGTTAACTTTACCTTGGCGATTAACGAAATTTAAATTTACTTCGCTGATGTTGAGCTTCAAAAAGGTAGAGCAAAGCGTTTTGGAAATATAAAAATAAATCTTTATGCTCGACAAAAGTTTAAGAGAGGCATTAAATATATCTAATTTCGACATCCGAGTATAATTTTGCGGACAATAATAGCTCTTGTAGCTTTGTGTAAGTGAAGGATATACGAAAGCTTTCTCTTTAATCATTACGAATTTGTATATTTGTCCAATACTAAATTATAAAGTTGAATTACGGAAGTCAGGGAAAGAGTACTAAATTATTTCACAATAACACAACCTTTCGAAGAGCACATAAAAAAATTGCTATCAATGGTAAAAAGTAAAATTGCAAAGCTTTAATTTTGAGATCATTGCATAGTTAATGGCTTTTGAATTTTTATCCGAGCAAAACATCACGGGAAATTACAAAATTATGTACAAATAAAAAACTTTACTATAACGAAAAATATTCCGCACTTCTATAATCTTTATTTCTATAATTATTTATAATTTAATAAATTTAATAATATTTTTTTATTAATAATAATTATCATATCGAACTCCGAAAGCTCAGGATTTGCGAGATTGATAGATAATACACTATGTAAATATTGATGTTCCAGATTTGTATTCAAATGAGTGTGTGAGATAATGAAGAGAATGGTTTATTAATAAAAAATTTTTAATTAGAATTTTGAATGCTATTATATTATATTATCAATCTAACGCAATTTTCATCATATTATTTTTGGATGCAATTTTTTTAAAAAACCTTGAAAGAATACATAAAATATATATTCATAATATCTTTTGGTGTGTGTACGAGTACATTAATAAAAATAAATTATCATTTACTATATTATACCGCATACACATTTATATAAATAAAATGTAAAAACCTCGAGTATTAGGTAGAATAAACGTCCAAACATAAAATTGTTTGGTTTTTCTAATTAATTATTTAAAAAATTGCGAATGGAATTAAAATATAACATAATTTTGTTACCCGATAATTTGTTTTGAAGTCGGATACTTAAGCAATCACATTAGCTAAGTTTTAAAAAAAATCAATTTAGCAAAATAATTCACTATAAAAATAACGAACCAAATTCAATTAGATTCTGATAAAACCAAGTGTTTTGTTATATTCCAATTATAGCAAGTTTTTTCAAGTGTCCTACGAAAATTCAATTAATTTTATTACCCGACGACTTTTTTGTCATGAAAATGACGGTAAAATTTCAAATTCATAATTTTAATTGTAAATTTTTTACTTTTCAAATAATACTCAAATCCTCCGTTTGGAATATTATGGATTTAAGTATCTTGAATGTAAAGATAGAAATGCAGATTTAGGATAATGTCTTAACTTTTGAAAATCGACGATTTTTATAAAACCAATTTCACGATTCGTTTATTTGTTACAAAAGTGTTATAGATTAGGTTCATACAATTTAATAGTTAATAGATGATGGTGAAACCAAGAATGTATTCTTTGATGCTTATATACTTCATTATAATACATATTACGATGTTACACTTTAATTCATTCAAACATTGTAACATTGCAACTATAAGCGTAGCTTAAGAAAATTAATAGGTGGAAGAAACTGGTACTATGCAAGTTTACTACTTATTTTCTACTTTGTGTTACAACTGAAATTGAATTTTTAGGCAAGATTAATTTAAAAACATTTCGTTTGTTAAGAGTTGCTCGGATGCAGTTTAAATTTGGACAAATTTACATCTTTAAGATTTAAAAATGGATGCTTTTAAAAGTTTAAAAAAATAAAAGACAAGAAAAATAATTTCCCGTTTAAAATAATTTGATTAAAATAAAAAGGTATGTTAAATAAAATAATAAGCTGAAAGACTTTGTCGTAACGTACATTACAGCCAAAGAAAGATGTCGTTTGAAGTTTAATGAAAGAAAAATTCAAAAGGAAAGCAGTGTAATTTTCAAATCCAACACCGTTACATTGTTTAAGTATTCTGCACATTAATCTTAATATTTCCCTATTTTACAAAATGGACGAAAACCGCGCAAGATCAAAAACATGGTACTCGGTCAAGGCATAAAGCAGTCGACTGTAGACGCGCGCGAAGCGAACACGAAACAGTTCATCAGTTTATCACTTTTGTAACCCTCTAGTTAAAGTGCCAAAACTGACGAAAGCTAACGCTAAATTTAAAAGAAAGAAAACCTCACTCACCGAAATTAGTTGTTATACAACTTTTATCAACTTTAAAAAAAGTTTATACAATGTAAAAATATTACACCGCAAAATCACTTTGCACTTTTAAAATACGACGAGAGCTTTTAATGAAAAAGCTCTAATTTTACACTAATGGCTTTTAGTGCGGTTTTCAAAAACTCGAAACTGAATAGTAATTATAAGGACGCGAAGAGATTAATTGCTTGCAACGAAAAAAAGTGAATAAGAAAATAAAAATCAGTGTTCACTTTCCGTAACATACGTTACTTTTTTCTTAAAGAAAATAATAAATAAAGATGCGTTAACGGGGTCTTATTAAAATAAACAGTTTCGTCACTTCAGATTAAACATTTTGTGTGGCATAATTAACATTTCTATAACTCAAAAATTATATATCCAAGTCGAAAAACGTTAAAAATTAAATATCAAAAAAAAATTCAGGTGATGTGTGCAACAAATATGGTTTAAATTAATAATTGTGATGAAATGATTAAATTAGATGTGGAAGTATAATCTTAGATTTAAATTTTCGAGCTTTTCGATGAAAGTTGTCGTAAAAAGTAAGTAGACAACCAAACCCTGTGTTTTGATATCCTGTTGCCTGCATCGAGCTTTTAAAGCTTGTGTGACTCATAAAAAGTGATGAGGCTTTTCGTATTAATATATTCTATTCAATAGTGCAATTACACCTACCATTTATCTATTTAATCAAAATTTTTACTTATAATGTGCAATTAAACGGAGTAAGTTATTCCGGGTGCTTTTTAAATAAATAAATAATTGATCCGCTAAAATTAGATCTAAAAATAATTGTGAAATACTCTCTTTAATTTTAAATTCAGAAACTAAAAATATAAATTTAAATCATAACAATTAGGAGCAAATTTGCTTTTATTTTAAATACAAGTTTTGACATTGACCATGACTGCATTAAAAAAAAATATATATACTCAAGGCTTTTATAATTACATTTAAATAAAAGGTAATTATATACTTAGGTGAAAAATCGATGATATAATAAATTAACTAACAAAGTTACTATATGTAGACAAAAAGAATGTTTAAAAGCAGTATATTTTATCTTAAAATCTAGAAAATCTAAAAAACATTTTTGTCAATTATATATGTACAACATTGAAATTGAAATTTTTACCATGTTCACCAAAAACTCTTTGTCTTATTATGGTTGACTTATAGGATTTTGAAATTCTCAAAGGGACTATGGTGTTTGGTTTGATGTATGTATATCTGCTCTTTGACATAGAAACTAGGTACGAGATACCGAAAACTGGGGGATCAAAATAGTCCCCACGGGACGCTTTATTGCAGCTAATAAAATCACATGACTAAGTTTATGTCAAATATACAGAATTATTATAAAATTTCAACTAAAGAGTGTAAAATTTGGTGTAAACTTGTAGGACAAATTTAATGTTTACTTTTGTTGCTCCTGAATAAAGTTTGGTCCCAAATGTTTGCTTGTTTTATTGCTAAGGAGTTAAAGGTGTCTTGTGTGGATAACAAAAATGACATAATATTATGTGGTAAATTTCTATAAATATTTATTAATTCTTGTACGAATAGAAAATTATAAAATAAAAACTTGGCTTTCTTTAGCTTTTTCCGATTTTTCCTGTTCAGTGAAATGATGTTTAATGCTATATAGGAGAGGTATGCACTGAAACCGATAAATAGCTATGGTCGTAACCACAAATAAAAAATAGATTCGATTTTATTGGTCTTTATAACTAATTTTAAAATTTTGTAAAAGAAAACTAGATAAAAGAATCCAATTTTTAAAAATGGGTATCATTTGGCATTTTTGATCTTCAAAAATTTTATTTTATTATGACCTGGTCGCCCGGTCCATATTTTCATCGTATTTTGTTATCTAAAATTAACGTCATAACAATAAAAATGATGTGCCATGGTCAATACGAGTTTTTATCAAAATATTGACCATGTCACAAGGCCATTAAATTGTGTTATAGTTTTTGTGTTTTAATTAGAATAATTTCGAATTAAAGAAATTTTTGTAAACAACTACTGAATAGTTTCTTTTTTAATTTGGCGGAATAGATATACAAAAATAGGTACGAAACAGTAAACAGACTTAAGAAATCAAGGTTGAAGGGTTTTTGTTTGTTTTTGAGAGAATAAGATACCTAAATTGCTGATTATATCAATTAAGCTCGACTAATTAAATAATTCAACCGATAATTTGTTTAAAGACTAGTTAATTTAGTGACTAGCTAAATTTCTAGACCAACAAGCGGATTAATATAGCTCGAAGGACAATTTAAATAGATTAATTGTTTCTTAATTTCAAAAAGTGTTTGGTAAGTACTAAGCAAGCTTTGTTGATTTTCAAAATATTCGTTCTTTCACAATTTAATATTTATTCTGCATTCAATACTTGATGCGATGGCTGGCAATTGTAATTTTTATAAATAATTTATGGTCTATTTAAAATAAAATAATTAATTAATATACTAGTTAAATAAAAAATTAACTAAGAGAAAATCTTCGTTAATTATCCTTTTTTAATATTATGTTTCTTGAGATAAGACGGTTTGGGCGTTAAGAAGGGAGAATTAAATGTCAACAGAAAAGTTATTAACATCACCGTGCGATAAGTAAAGATTTACTATTTTTGTCAAGAAAAATGTGTATAAGTTTTTCTTAAACCATATCAATATTTTAGAAAACCCAAAAAATGCAATAAACACTTTTCAGAACTAAAATGTTTAAAAGTTAGCACATGTAAAATACACTGTAAGTATTCGCAAACGTTTTCACCATACTATGGCATGAATTACCTAATTCATCGCCTGATGATGATGATGCATGAATTACCTAATTCATCGCCTGATGATGCCATAATATGGTGAAAACGTTTGCGAATACTTACAGTGTATTTTACATGTGCTAACTTTTAAACATTTTAGTTCTGAAAAGTGTTTATTGCATTTTTTGGGTTTTCTAAAATATTGATATGGTTAATATCGAGTTACACTACCTAAACCACTTATTAATTGTCGGATATTTTAGTTTCTCTAAAGATGACAATAATAACTAATTCTGCATTATTTTATCAATAATTATTGTATCAAATTATCAAAACTGTGAAATGAACGTCGGTCCTTCAACAATTCAAATATTTTAGTAGGTATGTAGTGTGCAATGTCCAAGAATTCCTCTTGGCTATTATTGACGGGAAATACAACCCCCTAGAAAAGCAATCGACTGACAGTAAATTTCTCATCTTCATTGGGAAAGAGATTGCTTTTCATCAATATGATTCACTCTGAAAAGAAATTTTTAATCTTTTATTATTTTTTAGTATTTCTAATGAAAAATAAAGGATGTAAATTTCTGAAAATTAAATAGCATCTTCCCTAATAGAAAATCCTGAAGAATATTTAAACAAATTAATTTCGTAGTGTCGTAGTGTAATTTTGTAAACAAACAATAATAATTTATGATATTTACATAAAATATTGTCGAAAGTATTGTAGAAATAACAAATAAATACCCATATAAAATTATTGATTTCAAGTTATAAAGAAAAATTGATATTATTCTTTATGTATTATTAGTAATAATAGCTTTGGAGTAACGACTTTTATTTTATTATAAACAAAAGTCATAAATATTCAACTATGAATGGAATAGCCATTATAATGAAATTAGAAAATTTCAATCGATATTAAGAATATTTATGTAGTAGTATATTTTTACTTATAAAATAACCTAATAGTAAGAATATAATTATTAGGTTAATATATTTCATTTTTCGAAGCAAATCCCTCTCGTATAGTACTACATTATCATTAAATTTCAAAAACTATGTAAATATTTATAAAAAAATATTTACATTTTTTAAACATTATGCATTTATTTGAATTTCTTGCACATTCATCACTTATATTTATTTTTAACTATGTACGTATACGTTTTACATAAAAAAGAGGAAAATTCCAAATAAACTACTTCCAGTCGAAATGGAAAAATTCGAATAATTACATTAAAACTTTTAACTTACGTAACAATACTTAGCTTCAATACAATTCCGTTTTTTTTTCAATTTAATTAATCATTTTTAAATAATGTTTGATGCGATAACAAATAAATTATAATAAAACGACCTTAACCTTATGTAACATGTAAACAAACCTTATATTGTGCAATAATATTCACCTTTCAAAGTCTTTGAAAAGATATCCATTTTCACAGACCACTTAAGTGTAAAGTAATAAAAATTTTCAATATTACTTACAGGGAAACTGAACTGTCTAGAATGCAGCTTTCTTTCTAAAAATTTAAGCAAAACATAATAATTTGCTATTTTCATTTTCACAATAAATTAAAAGTCTTGACGAATGGATTAAAATCTTTAATTCAACTCGGCGAACTAGTAAATTATTAATATTTTAATTATTACTTCTCAAGAATATGCAAAAATATTTCGAAATTTAATTTTCTCATGGGTACCTGCTAAGTTAATACCTACTAAAAATAATTATAAAGTAGAACTTTACATATTATAATCAATATACTATTAGCAGGTTAGATATTTTAATTCATTTTATTTCATTTATTAATTAAATGAAATTCTCTGGTTTTATAAAATCAAGTTTCAAGGAAAAATGGGATCTATCTGTAGAAGATATAACATACTACATATTGGAAGGGCAGCATACGATATTTTTGATGTATACCTCTATTTGTCTCGAAATCCTATACATTCTCGTACTTTTCCCTTACATCTTCCTTACATTTTCGTAAATTTTGTTTTTGTTTTTGGGGGAAGGGGGTGAGTTTCTATTATTTACACATAGCTTCATTTTAGCTTCTAAGTCCTGTCAACTATAAAACTATCCAATATTCTCCACTTCTGAGAGGGGGGGTTCCTCTTTCCAAATTTTCCACAAATAGAATTGAATTTTATAAAAATACTTTTAATATAATTAAAAGTTTAAAGTAATACTATAAGTTTAATATTTGTTCACGAAATTGTTTTAATTACAAAATGAAATCGTTTCATTGGTAGGAAAGTTTCTATCCTGGTAGATTTTTTCGACTAATAAACAAACAGTAAGCGACTTGGGCAAACAGTAAAACAATGCAAACTTTTCACCCTAGGCTTATTAAGATGTTGGTTTATTAGGTTTACGTTAATTTTAAATAACATACATTTGAGTCACTTTATGGATATTAGCAATTACGAGCGAACCCTTTGTTGTTTCATCAACTCATAATAAATTTCTATGCTGCTGATGTGTATTTTATCAGAAAGTATTCCAATAATTATTACAAGATATCTCGGTTATACCACAACGTTATAGTGGATACAATATTTGCTATTGTTGCTTTACTATGTCTTAACTTATCGGACATTCATAATGCAAAATGCAAACAATACATTATAATACATACCTACTATTATTATCGATAAAGTAATTACTATTGTTTAAAATTGATAAATTGGGAGTGTTTGGAAGTTTGTGGAACTAAGAAAAAAATTATCAAAATTAAATTTTGAAAAAGAATCTTATTGTTTACAAATAAAACAATTTATTATTACTCGTAAAAACAAGATACACAAATTTCAAAATAATATTTTCTGTTAAATTTCAAGATTTTAATATTTTTATTTTTTCAGAACAAGCAATACGAAAAACATGCGCAGGCAGCAACAATTTCAGTTTGAAATTACATCTTTGGAAAATAATACTACTTAATAAGTTATTATTTATTTATTTATTTATTTATTTACGAATGTAGTAAATTATACAAAAGAGAGCACAGCATTTATGTATAAATAATATAAGGAGTGTTTAATGTTTGCTAACAAAACAGCGATCGTTTTGAGCGTCTTTCGAGTGTATGATAGATTCAATTAAATTTTAGTATTTTAATTTAGTTTGGTAAATTTAATAACTGTCGCTGCCGTTTATTTTCAGAGCTTTGTCGGGTCGAACTTTTTATAAAACTAGCAACTATTAGTAATTAGCGTTCAAAGGGAAGATATTAAATATACAATTTTGAAAGCTAGAGTTTATTCGACGTCTTCGTTCCGATATAATTTTAAAAATAGGAATTTAAGAAAGCAGTCAAGTCGGGTAAAAACTTTTGCATAGATTTATGACTAACTTGAAGCTATACGATGCAATGTTCTTTGCAAAAGAAGTATATAAAACGCTTGTAAAAGAAATACGAGAGATTCTTTCGTATAGCGTGCTATTTCATTATATTTTTAATTTAAGTGTTTAAATTGAATGTTTTCAAAAAGAAACCAAAAAAAGTTAACAGGTTGTAATCAGCGCTATTGTAAATTATGCAATACTTTGAAATGTATATAACCGACAATTTTGGGTCTTTTTATTAACCGAGTTGCTGTATGAAAGGAACGAGAAATCTTTTGGTAGGATTGAAAATAACAAAATTTTTAGAATTTTTATGAAACTAAAAATCTGAACCTTTCAGCGTTCAGAACTGTAAGAGATATTTTTTTAGCACGGGTATGTTATTACGATTCAATAAAATTTTATTTTCGTTCTTAAAGCTTTCTTCTTTCCCGTGAATCCCAAGTACTATATATCAAGTTTAAAAAAATATTATATGTACGAGTCAAGTAATAATGTTATATACCGGGCGATGTCTAATAAAATTTTGCAAAAATCAGATACTTGGCCGAGTTTTACGTAAATTAATGTACGAGTATAATACATTACTTTATAACGAAATGCTATGAGTTATAGAATAGGGAAAATTCCATACGACTTAATGGCGTATGACGGTGAAAATGTGATAAATTATGTACTTTGTTATACTAAAACAAACCCAGCATGAGTTATCAATTGTGTTTATTGTTTTCAAGACAATGTATGCACATTTTTAAACAGTTTATAATATAATTTATGAATTAAAGCAGAATTATTAATATTTTGAGCAGACAAGACAAGCAAAAAGTAAAATTTTATTGCTTACGAAAACGCTTAATTTATAATATGCATTTGAAGATAATATTTAAAAGAGTAGCTTTCAAATTTAATCTACGTCAAACTAAGCAATATTCGGTTTATTTTTGCCGCATCACAAATATAACGATAGCTTTTGCAAAAAAAACCCCAGCAGTCAAACAGCTAATTATATTTTCAAAGAAATTTTCTATTCGTTCATCGATGTTGCAAATTTAAATTGAGTATCTAGCCTTGCTTGGCATTTAGTCATTAATTTTTTTTATTTTTAGAAAATCACAATGGAAATCCAATTAACTTTAATTTTCCTTCGATGTTGCAAACTAGAATATTTTTGTTATTAACGAACGAATGCAATAATTATTATCCGCAAGAAACCGATAAAAATACGAAGATTAAAACAGTTTGCAATTAAAAAAATAAATAAATAAATTATTGTAGTGGATGCTTATTCCGCATACTCGACAAATTTATTATGTTCCAAAAGTATTCTAGTTTGATCTTGAAAATTTTTATATAAAAAGTGGAGACATAAAGAGTAAATTTGGTTTACAGATGAAGTTCATTTTCATCTCGACTTATACGGCTTCTTTCTATGGGAACTTATATAAAAGATCAATAGCATGTAAATAACTCCGACACTGAAAACTACTCAAAACTAAATCATTCAGGATTCTGTTTTGCCACGAAAACGCATGTCAAAGCATTTTATCAAGTAGTTTTTTTAAATAATTTTGATAAAAAACTTTTGCAAAAATATAAAATTTGCATTTCAACATCCACAACAAAGCGTTGAAAGTTATGAAAACTCAAAATTTATCACGAATGAAAAACTTTGAAAATGTTACTAAAGCTACACCTATAATATTGATGTTGTCATTTGAGTATAAATAAAAGTTCTAGCAAAGTTGTGAATTGTAAAATGTGTTAAAAACAAACAGTTTCCTGAAACAATTTATTTTCGCTTTAAAGTTTAATAATTTGTTTTATGATTATAATTTAAAACTTTAATTAGTTTTATGCGAAAAGAGCAACAAATTAATTTAAACTAACAATTTTCTGTTGTAACGTTGTATCAATTTTACAAAAATATAAGTTATAATTGAATGTTTATTAATTTAATCTGTTCATTATTCCTTAATAATTAAGGAGTCGGTTCGTTATTACAAAAAAGTAACATCCTGAAATTATTTCGCACCATAAAATTTCTTATTTATTATTTATGGTTAATAAATTCTTTTAACAATTTGAATTTTATTCAACAATTTGCACGTTCTCGCTTATTTTTGAATTACAATCGCGAAAGCATCCTTTAGAGATATTAGCAAGGAAAATGTTTTTTGGGTGCTCGTAAATTGATAAAAATTAATTAAGCAAAATAGACATAAGTAAACGTTTATAACGGTGTAGAATAAATAATAACGCAACCTTCCAAAATGTAATTTCGTTTCAGTTTTTTTCAGTTTAATCATCCAGATTAATTATTTTGTAAAGCTAAAATTTATTGTGCAAAATAATAAAACAATGAAAGTTTAACATCCACTTTTCTTAATTAATAATATTATTTACACTTTGGGTGCTTCTATAAAATGGAAATTGATTACTTTTAGGAAATTTTTATAAATTACATTATAAATCTATGCAGATTTTTTTAAATAGGTTTGAATAAAAGTCTCGGAATAGTCTATTTCGTTTTTGATGTAGGTAAAAATGTATTGTGGTTAAATATTACCACTATTTGACATTATATTTGTCTCCATCATTATTTCAGTATGTTATAAGTATGAACTGTTTGCAACAGTAGGAAATTTATTGTAACATTACAGACACAAAGAGTAAACAAAACTGTCATGCAAAAATATTATAGCTTGACAGGCATAAAACTTGTACAAAAGAAAAAGTAATGAAATAGATACCGTTTTACCTACACTCGTAATGTTTTTCTCAATTTTTCGAAATAAATTATTTTTTTTGAAACAGCAATTTTAATAGCAATGAGATTATCGTCATTACGTTTGTTTAGCATTTTATATTTGACGAACCGAATGTATCAAATTTCGTTCAAGTCTCTTCATTTCAAAAAGCGAATAGTTCTAATGCCGCTCATCGCCGGCACTAAAGTAAAACATCAATTGTTTTCTAAAATAAAAGGTAAAAGTCAATAGTACTATGTTTTTCATTTTTTCTTAAAAATACTACTATGTAATTCAAATGAATGGTGACCGTTATTATAAACCAAATAGTGCATTTTCTACATGAAATTGATTTTTCGTTAAAAGCAAGAGAACAGCCTTAATGAATAGCTATTAATGGTTGGTGTGATGAATTTATTGCTTTTAACGGTTTAACTGTACGGAAAGTAAATTTATATTTTCCATGAATTTCTGAATGTTAAAGTAATTAGTTTGTGAAATAATTAGAGGAAACCTCAACCCGAAAGAGAATTCTTTTAAATAAAACATATTTATGTCGAATATACATATTTTTTTAAGAAACCTCAAAAAAACCAACGGATGGTTTTATTGAATTTTTCAAACTCGAATTTTTGAAAAGTTAAGGCCACTAGTAGAAAGGCCCAGTTGGTTGAAAAGCACTATTGGGCATATTTTTTGTAAAAGTTTGAAATTAATAATTAATTATTGTATTTTTGATTTGAAGCTTTAACCGCAGATCAAATTGATAAAAAATATCAATTTCAGTTTGAAATTTATAGTTTTTATTATTGTAGTTACATTTAGAGAAATATAATAAACGTTATACAGTCTCTGTATGAAAAAAAATTATTTTCTCCATTTTATTCGTTATATTAACATTTAATCCCTTTTTTGTTCCTCTTGGGATAAAATTGTTAGGTTCAATTGCTGATTTTTTTAAAAGCTAACAAGAATATTTTACTCCGGGTAGTTTTTGCTGCAGCGAAACCTATAATGTACTAAAATGTCGAATGAAATTTGAGTTTTAGAATTAATTGAAATTCTTATTGAATTTATCTTAAATTATTATTAAAGCACAGATTCCATTATAATGATTTGAAATTTTATATTAATACGAATTTAAATTTTAAGTAAACAATATTTACAGTAAAACTTTTAATTATATTCGTTCCGCGTTGAACGTGAACAAATAAAATTTCATTAATGAAGTCACGGAGGGTAGACGCAACATTTTAGCAATGTTTATGATAAAATTGTTATTATTTAATGAAGCACGGCTGCAATTATTAAAAAATTATTATTATTTTAAATTCTCACAGAGTAGGTACTTCCCGTATTTAAAAATAATGAGCAGTAGCTACATAAATATATATATATATGTATGTATAAAGAAATTTTGTCACACACCAACCGTGAATCAAGTTCGATCGTCGTTTTCAGCTGTCGAAATGGTCGTAACTCATCAATCTTTAATATTAAAGCACGTATCTAGTGTATAAAAACTTTTCAACACAAAACCATTTCATAAACCCAACTACTTATATTGATTTTTTAATGTCTTATTTTTTTTGTTTCAATATTTAGCATAATATCGTGTGCATATAATTACGTTTATCCAATTAAAACAAATGTTTTTAAAAATTGAATATTTATTAAATTAAAGATACAACTGTTCAAGTTAGATGCAAAACAGCAACTGATTTAAAATATAAAAATAAATGCATCGAAAGTTACATTTTGAAAGTGGGGTGTTTAAAACACGTAAACACTTGAGTCGGAGACGACCCTTACATGTAAAACCTTTTTGAAACTTATATATTAATTACTCTAGACTAAACAAATAATTATATTATAAATTACTAGAAGTGTTAAAACCTTTTTAAAACTTATATTAATTACTCTAGATTAAATAAATAATTATATTATAAATTATTAGAAGTGGTCTTTAAAGGTTCGTTAGACATAACTCCTCCCCCCTTAGTAAAGAACGTGTCCGGTGAAGCTTGGACACTGTGACTTTCTGATAATTCAAATTCTTCATTTTTCTTCCCCTTAACTAATGATTTAATTTTATTTCTAAAGAGATATAATAATGCAACAAAAATACATAAAACAATAATAATAGTTGTGATAAAATGTGTAACATGCATTACAGGATGTATTTTGATGTGATGTTCCAAACTTTTTGCTTCTTCTTTTAGATCATCTAAATTGTCCAAATGGTTTAATTGCAAATTTACAATTGCGCTAGCCTGATAATCTTGAATTGCTAATGGATTATTAAAAGTAAAATTATTAAATGTATTTACATAAGTTTGATCGTCTATAATTATTTTACAATTGTTTTCAGATGAAATTAACGCATTGTTTATCACTTCGAGATTATTAATTTTATCATTGCATTCTTCAATTACGCTTAACTTAGTTTTACAAGAAGTTAGAACTTTTCCGTTTTTAAGTTGTCCGTAAAGTTTATAATTATTGTTAGCTAATGCATAAGTACAATTATTGTTATTATGAATAAAAGAGCACTTGTTCACTTGGGGTTTGTCTACACACACGATTGAGTTTTCGATCACTTGACACTTTTCGTCAGTCCATAATTCTTTTCTAACACTTTGCAGATGGTACTTCGATGGCGGAATTAGCACCTTGTTTTGCAAATCGGGAATTGGATAAATTCTTGTGTATTGGTAAATGGATGGATCCAGGATAGGTACATTAAGTATACATGTAATAAAATCTCTTGTTGCAAAAATTTGAAACTTTGAAAATTCTAAAATCTTAAAAATATGAACGGTATCTAATTCGAGTAATTCTGATTTTTTATAAATTAGTTTTAAATGATTTATAATTTCAATTAATTCTTCGTCCGATATTATTTCTAAATTTGTAATTTCCGAAAAGGCTAATGAGATGGTTCTTTCAATACTTTGGAGAATGTTTAGTAATTTTAGACTGATGTAATTGTTGTACTCTATCATTAACTGGGTATCAAGAGAATTACTTATTTTATTTATTGCATTAAATGATGAATTCAAATTATTTTGAATTGTTTCGAGATCTTTCGCGTAACGCATTGTTATGTGATGTGCAAATGAACTATACTCGTTTATTTGTTTAACTATCTTTTCTTGATTATTATATAGTAAATCTAAATTTTTGTTAATATCAATTAAATCTTGATTGTCCGGATTGCCGGTAATGAATTTAATAGCGGTTCCTAAAACGTTAACGAGTCCACGTTTGTTACGATATTTAAATTTCGATAGTTGTTTTTCAATTGATTTGCAATTATCGGTTAGTATGTTAACTAATTGTTGTGTAAGATGATTTGAATTTGATGTTTTTGACTGTAAAATAGTAGTACTGCTTAATAACTTAAAATAACTTAATTCTAGATCGCTTATATTAAAATAAAAATAAAACTTATGATAATGACCGAGGAGCTTTGCTGGACCTAGGTCTTCGGGAAAATATCCGTTCGTGTCAATCTTGTCTACCTGAAGGGCCTGGTTTTGACTGGTCAGTTCCATTATTCTGTAACGGAAATTTCTTTTTAAGTCTTTTTAATTTTCTTACGTGTATGTTTGCTTGTCGTTTTGACTTATCTCGTATTCCAATTATTTTATTTTTTTCAATTGATGTTACATTTACTTTATCATAATACGGGTCCGTTTTTCTGATTCGTTGCCGTGTAAAATATACTGTGGGTTCACTAATTTCAACAGTGGATTCTTTATTTTTATTATGATTTTGCAAATTGTTTTGACCTTTTTCGAGTTGTTTTTGGTATAATTGTTCATAGAATGGCAATAATTCGTCTTTTCTTTTTTCGTTATAAATTTCGTAAACCGTTTTACTTAGGTCTAACTCGTGTGCGTTTAAATTTTCATAAGGGCCATATAATAATGTAAATGGGGTGTAACCAGTGGCGGAATGAATTGATTGATTATAAGTTAATACGGCTGATATCATTAAATGTTGAGGACTTTCATTTGGGTCTTTTTCTTTAATTATTCTGAGTTTTTCTAAAATAGTAGAATGCACTCGTTCTATCGGTGAATTAGAACTACTATTATAATTTGTCGTAAAATGTAATTCAATTTTAAATAATTCGCAAAATTCTTGAAATACTTTGTTTTTGAACTCTTTACCTTCGTCACAAACAATTTTCTTTGGATAGCCATGATGAGAAAAGTAATGGCGTAATTTATTTAATATTGTTATACCGGTGATATCTGTTACAAAATAAGCTTGTGTGTAACGCGAAAATAAATCAATTATAGTTATAAATTTATTACTTTCAAAACTGAATGTATCTATGTGAATAACGTCAAAAGGTCTTTTTGAAAGTAGGGGTCCCGAAAATTGAATCTTGTAAGGATTCCTTTCATATTTACTAGCGAGACAAGTTTCGCATTCATTTATAAATTTATTTATTTTAGTTTTCATATCGGGCCAATAATATTTTAATTTTAAATGATTATAAGTTTCGGTGATGCCGTTATGGTTACTTGAATGATATTGTTCTATTACTTCATCTTGTTGGTTTGAATTTTCTAAATCTTTTGCTAATATATTACTTTTTGTAAATTTTACCTGATTATTGAATAGACTTTGAGTGATTTTTAAAAATTTTGATTCTATTTCGTTATCTTTGAAATAAATTCCATATAAATTTCCAGGATTAACGATTTCCTTTAACATTTGTGAGAGATTTTGTAATTCGTTACCTCTTCTAATAGTGACTGTATAGTTATTTTTCGCAAAAATTCTTTTATGATCTACGTTATATTGATCTCCTAATTGTAAGATTATACGATTCGCAAATTGATTTACCGGTTTATCAGAAATGGGCATAGTAAACACGGGGTTTTCATGTGACGTATGTCTAGTATTATTAGATTCATTATCTTCGTTAGTATTATCGTTAGCGTTAATAATTGATTCGTTATTTTTATCAAGGGCGTTAATTATGTCGTCAAGATCATCTAATGGCAATTCTAAATCGTCACCAACATTTGGTGTCATTGACATCAAATCTAAGTTTTCATCTAAAGTTTCTTTTACGTTAATTTCTATACGCGATAATGCGTCTGCTACCTGATTTTCTTTGCCTTTTCTATATTGAATTTTATAATCGAATTCTTCTAATTTTAATCGCCATTTAACAAGGCGAGAATTTGCATCTTTAATTGAAAATAGCCAGACCAGCGGTTTGTGGTCAGTCTCAATAATAAATTGTTTTCCGTAAACAAATGGCCTAAATTGTTTTGTCGTATCGACAATTGCTAATAATTCGCGTTCGATTGTTGAATAATTTCTTTCGGCACTATTTAAAGTTCTAGAATAAAAAGCAATGGGTTTATTATTTTGGGATAACACACCTCCGATAGCTGTGTTAGAAGCGTCAGTTGTGACGTGAAAGATTTTTTCAAAATCGGGATAAGCTAATATGGGGGCATTTGTTATTAACTCTTTGCATTTCTGAAATGCTCGTAAGTAATCGGGATTACTTGTTTCGATTTTTGCTCCCTTTTTAAGACATTTTGTGAAGGGCTGCACTATTCTAGCAAAATTTTGAATAAATTTTCTATAATATCCTATTAAACCGAGAAATGACCTAATTTCTTTAATTGTCTTTGGAAGAGGATAATTTTGTATAGCTATAACTTTTTGGGGATTAGGTTTTATACCTTCTGGAGTAATTACATGACCAAGAAAGGCAACTTCCTTTCGCAAAAACTCGGATTTATCAAGTTGAACTTTTAGATTGTACTGTCTAATTTTATCAAAAATTAGTTTAAGGTGAACCAAATGTTCGTGGAGAGATTTTGAATAAATTACTATGTCGTCCATATAGACAAAACAAAATTTATGAAGAAATTCGCGAAAAATGTTATCCATTACTCGCTGAAACGTACTAGGGGCATTTTTCAACCCAAATGGCATGCGAACATATTCCCAATGGCCGTTATTTACTGAGAAAGCGGTTTTCTTGATTGAATCAACGTCCATCTCAATTTGATGAAAACCTTGCGCGAGATCTAAGGTGGAAAAGTAATTACATTTTCCTAGATTATCCAGAATTTCATCAATTCTAGGAATGGGATATTTTTCTTCAATTGTTTTTTCATTTAGCTTACGGTAGTCTATCACAAGGCGGAATTTCTTTTTTCCACTAGCGTCAATTTTCTTTGGTACAATCCAAACTGGCGAGCTATACGGTGAAATACTGGGTTTTATGATTTTATCGTCTAATAGTTTTTTTATTTGATTTTGAATTTCTGTTTTTAAATGATAAGGATATCTAAATGATTTACAAAAAACTGGTTCATTATCTACTGTTCTAATTTTATGCTTTACTGCATTAGTGAATGTTAAATCGTGATTTTCGTTGTAAAAAATATCTTTGTATTTTCTACATAAACTTAAAATTTCTGCTTTTTCTTCCGGGTTAAGATGTTCCGTACGAATAACATTTTGAATATTTAGATTAGAAAAATGATTTTTTGGTTTCTTAATTTCTACATTTGTTATTGGTTCTACTTTTACTTGTTGTTTAAAATTAATGTCTATTTTACGTACTTCTTCTATGGGTACTTCGCAAAAACCGTTCTTTGCAAAGGCAATTGATTCGGGGATACAAAATTGTTTAAAATTAATTTCAGGTATAAGGACTTCGCCTTCATCAATATTCACGGGAATTTTTATATGAGTTTTAACTCTTTGCTTAAATGGCTTAAAATTTTTTTGGTTTAATTCCAGAAAAAAAGGAATTTTATAATTTCCTATCTCTAACGTTCTATTGTTATAATTTATATTTGCACCTAATTTACATAAATCTTCGCTTCCTAATAAAGCGTCAAATCGATCATGCCAATTGATTACATGAAAATCAATTGCATTATTTATACCGAATTCTTTCAAAATAGGGAAAGATACATTTTCGTCATTAGCGACCGTTTGATTCATGCTCTTAATTAAAAACTGTTTTTTAAATATAAAATTTTTAAAATTATCATGTGCAATATTTGAATTCATTATTGAGTTTGAAGCTCCACTGTCCAGGAGAATTTTTAAATTTAAATTAGGAATAGTGATAAATGGTAATTTGGGTTTGCTAGCTAATATATTTAAATCTATGTTGATTGTTCCGAGGCTGGTATTGGAAAATTTTCAATTGGTTCATTCATATTTTCAAAATATTCTTGATTTTCTAATTGCATTTGATCTGGTTCTTCTATATTATACAATTCCTCTGATATAAAATTATTTGGACCGGATTTTTGAAAATGATTATTATGAGACGCGTTTGGTCGATTACGAGAAGGGTTAAATGTATTTCTTGTTGATATCGACATTGGTGTAGGTTTTGATTCGGGTTTTCTTCCGAATACTTGCGAATTTGTAAAAATTTTATTTTGAACTGGTCTAGTTTGGTAAACTGGACCATGCGGAAATTCATTTTGACTATAATTATTATGATTATTGTTATTGTAATTATTATTATTATTAAATCTACTAGTATATCCTTGATTTTGATTAAAAGTTCGATAATTTGAAAATTGATTATTAGATTGAGGCGTAAACGAGTTAAACCGTGGATTATATGATTTTTGATTAATATTTTTGTGCGTATTATTATGCTTTGGAGCTTTGTTTCGCATGAAATTTAAAAATTCGACTTGTTGTTTATAATTATCATAATTTCTCAATTGCAGCATGCAATCTTCGATTGAATTTACAATTTGATTTGAAATGTGAGTACGATATGGTTCTAACAAGCCTGCCTTAAAAGTATCTAACGCGCTTTTATTATGCAAACTAATTTTATATAATTTAAGACCTTCATCTTGTTCCCTAATTGTAACGTGTTCTAATAATAATTGCAATTTATTTTTAATTCTTTCATAATAAGAATCGTATGTTTCGTTTAATAATTGATAACATGTATTAAGATCAGTTAATAATAAGGTTTCATTTCTTTGATCTCCAAAACGATTCAAAAGTGATATTTTTAATTTTTCCCAGGTGGAACAATCCGATGTTACTAAAGTGTCTCTGGCAACACCAGTTAACTTCGAGCAACAAGTTTCAAAAAGTAAACTATTTAATGAACTAGCTTCAATTGGACTTTTATAAGCCCTAATAAATTTTTCACATTGAAGAATAAAATATGATAGATTTTTGCTACCTCCTTCATATTGAGGAATGGTCTCTTTAGCCAATTTAATTTCTGCAAAATTAACAGACATTTCGAATGGATTAATTTTGTTTAATTGACTAAAAATTATTTCGCTAATTTCTAATTGTAAATCTGAATTATTCGAATTATTTTCCGCGATTTTAATAGGTGATCTATCGCGAATTAAACTCATAGAGATTTTAATACAGTATAACAAAATTTAAGGTAAAGGAAAATAATAAGCGGTACTTACAAAACTAAGGTTGCCAATAACATGTTGAATATGTCTAGCGGGTGAATTGCTGGTGGTGTAGTTTCCGGGTTGCACTGCGGGTGAAGTCCGTCTGCGGTAGAAGTCTCTCTGTAGCAGGTACCAGTGGATCTTGCACCAATATGCACAATTTGGAACGTTGCACTTATAATTTACCCAATTATGATTTAAAAATCGCCAATTCTTCGATAGAATTGTTTGGGTATCCTACCGACTGCGCCAATTACGTTTATCCAATTAAAACAAATGTTTTTAAAAATTGAATATTTATTAAATTAAAGATACAACTGTTCAAGTTAGATGCAAAACAGCAACTGATTTAAAATATAAAAATAAATGCATCGAAAGTTACATTTTGAAAGTGGGGTGTTTAAAACACGTAAACACTTGAGTCGGAGACGACCCTTACATGTAAAACCTTTTTGAAACTTATATATTAATTACTCTAGACTAAACAAATAATTATATTATAAATTACTAGAAGTGTTAAAACCTTTTTAAAACTTATATTAATTACTCTAGATTAAATAAATAATTATATTATAAATTATTAGAAGTGGTCTTTAAAGGTTCGTTAGACATAACTATATGCAAAGTACAATTTTTCTTACATTTCCAACTTCTATTATAAAACGTTTTATAGATTTCATAAAATGTTTTGGTCACGAAAAATGATATGCGTGTAGTTTGCTGTATAAATATGCGCATTCTTGTTTTAAAAATTTTAAAAATTTTCTCAAATTACAACAGCAGCGGTTTACGACGTGAATCATTTGATTACGGATTTCTATCATTTTTATAGTGATTATCAATATTCCATTCTCGATCTTCACACTTTTTATAATTATTACAATACGTTTTTGTAATGTAAATTTACATATTTTATCTTAAACACTAATTACCACGTTATACACTAAACCAATTTTCTCCTAATTCCGTATTCATATGGATTTGGATATAATCTACTTTACATTACAATTACAGTTGATTTATGAAAGCGAGTTTAATTTAAAGTTTGAAATGTGTTAGTGCCAGATAAGGATATGAAAATGCAGATGAATAGTGCGGGTTGCGAAAAATTACAAAAATGAATCAACGTAGTCTACACTAAAACATAAAACAGCTATATAGTATGTTATATATAATAATCGATTTATTCGTGGTTGATGTAATGAAACTCAAACTAAATATGTATCTGAAAATTACCTCCTCAAAATTGCTATCCCAAACTTTGACATTTTTTAACAAAATATTAGGTTTCGTTTCAATCCAAACAAAAATTGTGCAGAAATATAGCACATCAATTGTGTAAATTTCGGGCACATTTTTCTTTCAGTATTTTAAGTTTCCTTATCAAAACATTGAACTTCACATTTAATTTAATTCCGAGCTTATAACGTACCTAAAACGTAGTATCCTTTGGTAATTGCATTATGCATGTTGCGATATGTTAGATATACATCTCTATGGCTAGCTATTTTAAGAATTTCTATTTGTTTGACTATCAGAGCATATCCTAATCAAGCATTTAGTTTGATGGCAAGGTTAATTGCCAAATTGTATAATGTCACGAAATACAGTAAATGTAATGTCAAAATTGTTAAGTGCTTAAACGATTCAATTTAAAATATTATCTTATTAAATAAATCATGTAATAGAAAATAAGTGTGAAAGATTGGATTTTAATTGATTAGCAGAAAAGTAAATATGAGGGTGATTTATTTTACAATCGAAATCGTTGCCTAAAGTTGTGTGAAATATTTCGTTTATTCAAGTTTTTAATATTATCTAATAGAATAATTTAACATTTACTGTACTACTATTTAATTTTAAGCTATAACAAACCAAGTTCTATTTTTAACATCTCAATGATGGATATTAGGTTCAGTTTATAGAAAAATTGATAGCACAAAATTGGTAATCAATAATAATATGATGTAACGATTTTGAAGCATCGCATTATTTTTTAATTTGATATAACATATTTGGGTAGTACATTATAATTTTGAGTATACTAATGAATAATGTGCATGTGGCTTTATAAGTGGAACTAATTTCCAAATAACATGCAAATAAATCATCGTTAATTTATATGATTGTCACTTCCATTCCATCCATATTTATGATGTTTAATATTTGTAATGATCGAAATTAACTAATAATCTCAAATTCTGTAATTGCAATATTCTACTCCAAATTTTACAAACGTAATCATTTCTGTTCAAATATTATCACGGTGCCATGTCTGCAGTTTAAGGCAAAATTAGCTATACCTGTAAAGCTTATTCATTCGCAACTTCCAAATTAACAATTATTATAAAAGTTTAGCATAGACGTATTTTGAACAATATTCCCAATCCGAAAAGATATCATTGCAATATATGTAATTGTGGTGTTTACAGTCAAGTGGTTTAGTGCCAGTTTAGTGGAAACTTGCCCACGGACCTCCAAGTGAAAAAACTAATTAATTTGGTATATGAATTTTATTTATACTAAACACAACTAAATTTTGATACTTACCAATTTATGAAGAGTATTTATGTCAGCGCCTCTAAATTGATTGTAAACAATTTAAACCAATTAATACTTTATACGTTAATTGAATTGAATTTCTAAGTTTCGAATGAGGCTTAATACCAAAAGAGCATACAATTTATAATTTATTAAGAAATTTAACTTTCTAAGTCAAATTGCAAAGGCGGGGACCATGAATACATTTACCCTAACAAAATAATAGGCCATTTTCGCTTAAGTGTACATAAACAATTGAATATTCAAGATTAAATAAGTCAAACAAATTTTAGCAACACATAAATAAGTGAGCAAAATTTATCACTTCCTAATGAGATAACCAAACAAGTGTCTCCGACAATTTTTCCCTAACTGGGTAATTTTTTAACTTATCTCAGATTGTGGAACGACACACAACCGTAGTCTTTATATTCTAAATTAAGCAATCTTTCCACAAAATGAGGGTTGCTTGAAGCTTAAATGTATATGCAGACATTTAGGTGTACGCCTTTGGTACAAAATAGTAAACGTTTAATCTTTTACCGTCTTATTATATCCATACGAGATAAATTTATAAAGACCTAAATATTTTTTATGCAAATAAACAATAAAATTCAAAACAGAGGATTACGTGAAAATTGTACTTTGGTACTATTGCTTTTCCAGAGTAATTTTAACCAATGCTTGAAATTCAAATAATAAATAGGTACTACATATTATCGTATATTTATAAAATTATTATTTAGTAAGTAACTCGTTATGTACGTATAGGTATATTTTATAAAACATACAGAAAGTAATAAAAATTATTGCTTGTATATTATCGATCGGCGGTAATAGCTTTAGTTCCCACCTGAAAAGTAGTATTATAAATAAATCGTAAAAATTTGTATCAACAGAATAAAATTTTTTATTTTATGTGCTTTTAAACTAACCGTTTACTTAATAAAAATAAAATTATTTTCATAAAGAAGATGTAAAAATGCAGTCTATGTTACATTTTCTTTTAAAAATTTCTTTCACTATTTTGCATTTAGCATCGTAAATTACACCGACACGTTTTACATCTAGGTTCCGGGCGTGATGTCTTCTTTCACGTGAGCTTTAATATTACAATACACGAAGATCTGTTGTTTTAAACTTAATACAAACTATCATTGTTCTGCATATATCTCCCTGTTATGTACCTACATTAAATTTAAACAAAATAATAAAACTTGAAATGAGTAGGTAGTATTACTTTATTCTTTTGAAATTATTTTGGTTGGAGACTTATTAATGCAAATTTTATTACGTGCTAATTAAGAAGGAAGTTAATGATAGAACTTAAGAGTCCATGTCTAGACTTGCAATTACGTTAAAACAATAATATAATAAATCAATGTTAGCTTATCTCTCAATAGTCATATAATTTCTGATTACATTTTGTTTATTTACCTATTTATTTATTTATTTGAATTTTAGAAAAATGTGGTTGCTTAAGGGTGGGCGATATTTTAAAATCACCGCGGTCTCAACATCTGATTGGTATCAAATTAGCTGTTTGCTTTGCTTTACATTCATTTTACTTATTGTATCAATTTTGATATTAACGAGAAATCGATTGTAAGATTTATTCGTGTATTGTTTTCAAGCCGATAAAATTTACCAAATTTACCAAATTTACCAAATCAAAAACTACCAAAATTAAGTTTTTCAACACCTCGTATAGTACTCGTATTGTATAACAAAAGAAAATGGATGGCAAAAATGAATATTGGCTGTATTTAGGAAAACTTGGTTTATCTTAATAATATCTACCAATACCATTTATTGATTAAACTTTTGAAGTGCTTTATTGATTTTCGAAATAAAAAATGTATTTATATATTTTCTATAGAATGCCTAAAGCACAATAGTCGGTCGTGTTAGTTTAATAAATTTTTAATGAGGTAAACAGTTTTTAAGGTTTGTTGGCAAGCTAAATTGTAATATCGATTTTTATTAAAATTCCACCACAATAGCGGTATTAATATTTTAAAATTTTATTTAACTTACGATTTTATTGCAGCCATCGATAGTGTTATAGTAGAGATTTATTTAAATTAAAAAATTCAGATTACAAAAAAGTTTAAATGCAAATATGGCATTGGGGGAAAGTTTTACGACGAAATGAAATGGTGATTTAGGCGAACATTAAAGCAAGAAAAGTTCGAATAATTAAAATACGCGTATAGTTTTATTGAAATTGCAACATAACTTACGCATCACTTCAACGTTGGCAATAAAAATAAGAGAATGATCCTTGTGCTTCCCATTATATTCTCCTAAGGAATATCCATATATACTGCTTATTTTTCATGGATTTTTAGAAAAGCATCACAGTATAATTATTTTAGCCTTCCTAATAATCGTATCAGGACTTAGGAGTGCAAAATGTTACCAATGATCACCCGTCAGGCTACAAACTGTTCATCATCGATTTGCAGATAGAGTAGGACAATGAGAAAGGAAATTCTTCTCTGTTTTGTTTGCGTTATTTTGTCCTCGTCATGCATGATTGCATACAATCTCTAGTTTATATGTAAATGTTTCTTTGATTTGCTGTGTCCCGTTAAGATCTTGAAAAACAGACATAATCATCCAGCAGTACGTTCATGCTTAATAAACTTTATCTGAATGTATTTCTTCGCCTAGTTACGTTTTGGTTAGAATCATCAATATATTAATTACTGTACTCGATGATGCTTGTTAGGCTTAATAGTGTAGAGTTGATGTAAAATCCTTATCCTTACAACCTTACATCCTTACATCCTTAAATCCTTACAATACAACAAGACAAAAATTGCATCAATTTTAGAATTATTTTTACTTGTCTGTCATTTCTTGTTTGACCTAAAATTTGTAGTACTTGTGTGTCTGTACCAGGAGCAAACATAATAATCCCGAACCCACTAAAAGAGGGGATAAAATGTCGTACTTAATCATTACACGTCATCAGAAAGGACCTTACAATAGCAAACACCAATTTGAGACTAACACTTAAAAAATAATAATAAATAATAATTAGCGCGATATAAATTAGTCAAACTGAAAAGAGAAAACTGTGTCAAAGCTATGCAGTAAATTTAAGCTTAATAAACTTTCTTACCTTGAACTAAAAAGAAGCAAACAATAAATTAGAATCTGAGCTTTATGTGGCATTGTCATACATCCCTAATTACTCTTCCCTATGTTCATTTTAGATTTATTATATGACATTTTGCTTCAAATAATTTATGAATTTTCTGCCATACCTGTTACAGTGCACAGAGGTTAATGTCTAATTTTATTTTATTTTTTAAATAACATCCCACATTAATTTTAGTTAATACAAGAAATTTTTCTTTTCATTTGAAATTAATTTTACTGAAAGTGAAAAACATCCATTAAAGCACACAAAACGAGATGGTCCAAAGGTGATAAACTTTACCTTTCGTCGTTTGACTCGTATCGATTTTTTAAAGTAAAGTAGTATTAACTTGTAATAACAAAAAATTACATAGTAAGTCCGTAATAAAATAATTGCTTAAACGTAGCATTGAAAAGGTCACATAATAATATACATAATCAGTTGTTAAATAAAGAATCTTTAAATGTTTCTCTCTAGAAAATTATGGTATTCAGAATCAGGTAAATGATAGTTTAACACGCATCTTGTACGTTCGAGCAAGAAATTTAATTAAAATCGATAATCCCGAAATTAAATTTTTTAAGTAATTTTGAGAGTTGAAAAAAATAAAATTTTAGTTTGAGTTTTCTTGTATTTTATTTATAAAAGTTATAATATAAACAATTCATTTATGAGATCCGGCATTCTGTAGTATAAATAGAATTTGCTATAGGTGGATACACTTGTGAACATAATATAAAATTTTTTAGAAAGCTGCAATTTCGTGATAAACTTTGTTTATTATAGATAAGTTGAGAAAATTATTCAAGATGTTGTCGACGGCTACGTCAAATTTATAAAATAAGTTTTATACGCTCAAAGAAATAACTTAAACATAATTATTTTCTCTTTGTATTACGGTAATAAGACTTTGTAATAAGAAGTAACAGTATGGGAAAACAAGTAAGACTTTTCCTTGGCGATGTTGACTTCAAACGTAAATATTAATTTTAGGGCGGCTCTAAAGTGCATACTTTAGACGAAATAAATCAAAATTAAAGTTAGTATGACAATAGAAAAATTAAATCGTAATATATTACGGCATTTTGATGAGAAAAATAAGACTTTTTGAATACAAAGTTTTAAGCTCTAACATTTTTAATAAAATATTTAAGATTCGATAATTCCATGTGATTAGGAATTCGCTTTATGACTTTGAAACTGCGGAGATCTAGGGTCAAATCGAGTCCACGTAGTTTCAACAGGATTTTTTTAGTAGGGAATGGAATTAAACCTGTCAATCGCGATTGATAGATTTGTATTACAGGTTAAAACAAAACATCATTTACTTTTTAAGTAATAATTTTGCCAAGTTTTATTTTAGGAAAGCACCTATATGTATATATATTATTCTGAAGGGGCAATAATTAAGTTACAATTATGTAAAAAGTAAAAATTATTAAGTGTAATTTCATAAATTATTAAAAAGTAAAATGACAACAATAAAATACAAATAAAAATAATGCTATTTTAAAGAGACAAAATAAGCTTTATTATATTTCGTAAAATTTAATTTGAATTTTATTGCTGTTAATAATAAATTATTTATGTTTAAAATTTTAAAATGCCTAGGTTTTCAATGAAATCCTTTTATTTAAAAATCCTTTATCAAATTGTTCTGATATAAAAATGCGATGGAGTGAAGTTGTCGATATTAATATTATGGGAAAATATTTGGTAATAATATACTAGGTATTAATAATTCGAGAAAAGTTTAAGTTAGACCTCTTGAGATCGACTCGGTCGTTAAATTTATCCTTATTTTACTTGTTTATATATTTTTACGTATTTACAGGTTCATATTATAAAAGAATTAAAGCTATGTTACATATTTATGTACCTACTTCAATACTTACAAAAGAATACTCGTAAATATTTTAGTAATTTTTTTTAATGTTACTAATAATACAAATTGTTGCGTAAATTAGCAAACAATGTTAACATTATTTTGCCATTACCTTGCTTGGTCGGCGTTCAATGTACATAGTAGTTAATTTATTTTAAATGTGGAAAGTTTCAAATAATGCCTATTGAATTCAATTTTCAAAATAAATTATATATTGCTCCCTGCTGATATAGGTCTTATCATTTTTTGAAACTTGCAGTACCTATCTACTATACTAGCAACTATATTCTTCGAGTTAAAGTTTTCTATTTTCAGAAATAATTGCTAAGGATACCTATTGCTTGAAAATACTGAAGTTGCCTTTGCATAGAAATAAACGTTTGTCTACAATAATACTAATTATTAACCGTTATGCATAGGAACTGGTGTCAGTTAACGACCACCAATTTTCCTTTCCATTTAACAATTATTCACATCTGTACACCGTTTCTTCAAACCTGGAAAACACAAGTTTGTGTTACATCTCCAAATTTTATCATCACAACAGAAACAGTTGTGTTTCTAAATTTTCGGTATAGAACTGCCAACCATTAAAAATGAATCGGATGATGATATGAAAACATCTGCAAAATATAATCGGTGGCCTGAAGAAAAAGCTCACATGGTTGTACTCTCACATTTCGAATTTAAAATACAAAAGTTACTAAATTAAATTACTTATCACATATTAAAATTTTTGGCACAGCTCAACTTACTTTAATAAAGATAAAATTATTAAATAAGCTTGGTAAAAACTTAAAATTAAAATATAGATTTGTAGAAAATTCATTACAAACCGTCGAGTTCTAAATAATTTTAATTATGTCGTGGTTAACTAATTTTACCTTAACTCATAATTTTCATTAAAATCTTTGATTACTAATTAGCCTTCTTCGTATTACTTAATTTATTTTAATTTAATTGAAAAATTGTTTTCTGTAAAAGTAAAACAAAAGCTTAAAACTGTATAAAATTAAAATCACGTCAGATAGAAAATATAAAAATAAATTAGATTGAGTTGCTTATCAATAATAATTCATAAAAAAAGGCACAAAAGTATTACATTATTTTACATGGCCCAATGTAGATGTTAAAGAAATAATTAATTCAATATTAAATTATTAATTAACACTGTCATCTTGTCAGATGTCAAATTGACATTCTGAAATTTTTATAGATTAAAATAAATTTATCGATCCTTAGAGGTCGTATTATAATGAAAATCTCCCTAGAGATTATTTATAATCCCTAGAGAACAGCGAGCTATTTTCTAAAACCATTTTTGTGATCGAAAAATATATATTCTGTAATATATTCTGATATCATTATTTATTTCTGAAAATATAATAATAATTGCATTTATTTATTTAAATTAATTCAAAATTATACGAGGTCATAAAACTATACTAAAATATAAAAATGTAAGGAAATTTTCAATTATGCTTCGAGTAATATGAGTTGTAAAATTATTTCGACTGATATTTTAAAGTAGGATCGTGTATGTATTTATATTAAAATGTAAAAAAGTTAAATTTACTTACACCATATAATGTTATGCTCGGTAAAAAAGTTTTTAATTAAAACACGAAATTGTGAAGCTATTCCTAAAAATTCACAAATTCAATCAATTTTGTCAAGCAAGTATTGGGATTAAGCCAATTACTATCGACTTTGTAATTTTTTAGTTTTGCCTCATTATCTGTTATACCGCGATTATTTTTGTATAACTCAGATATGGGGGGCTATTGCTATTTAAAATAGCAATTTTAAAAAATGCTCTAAAATATACAGTAGATCTGCCGGAGTTCTGTTGTTTCTTTCCGCGTTATGAGAGTGCTGCGTTATAAGAAAGTTTATTGTTGATTATTTATTATACTACTACAAACAATATTAATATAATATTACAACGTATTATTAATCCTTTTAGAATTTTGAAATTTTCGAGATGTAAAATATATGTAAATATTTATTTTCTATTTAATGAGTAATTACTGTGTTGATTCATAACGTATAATAAACACAAACTAAAAGGTTTCAATTATACACATAGTTCCATCTTGGTAAGAAAATTTAACATAAAATATACTGCAGTAAAAATCAAAATTGTGTGCCTGTTAGTAAAATTTAATTTTCAGTTTGAACTGAAAGTAATATTGTGCTTTTATTAATATTTTTATGCTTCCTAAAGGACTTTTATTTATTTTTCTGCTAAAGATCAGTTATTATTTTTTTACAATTTAAAAAAGACTTCTAGTTCAATAAGCAGCATAAATTATATCTCGTTTGTATGCTCGGTTAAGCTTTTGAATATTTAATAAATTTGTTTTATTGCGTTAAGTGTTCAACATTTATTAGACAAACACAACAATTTTGTAAAAACTTAAAAGCAATTTCTTATTTTATTTTAATATCGACCATAGCAATATGCACAAGGGTTATTATAATTTTGAAAAACTCGAACAATTTTTTTGATTTCCACTGAGAATTTTTCAATGTATCGGATAAATTTTTTTGTATAATTTCGTAAACGTTTATTTAATTTACGATTTACAATCGGAAAGAAAATATATTGAAAAACGGATACAAAATTTGTTTTGATAATAAAATTTCAGAACAATATAGCAAATATAAGAAAAATACGATACCTTTATGCGATCGATGAGGTCGGTGTTGTATGGGAATAGTTTTTCTCTTCTAAATGATAAAATACGTTTATATAATTTGCTTTGCTGTAACTTTTTCACTTTGATGTTTGAAATAAAACTCGTCAATGTTGAACCAAAGTTTAGGTTTCAAAGCTTGCTTATATTTTGCAGTGGTGTTAAAATGGTGTGGGGTGCAAGGCATGTTAAGTGGTTTTTACGATAATTAATTTAAAATATCCTACTTTTAACAAGAACCGATTTATGTTTAATTAAAATTAGAATAAAAATACTTGGAGTACCTACACTGTAATTTTGTTTGTAAAGGTTTTCGTTTATTGTAATGCAGATATAGTGCAATACAGAAGATTCAAGAGTTAAGTCTATAATAGCGATTAGTATATAAGAAAAGCTTCGTGTACAATTCTCTCATGTTTACAAATGCTGAAAGCTCCTATATAAATAAGTTTTTGTACTATTTGTTGATTGTTTAAACAAGTCATTGCTTTCGAAAGAGTCGGATACTCTCGAGAGGTTTAGCGTTTCTGCGATAGTTTTTGATACGGAGAATTTTAAATTAATAAATTAATATTAAAATGTTGTGTACGTAGACTACAAAGCACTTCCAAACCGTGATCGCAAATTAAAGCTGGTTACAATTAATTAAATAATCAAGTGGAGTTGCGAATTGAAATCGTTCGGTTTACTTTACTAATGGATTTGACGATAAGTATTTTTGTTGTTGGAAATTTTAAACGTTTTGAATAATTACTAACTAGTAGGTACCTCTTTATAAATGCCAAAATCAAAATTTCTTTATATTTTTTTGGGATCATTTTAGGTATACACTTGAAAGGGTTTAATGGATGGCTTTATGGTAAGCGATACTTTTGTCGAACAGTATAACTCAACTATTAAATAAAAATGTAAGCTTTTCTTATAGGTTAGTTGGTATAAGGGACCAAAAGTTTATTCTTTATTGATATAAAATTTATTAAACGAAAAAAAGTGAAACGATTTTCAATTTAGTAAACGGAACACGCATTATGAAACTGATAAATTTTACCTTCTGCGTGGATATAAATGATCGCATTTGGAGTGTTTCTAAATACAATATATATAATATTATTTCTCAAAAGTAAACATAGCATTTTATTTTGATTTAAAAAATTATATAATAAATATTAGCATTTTAATATTCAATTATTCGAAATTTGTTTTAGTTTGTTATCAACGAGTTCTTAAAGTAATAAAAACTTGTGAAATGTCTAATATATACGACGCTTGTCCCCTGTGTAATTGCGCTGATTGAATTGAGACCAACTTTAAAAGGAAAAGTTACAGTCGGCGATATTATATTATTAAAATTTCAATTTATTGCTTTTCTTTTACTCGACTATTTATAGAGAAGCATTTTATTTCGTTAAAAAATCAACTACCTATTGTTGTTACGGCATTTTATATGGAACCTTTCCTATTGAAAATTTAATTGACGAATAATAATTTAATAATCAAAATTATTACAATCTAGGACGAGGAGAAGAAAATTTGCTTGCGTTATACGATCATAGAAATTTTCAACTATAATTTCCTATGAGATTACAGTGTAACCAAATCAGCCTGAAAGCATCAAATCCCGGAATTGTCTAATTAATAGAGATTATATCGGGCATACCATTCGATAAGTCATATATATGGTAGGCCCATGAGGGATATATCGCAAATTCTTCGGATAATCAATCATATTATTTTATTTAAAAAGATAACAAACGTGTTTGTTTTAAGTATTTCGTATATTTAAAATAAAAATGTGTGCGGCTAAAATAAGAGCCAAACTTTTATCTTTGCCAGTAGCAAAAACAATTTAAAGTGCAAATAACGGAAAACCCTTTTCAAGCAAATTTTAAAGTTAAACACTTTTGGGATCTACAAATACAACATTGTCGAATAAAACTAAATAAAAATAACGAATTAGAAGATTTTGCTACTTGTCTTTATTTGTTTTACGATTTTACTTTATCTGTCCTAATTTTTTCGTATTAAAACTCCACGTAAAATTCAATTGGGAATATACAACCATCGATAACTTACGAAAAGCTTTTAGTACTGGTAAAAAATCGCAATCAAACTTAAATAAAATAAAAACCTTTCTGTGAAATTAAGCCATTAACTGCGGTATCTTTTTGCCTACAAAGATAAAAATGTACAACTTAATTTCACGATACTTTGAACCGACATATCGGGTTTTTCAGGATAAGTATAATTTTGTGTTGTGCATGATATAAACCAAGGATTTGTTAAGAAATTCTGTTATCAACACATCGGAAGCTGTATATAAATTACGATAGTATTAACTTGATTTTTAAGGATTTTAAGGATTAAATAGATTTTTTCTACCTTATGAACTCTATCGAGAACTAGGACAATAAATCTTATAAGTTAGTATTCTTACAAGTTATTGCGTGTACGCCCAGCTCAACATTTTATTCCCATAGTTGAAGTAAAACTTACATATTGCGTGTTCTGATTACAACAATTTTTACTTTCGTAGTTCAATAAAAAAAAATAATTTCGTCAAATAAGAGGTATAAAAGTTAAAGTTACGAAGAATCATAAAAGCAAATTATCTTAATAGAAAAAAACAGGTTTAAACAATTGCAAAGCGTTCCCGAAATTGTCCTGTTAATTTTCTCAATTAAGTTAGAATTTCTAAATTTATAATTATTTTGTCGTGGTTTGCATTCAAAATTACCTCAATTATAACAAAATTGAAACAATGCAATTTGCATAAAATTTTAAGAAATTTAAATAAAATTTGTTAATTGTTTAGATTGTGTGGTGAATATTTTTAGATTATGCTAGGTTAAATTGTAGCAGAACTCATTTTCTACACGCACAATTCTTGTCATACTGGTGTTCCCTAATCTCTGGGGATCACTTAGATCAGGTATGCGACAGGAATATATTTTCCAGTCAATTTACTTGCCGCATTTTGCTTATATAAGCAAAACAGATCGACATCGTTTAGATTAGTGAAGAACATTGATGGGTAAAGAGTTTATTTTGTAAGGTTGCTGATTTTAATGTTGGAGATAAAATTATGAACTTATTTATAAAAGAAAGTTTCTCTCTCCTTCGGAAAAGAGAGGGCATTTTCATTTTCTCAATTTGTTTATTTCTTATTCGTATTTTTAATATGTGCTGGAAAACTTGGGGCTTCTTAAAAAGTAATTTCCAAAAGTTCACCTTGTTGTGCCTTTGTTCAATAACCTAACCAGCGGTTGTCATTTCCGTTCTATAGGATTTATCCCTTTAGATAGCATTGCTCCCTTGCGTTACAAAATGAAGTTAATATTAAGTTTGTTGTATGCTCAAATATTTTTCTCCGCGAAAAATCCCGCTAATCTCAGCTATAGCGATCGAGGAGCTTAAATTAATTAAAAGTCAATTAATTATTATTATTTTGACGAAACTTGTTTATTAGACGTAAGTTTAGTCTCGGCTTAGTAAAAAATATGGTAAATATGTTATTGATTAATTGATTGTGAAATGAGATACTACAGAGGAAATGAGTAGATACGCTAACAAAAATGGGACGGGAAATTGGATAATGGTGTAATAATGGATGCGTAAAAGCTCTAAGATATTAAGCTAACAATAAGTTAAACTAAATATAAAAGCGATAATAAACGGCCATTTTACACTTAAACCGTCATTTAAATTGGAACCCTTCACTGCTAATTTTTAATTACATTTCATTAAAGCTCGAGTTGTAATTTAAAGCAAAACTTTTTGTCCCTTCCACATACTAGGTGTAAATTATAATCAAGTTATTAGTTAGGTGTATATAATTAATGATGGCAAAGTTTGTTTAATAATATCGTAATTCCAATTTAAATAATAATTTAAATGTGTTTGTACACACAAAATTTTTAAGAATCGATTCGAGTTGACCCAAAAATTATATTTTGGTATACTTCGTTAAATTTCCCTCAAAAGGTCTTACAAACCAAATCAGATAACTTTAATTGAAAATTATCAGCTCCCCAAATTCACTAGACTATGGAAATTTCAAGTTTGTTTTATACGTTCAGTTTCTATACTTAAAATATTTACTAATTTCAAATTGAACTTTTAAATTAATTATATAAAATTAAAAAATTTCGCAAATGAGCACACACGCAGAGTAGTACTTTTTTGTTTTAGTTTAAATACAGTGTATTTTATTTGTTCCTTTCGACTTCGGGCGGTCTACAGGAATATTATTACCGAGTGGAGGCGAAAACAAGAATATTTAAAGGACAAAATTTCTTAAAATAAATAAGTCATTGGAAGTCACTCATAAACACATCAAATTTTAAAACTTTACCAGAAAAAGTCTGTAATTCATACAAGAGAATATCGAAAGATTCGACCAATTCGAAGGTAGGAAGTATCTACGATTAAGTGCACAATGAAGAAATGCACAAATAAGCATTGATATTCTATTGAATACTTACAAAGCAATGTTTGTACCCTTGCCGATGCTAGTGAGACTTGGATAATAACAAAGGAAACCGAATGTCGAATTCAACATGCGGAAATGAGATTTCCAAGATCCGTCACAAGGCTTACACGCGTAGGGACAGAAAACTAAATACAACCATCCGAAACGAGTTAAACATCTTCTATTTGAATAAAACAATATTTATATAAATTATGAATAATAGGCACGTGGGCATCATAATGTAACAGAAAGACTATAGGAAGCATCCGGCTAATGGATTTCAACAATATCCAACAATATGGATGTTTCAAACTTTCACCTACACCTAATGGCATAACTATGGTGAGAAATGTATTCAATATTTGCTTATAATATTTTAATTGGAGATCATTTATTTTATCGAGTTGATCATAAACAAATCGATTTTGTTTAGTTTAAAATTGGATCGCTTTTATTTACGTATTCGTCAATGAAATCTTACACCGTGTCTGTTGTAATATCAAACAATTTTAAAGTGAAACATATTATGCATGTTCGATAATCTTGTTTAAAATTACTGATTTTACGTAATTAGTGAAAAGTTATCCTACTTATATGAAACTTCCGATATTACGAAGGAAATAATAAAATTTAGGTTTTTTTTTGAAATGTTTTTGATGTAAAGTGAAATGCATTGCGAGTGGATCATTTATCAAGCAAACTTGAAGTAATAAAAAGATTTTCTGGTACCATAGGGTAGACGTTGGTTGACAAATAATATAAACTGATTTATTGTTTGTTTTACATTTTTAACTTATTTTTAAATCGTCAATTATTCAAATTCTCATTCGGTAGATTGTGTTGTCTGTTATTAACTCCAAAGACCAAACTTTTTCGGTTTTTTAGTATATTATGAGAAAATAGCACGGTTGGATCTACTACATATTATATTTTAATGTAAACTTTGCACAATTTAATTTTATCTTGTAGAATAAGAACCACTTCTGAGAGCATCTCTTAAAAGATGAAAAATTTAATAAACTAGAAAATTGAATAAAAGTTTTAATAACTTATAATAACGTTTAAGAAAATACTAGAATATTCAGCTCTTTCTGCGTATATTAGACAAATTTATTCATACATTTTCAATACTACCTTATACTTTTAAAATTTACATTTCAAAGCAAGTAGTAGGTATATTCAAAATAATTTCTTCTTTAGAAGAAACTGCTCAAGTTTAGCATTATATTTTATATGGGTAATAAATAATTTATAATAGTATTATTTACTTTTTTAGCACTTGAAGCAATGGCAATTACTTTATTAAAAAGAAAAGTTTACTAACTTTACCTACTTAACAGTTTATTCACTAACCCTTTTAGATGTTACCACACTTATATTTTAAAAAATATAGTATGTATCCTGGTAATGTTAGAAGAGGTTCCGAAAAGTTTCGTCAGCTAAAGCATCATAAAAAATTAATTCAAGTGAAAATACTTCAAGATATGCTAACCTTGATTTAAGCTGTAAGCTAGAAGGCTTAATTTTATTGTATTTTATAACCATAATTTTCCGTTTAGACTAAGCTGTAAATATGTATGTAAGTATTATATAATATGTATACGGTATTAAGTAATTAAATACTTGATTAAGAGACGTATTGTTAAAAGAAACAATTTTAATTAAAATATGCGTCACAAAAGCTTCAAACTGGAAAATGCAAAGCTACTAGACAAGCTTCAAAGGCTGTTGTAACTTTTTTTACTTATTTTGGCTGTACCAATTAAAAATTCTAGAAGTCCTCAGACAAAACAATTGAAAAGGAATATCATTATGTAGAATTCTCGTTATTAGGATTATATACATATATTTAATTTAATGGTTCTCCAAAGCCAAGCTTCCTGAGTCTATAGCAAAAATGTATTTTTAAATTTTACCGAATAATATAAGAGATTTAAATGAAAATTAATTTAAAAGTAATTTACAACTTTTAAAGCATAAGCGTTCTAAAGAATATAAAAAACTACGTAAGTAATGTCGTTGAAAGATAATTAACAATTAATGCCATTTTAATCAAAATGCGGATATTAAATTTTTAAACTGCTAAGCATTTCCACTGGTACTATAAATAATAATAATACTATTCTTAAATTGCCATACAAAGAATTTCAATTCAATTGCATCTATTGAACTTCTGCAATTTATTACACCTAATTTTTGATTTATAAATTAAGAGATGTTTTGGAACAAAACAAAGCAATATTTTTTCGTCTAGATAGAATAAATTCGGATAATTAACTCACGAAATGTGGTTGTTAGAGATTTCATCGTAAAACACAAGCATAATAAGCATGTAGTCTTTATGATAATAATAATTAATTAATTTAAAAAAAAGTATATAATTTCTTGTCTCGTTTTATGCTTTACTAAATACAAGATTTAATTGCTTACAAATCTCTGTCTGTATATGTGCAACGATAAGTTTTAATTTTGTATTGTTAATAAAATTGAATTTATTAGATTTAGTGACTACGTTTTCTCGCTTAATTGGACTCCTTATTAGTTATCTATTGCTTTCACTTGATATTCTTTAGAATTCACGACAAATAATTTTCTATTTTATGAAACATTGTCGTAGGCCCATGGGCGAATTCAGTAATAGCGGCCCACCGGGAAAGCTTCGATTTCCCGATGGGCCGATCCGCTTTTGAACTTAACCTCCCAAGAAGTCCGTAAAAAATTTGAACTTACTGCTATATACAGTTTGCATGCAATTTTACCTATACTGAAATTTTGTACTGAAAACTTGAAAGAACAAAGATATTTAAGGTATGGAATATATCGTAATCATTTCACAAATTATTTATCAAGTAGGTGTTGTATTTTAATTGAAAGTTCAATAAAGCACACTTTGTTTGAAGATGATTATAATTATTATTTTAATCGTGTGAGGCTTTAAAACTTATTAATCTAGTGAAGGGTTAGCAGAATTTTAACGGTAAATTTATCGAATCATCAACATGAAGAAACCACCACCAAAAGAAAGAATGGTGTTAAACTTATGTTGTCTCTATGCAGTTAAAATCAAAATCAACTTTATAATGGAATCAAAGACTATGGAGAGACAAGAAGTAAGTTGAAAATGTTGTTTGAAAATTATTAGGTCGTAAGTGCAATTAGAACTAAAAAAAACTTGATAAAAAATTTGTGCCTCGACTAATGCTATCGAATTTCTTTTTAATTGTGACTTTCTATCTACAACACTTTTCATTCTGCTTTTCAAAGATGTTTTTCAATGATACTTGATCTGAGTACTTATAGAGTATGATAGGTACTTACGAAGTAGTTGAACGAGAAAAGTTATTTTACCGAGTTGTGATGAATGCCTGCTGGTAATTCAAATATAAAGTTTAAAAGTTTATCTAAATTTATCGAAGGAACTGTAAAATATATTTATGTTATTAAACAGATTTGCCATTTATGTTTAAAATAATTTTCTTAATTGAAAAAAGGCAAAACAAGTTAAATGTTGTGCTATTGGATTCTTTGAATAATTTGTAATATATTTTCGTTCTTGAACTTACGAGAAAAAGTTGGCAAAAGAAAATTATAAGAAAGCTCGTAGTGTTTTGTCAAAATTATACTAATTTATTATAATAACACAGCGATATTTTAAAACAGAATTTATTAGGATAATTTTAAGCTGTAAGTGAACACAAATTAACTAAAATACTCTAACTAAAAAGTAAGAAAAATAATTATTTATATCAAGTGTTTCAATTATGAATTATATGAAAACTCTGTTTATGCGAAAAAACTTTTTGTTACTCTGTTAAATGTGCATGAATTTTTCATAAAATCTTTTGTTCGTTATCAAATTAACATTATACTTAACGTCAGAAATAAATATGTATTTATTCGACTACCGAAGCAAAATGGATAAGCAATTTAGCTTAATTTTAGAACTGTTATTGAAAAACCTGATTTATGTTTAGTTTCCTTGTATCTGAGTTTTGTTCAAAAGAACGAATCTATTTTATACGTTTGTCATTGTCACAGTGTAACTAACGTAGGATAAGAAAATTTCAAAATTACCGATAAAAAATAAATGATAATATAATAATGGGTGTAGCATTGCAGTGGTAAAATTTAATAATGTCTATATAATATTATATCTTTAATAAAAAATTATGAAATTTAAGATTATATTATTGGGAAATGTATAAAGTGGTGTTCTATAAATTTATTAAGGGCTGACGTTACTGTGTTGCATATACTTATGTAATTTACAAACCCTCTCATATATTACACATTATACTCAACTCAAGAGTTTATGTTACAGCTTTGATATTACCTACGTGTTTATTAACCTGACTATCGTACAAGATAATATTAAACTTGAAGCTGATCCTTCGCCTTTAGAAACGGCGGCGTATATGCCGTATGTGCGAATAAATGTGTGGTAAAAATTGCAAAAATTTCTCGCATTCCAATAAATTAAATTTTTAAATAAATCAAAGAGAATTTGAATGGTCGACAACAAATTGCAATTTTCTTAAGGCTTAACAGTAGTTCTTTGGAGCCGTTCGGTGTGCAGACATTTTTACCGACATCATTTATCTCTTTAAAAATTTGGTTTTTGTTATTTGTGATTCATATTTTTATAGATTGTGGGTTTTAAAATCTACAAATTTTAGAGTAATATAACTTACCGATTCAAATCATGTTGGAGTAGGTATTTCAAAATCTAAAAACGAAAACATTTAAAAAATTTCAATATCGGTAATTGAAAAATTCTTAAGCAAAATGCATTACTGGTGTAATCGATTTAGTTCAACCGCTCTTTGTCAGGTTACGTAAACTATTTTGTAATTTATTGATCTTATACAGGTTCCATTAATTAAAAATTTAGGTTGACGCGCGAAAATGTGAGATTGATAATATGCATCAATTAATTTGAAATCGTTAATCAACGCTTTTCGCTATAGATCTTATTCCGATCACCAAAATGTGTAATCGCTTTATCAGGTTTTATTACCAAGGGGAAGGTCGAAAAAAGTTAAACAGCCTGATTAAAGTTGGTATATTTTCAAAACAACAATGTTTATGTTTAACTCTCGTTAAAATAAAGTGCTGGCTTTATCAAAAGAATCATAAATTCTATTTTAGTGTTAAAAGGTCCTTTATATTGTAAAATGGATCTTGAGGGGATGATTTTGTTTCGATTAATGTGCTATAAATTTTAAGGGAGTTGGCTATTTTAATTTGAAATACCATCATTATTTACGGCTCGCACTTGACCCAAAAATATTATCCACATAGCTTTAATAGAATTGATAAAATTTAGTAATCCATAAATTTTAAATGCTATACATTGCAGACTTTAAGAAAACTTAATTTATTTCGTGCTTCTATTTATATATTACATTCTATACCTACTTCAAGTTACGATAGAGATAAAAGGGTATATAAAATTAAAAAATTTTTAAAAAAAACAAAACTTGAAAAATTTATTCAAGGAGTTTTTTTCGATAAACTAAGACAAAATTGAATTGCTCTTGTAGTACAAATATCGGAACTAATTCCAAAGTGTAGCATAAATTTACATTTAAGACGAATTTATACCAAAAGTGGAACGTAATATTTCAGTTTAAATCGTACAAAATTCCGGTTTTACTATTTTCCACTTTAAAGTTTATTTAGAATAAAACTCGAAACTAAATCACAATGATACCCACTTTATTTTATGGTAAAGTATCTAATTTTGCGGAAAGTTTTCAGCGGTAGTAAAATCAAGAAAATCAGGCTTAATTTCAAAGGAAACCTTTAAGTTGGTGTTTTTCTTAAATTAAACGCTCTAAGAATTCAAGGCTGCTCTAACCTTAAATTAAAGGTTAAAATTCTTTCACTATTTTTAATCTCCCGAGTTCAAAACCAATTGTGCTTTTAACCTCTCGTAAAAATATGTACTAACTAGATGAAAATATTATTTGTAGTTATTGGTAAAAAAATCTGTGTTAATTAATTCGTCAGATAGTTAGGGAGTTGTAAAGTGTTAATCCTTGTATTAAAATAATAATAATCATATTATATATATGTAATAATCTGAAGGAAAAATAATAGGACATCATGACGAGTAATTTGCAGGGTATCGAGTAAAAGTGCTAACAAATTTTAGAAATATGCATATTATAACAGAACACATAAGAACCAACAGAAACCATTTATTTATTTTCAGAACAAAAAAAAATAGTGTCTACCTAATAAATTATGGGTAGACAATACTATTCAGAATGATCACAAATAGTTATATTTGAAACTCGTCGAGTCGGGGAGCTGAGTCGAATTATTGTGCGAAAGGAAACGCAAATTAAAGTAAAGGAGAAAGCGGAGATTTAATTGATTTTATATTTTTATTTGGTTCTTAGAATTGTTTTACATCAGATTCTGGGATTTCTGATAAATCACACACTAAATTTACGTTTGTTGGCAAGTATTTAAGATTTTATTCACAAATAATCAGTCAATACAATGTTTTTATTTCATTTTTATAGTTTTTCTATTCGGTCACTTTGTAATTTCCAATACAAAAATGAAAAATCTCTGAAAATGCGTAACATATTTAAAAGCTTTTATTAATAATTATGATAAGGTAAATTTAATTAAATGGAAAATATTTTACACGAAAACGTTATGTCTCTCTTTGTGGTGAAAAACTCCTCGATGTTTTTAATGAACGTCGGTACATACCTCGTATTTTGAAACTTGCTTGTTAATATTAAAAGCTAAAGCTATTTGACTTGCGAAACTAATCTTTGTTCTAATATAATTAATGCTTAAATGTGCCTAATTGTAGGCTGATTTATTACGTTAACACGTTATTCTGTCAAAACTCCAAGTCATAAATTAATAACATTAATTATTATTATGTAAATTTTCTCCATCGTTTTACTTTTAATCGATGATTTGAGATGTTAATTGATTTAAAATGTGTGCAATAACATTACATTTATATATGCCAATGTTTATATCCAAGCTTTTTGAAAAAAAGTATTTCAAATATATTATATACTTGCAAATTAAAAAACAATTTGCAATACAATTTATGAATTTCAAATGCTATTCGAGATTATTGAATCAACAGTGTTAACTTTGTCAAGTTTGTAGATACATTTTCGATATTAAAATAACAGCTTGGGCCGCCTAATCATTGTTTTAATAATATTTCGTATTGAATTTCAGTTATTATTTTCTCCTGGTTATTACTTTCTAGCGATAAATTCAATCGCTTTAATGGAGTCAAAGCTTAGCAATTATTTTGAAATATGGCATTTTTAACTTAATATTATGTTTACCTTCTCAATAACGAAATGAAAATGTCACATACGTATGTGCTTTTGTTATGCAGTTTCCACGATGTATTTAATACAAATATTTCACATGTAGGTACCGTTTGTCATTTACCCGATAACACAGTCATTGTATTAAATTATCTATTGACATTTAAATCGTTTAAACTTTAAAGTGTATAGGTTGATGTATCGCAATTTAACATCCTCCAGGCTGTCAACGATATCCTTCCACGACGTACGTGTTGCATTTTTATAATATCGCTCGCAAATGCAAATTTACATGGTTATCTTTGCTATCACCGAAAATTCACCAATAGTCATAACCATTGTAGAAGGGCAATAATTTATTAACTGTTAATTTATTTTAACCGAATCCCAGTGGCTTGTTGGAGCTTATGATCTAATATCGAGTGCAAATTAGTTTAGAGCTAGTCGAAATCATCAAGAAGTGAAACGAATTATTTTGATTTAAATCGATAAGAAGATTATTAAGTTTTTACTCTAATTGGTGACTAATTTCGCCTTGAGGCTTCTTTTGGCAAAAAAATAATTTCCTATTTAAAAATTTACTTTTTTAAATTAAAAAAAACAGAAAAGAACAAGTAAACATTAAATTAAATTCAATTAAGCAAACTTTAGAGTAACTTTCATATTACTCTATTTTTTTATTAAAAAATGCTATACATACATTAATTAAAAATTATAAGCTCATTTGCGCAGTTTTCTTAATTATAATTTATAACCTTAATCGTGTTTATGATTTAATAAACACTTTTAAAATTTACTTTTTTATGAACCAAATTTATCTTGTAATAACAAAGCTCGGTATCGCAATTTTATAAATATTGAGGTATTACCTAATCCAACAGAAGGATAAAAAAAATTTCAATCCAAAATATCCTGCAATAATTTTGATTACTAGTGTCCATCGACGAATGAAATAAAAAGTTTACCTAAAATACAACCAATAAAAAATATAATAAGTAAAGAAATAAATTGTTGACTTTTTGTGGTCAGTTTGTAGGACTGATAGACGAGCCGAAAACATATATAACATGTAAATTTTTCTTAAAGCCTTGAAAATTTAATTAACATTAGTTTAGTGGTGCTTGTCATCTTCTTACTTTAAAACAAATGGTTCTCAAAAAGTAAAACTTGAAGTTTGACAATTGATTGGCATAAAGTGAACCTTTTAACCTATATTGTTTTCAGAAAAACAAAAATATTCATGACAAACAAATATATTTGAGAACAGAATTTATGATCATTTGAATAATTATTAAATTTCATATTCTAATATAATATTTGATTCAAATTGTTGTCAGTTATTTTTTTTAATGTGAGCAAATGTCGAGCAGTTTTATCATCTTAGGAAAACTGTCCAAATAAATGGCTGTCCAAATTTAGATAGTTTCTTTGCATGCTTGTCTTTAATATCCTAATTTTCACAAATAAAATAAATCTCGGTATGAATTACGACATTCGTTTGCCACTCGTGCTCCAAAAAATTTTTAGGAGTAAATCACATACTAAAGTATCTACTTTTGATATATAAATCTTTGATATTATTGTTTTCTTCATTTTATAGAATACTTTATTGTGCAAGAATTAAATGTAAACATTTTAAGATGAATACAATGTTTAAAAAATCATTAGTGGTTCAATTTTCTTATACATTTCTACATTTTAACTACACATAAAAGTTTAGAGCATAATAAAACTGTTTATTTATTTTTTTATATCTGGCAGACTTGGATTGCTTTTATCATTGCAGTTAGTGATGCATTGTGCGTTATGTTGAATTGATGCGATGTGTTCAGTATAATATGGAATATTATATATTCTGCATGAATATTATTGATGTTTACTTTTACTCGGTACTATTATAGCGATACTTCGATATATGTAGATGTATTTATCTAAAACGAATATAAAAAAAATGTAACTCTAAGAAAACAGTTTTAATTTTCTGCACAATACAATTAAAACCTGTGATAGTTTATACGGTAACCAAATAAAAAAAAAGTATTTCAACTGGTTGTAAATAAAATAGGAGTACATGTTCGGAGACATTAACCAAATAAATGAAGCAATTTAAATTGTAACATACAAAATGGCTTTAGTGGTACGAACTATAATAATATAAGGTAGACACTTTTTTCACAATGCATTATACAAATCCTTTTTGGTTATGGTGGTTTAGTCTGATCGTAGTTATCGCACACCGGTGTGTAACATATATTATGAGAATGGTGAATTCCTTAGGGTAAGACCGAAGCCGGTCATGCAACGAGACTATTGTTGTCTATGTTTGTGATTGCTATCAGCATTAATCTTATGCTAAAGAACGTAGCTTCGTGTTAACCATTTATTGTGAAACAAGCTATTTTTCTTATTTCAGTTTTTACTATAAAAATAATGCCAAATTTATTACTAAAACACCAGCGCGATTGAAAAATTAAATTAAAATTTTAGCGTTTAGTTACTAAAGAAACGGGCTTTTCGCACAATAGCTTTTCAAGTTGTGCGGTCACGTCTAACCAAAGCTTAAGTAAAGACTCTTATAGTTTACCAAAATTTAAAAAGAATTTTTTAAATAAATTTTTGCTAATCAATATAAAGTAAATTTTTGTATAAAAGTGTTTAATGGTAAAGTAAAATGCAGACGTTATTTCAATTATGCCTTTTAATTTTTGTGCAGAAAATGTTTTACACCAAGTTTTGGCCATATTAAATTTTCATTTATACTTTCCGTGTGGCGTTCACAGTGGGTAGGTATTTTAAATGGGAATCGTAAATTATTTTACGGTATTCTGTATCATACCTTTTAGGTTTTAATATTAAAAGAAAGCCAATAAGTAATAAAAATAAAAAACAATAGCATGCTACTGATAACATCATTTTTCCCTTAGTATCTTTTTAAACGAATAATCGATTCATGAAGATTTATGTGTTCTGGATTATTATTATCTATAAATCAGGTCTAAAAACAATACACGATAAAAAAAGAAAAAAAACTATGCTAGGTTAAATTGTAGCAGAACTTTATTACTGTGAATTAAAGCGTAAGACATACGTACATCGAAGTGCATTTATTAGCTAGTTTTTCATCAGAACTTGCTACTTCGGACATGCAATACCTGTGCTTTAAATCAATCTATATGATTTATATAATTAATCCCTCTCTTCCTCGTCCACAGAGATAATCAAGCACAATGGTTACAAATGAAAATATTTGGAAAAGGATTGAAATTGTAATTCTACAAATTTTGCCCATTAAAAAGGTTTTTTTCACTTGTTTTGAAAACAAACATATACCTACAGAAATGTAATACCAAATTTAGATGTAAAATCGATAATAAACCATCCGGAAATATTTTGCAGTTAAATAACAATTTTAAAGTTGTATTACTCTTTACATACGAGTATCCGCAACGCGAAAGATCCTCGTTAAAATAAAACGTTTTAAGTTAAACATTCTTCGAGTGATTTTTTAAAGTTTATGCTCCTCTTCAAGTTGAAAATATACCTATATTCTTTTAATAAAGCAACAACATTTTTTGTTGTTTATTAAATTACTAAAGGATTAATGTGAACAATCGAAAGTATTATTAAGTAACGCAGAAATGTTTTTTAAATCTACCTATAGCAATTTTCATTTTAGCAACGACTTCTTGCATAAATAAGAAAAAAAATCGTTCAAGCGTTCAATGTACTCCACTTTTAGGAAACAAATGTTATCGTTAAGGCAAACTTGAATTTTGCTATTGATTTATAATTAGTAGTAAAAATTGTTATGATAACTTGGCTCGAAAAAGGTTGTTGCCTAATTTTCAGTCACGTTTTCAACATGTACGTGCAAATGCCGACTATACCTGTATAATCTGTTTAAGTTAGCAGATGTTGCTGTATGGACCTAGTCGTTGTGTAGTCGGCTAAAGTATTATTTTATTGTCCCTGTTTTAACTCTTAAGGACCTCTTGTCTCGTATATTAAATATATCTGAAAATATTACGGCAATAAGGGAAAGTGCACTTTATTGTACACCCTCCGGAACAATAATATCGGTCTACTAAAAAGATTTATTTTTACTTTCTACGATGAGACAAGAGAATTAAAAATAAATTTTTAATTCAATTGTTCGTCTACCAAGATTTACTTTAAAATTCGAAGAATATTTTAAAAATCATTTATTTCTAAAATACAGAAATATTTCTGCAATTTTAAAAGTATAACAGTTTTTACCCTAACTTTAAATACTCGAAATTTTCAAGATAAATATTAGAATGTAAAAGATAAAAGGATTTAAAAAAAATAGGTTTTGGATATGCGATGCAACGAGAACAAAATGATTGTGCATTCAAGTGATTCGATTTTAACAATAAGTTTTTGTAGACAGCTGACAGACAATAAAAATATTTCGTTGTGTTTTGTTTATAAATCTTTGAAATTATCCTTATTTAATCGACTAATTGAAATCAAAATAATATAAATTGATGTTGTATGATGTGGGGAATAATTTCATTAGTCAAGATTGATTATAATTAACAAAGTCTTGATTTGCCTTACTGCAACTGTCAGATAAATAATTATTCTAGTGTAATAATTAAATTATCTTCAAAACCGACTGTATATGAAGATAGGTAAAGCAATATTGTTCAAAGCTATTAAAATGTGCTATGCTGATGATAAATTTAACAATTTACGTCTAATTAAACTTTATGCTCCGGTCAAGAAACTGAGATTTCCGTGGAAGCTACATCCTTTATTGTTTATAAAATTCGATAGAAAAGTATATCCATTCCTTATCATTTATTTTCACGTAATATACTTAATTGCTAAGTTAAATCATTTATACTTTTTAGCTACAAAATATTTTCAAACAAAAGCATATAACTAGTGACTTCAATGTAAATAATGCAAGACAAATAAATTCTATGTATGAAATCTTGAAGTTAAAAGAATACAGAATAATAAATGAATCTGAATAAAAAATTCAGAAATTTTTTACTATTTACTATTCAGTTTTAATTTGAGCTGTAAATTAATATTGTAGAGTACATTATTATTATAGTAGATCGATTCAATTTTGAATAAAATGAAAAAATATAAAGGACAAATAGTAATTTAAACTAAATGCTACCTATAAATAATGGAGAACTTAGCTATTTGTTAAAAACACTTTAATCAACTCTGCTATTCAGTTACATCCCATTTATGTTATTTTAACTTTAAATAAAATATTTACAATCTGTATCATCCAAAATTGTAATTACCTATATGTAGTATTTGCCAAATTCTTTCAAAGCTACATGAATTTAATTAAAATTTATCCGTTGCATTCGTTTTAAACATGAAAATCATCCACGATAAATTATCAAATTATTCAGTTCAACGAGTAATATAAAATTACCTATAGGTATTTACTTTACACAATATATTAATTTGTAGAATTCTGTAATTTAATTATTATCCGTGCTGGTAAGTTTTGTTTATTAGTTAGTGAAATAATATAATTAAATTGTTTCCAACTTTTAATTATACTTCCTGCTCGTTATCTCATAAAGCCACTAGGTACTTACCTCTTTATAGTCGTCAACTAACTAACAAATAGGTAAAGCGTCGATTACATTGAGCTAGTTTACAAGCTGATAGTTGGCTATTTTAGAAGCGGACTAGTCGGCTAGTGCGATTGTAATGATTACACGCAAAACGTGTACTACTCGCTCAGTAGCCAACTAGCTAGCGAGTAAAAACCACGTGTACTACCCCGAGGCGGTTTGCCGTTGTGAATATTAGGTACCTACGTTTTAATTAAACTAATATTACGATTTTTAATCGACATTTCTTTTTTTAACTACTGTTAAAATGAAGTGGAACACAAGTAATATTATACAATTTCTTAATGTGTACCAACAGTACCATTTGTTATGGAATATAAAAGATAAAGACTATTGCAACACAAAATTAAAAAATGAAATTTTTCAACGTTTTTATAATGAACTTAATGAAAATCAGTTAATCGGAGAAATGGATGTAAAGCAATTGAAGGCTAGAATCAAATCCATTAAAGATGTGTACAGACAAGAACTACACAAAATTGAAAAAAGCAAGAAAAGTGGAAGTGGTACCGAAGAAGTTTATTCACCAAAGCTTGCTTGGTTTAACGAAGCAAATTATTTGTCAGAGGTTTTGAGTACAAGAAATAGCAAATCAAATTTGGTGAGTAAAAATTTTTAATTTTAATGAATATTTAGGTATTTATAAATTAATAATAATTAACAGATCATTTTATATTTATTATTTAAACTATTATTCCAACTTTCTCCCACTGCCACGGCAGAGGATTTTCTTCTATGAAGTGGGTAGCATATGCTCGTCTGACATCCTCAGCAGCACGTTTGTAATTATTGCTGCCTAAATTATTAATAGGTTGCAAAATGTTTGCATTTTCCCTCCATAGTCCAGGTGTTATATTTCCAGTATTTAAATCCTCTCTATCTACTGCTTGTGAAGGTAAGTAATTTCCTGGAGCAGTCTTTCGTAACCAATTATGAAGACTGCAAGCTGCCCAAATTACTTTATCAGTAGTTTCGGGTTTTAAATCTATTGGTCTTGAAAATATTCTGAATCTCCATGCAAGTATGCCAAAAGCATTCTCAACAACTCTTCTGGCTCGTGAAAGACGATAATTAAATACCTTTTCCATATCACTTAGCCCAGTTTTACTATAAGGTTTCAAAAGATTTGTTCTTAAAGGGAATGCATCATCTCCAATAATAACAGCATGGTCAGGTATTCCAAGAGTATTACTTTCCATTGCAATATTTAAAGTACTATCTCTAAATATTGCGCTGTCACTTGCGCGTCCATTGCCACCTACGTCAATATAAGTAAAGCAATAATCGGCATCAACCATGGCAAATAATATGATGCTATAGGTTTTTTTGTAATTAAAGTAGCTTGAACCGGAACAAGGAGGTCTTTTGATAATTACGTGTTTCCCATCAATGGCCCCGACACATCTAGGGAAATTCCAACGTTGGGAAAATTTATTTTCGATTTCTTTCCATTCATCAACTATTTTAGGTACCTGCAAATAATAAGATTAATAAATTAAATCAGTTAACATAATTTTAATAAATAATAAATATTATAAAAATAAATATATGTGTGTAATATATTATGTTATTTATTAACTCATCGTTGCGAAATTTATTTAATAAATCTACATTATTTGTGCATTATTATTTTTGTACTATTTCTAGGAGCTATCGCAAAACAGTGAAGAAATAGAGCCAGATGAGGACGGTCAAAACTGCTCGAAATATGATGTGTCTAACAACGAAAGCAGCTGCCCAAAAGAACTCCACAAAGAGAAGCAATCAACAGAAATGAGACCACCAGCAGCATCAGTGAAAAGGGTCAAAAAACGAGTAGTATCCGACGAAAACTCAAATTCTGAAATATCAGTCGCGATTCAGCAATTGGACAAAATTGCACAGAATGCAGCAGAGGAGAAGCCATATGACCAGTTCGGAAAGTTTGTTGCGGCCGAGCTTCGTCAGTTGCCGCAGCGACAAGCAATTTTACTACAACAGGAAATTCAGAATTCTATCATTCGTTCTAAGCTAACATCTTTGGAGCCTGCAGTTAATTCAAATTCCCGAGAAGCAAGTCATGTTCCATTTTCACCAGTCCCATTTTCACCATCTTCTGACTATTCATTGTCTACCTCCTCAAATGACGATGATGTTTTAAATCAGGTTATGTTTCAAACATTTGGACCAAGTTCGCTGTAATACTAAATATTTACTTATAACATAATATTTGAGACAAATTTTAAATACTAATTTATTAGTTATACAAATATTATTTTTTTTATTTCAGTCTTGTGTCAATTTATATTACATTACAAGAAATATAAAAATTATTTTAAAATGGCATTTTTAAATTAATTTTTACATACCTCAATGAATGGTCGAAGGACGAAAGAAATCGCCGATAGCACTTCAGGCAAAAATATCGATATAGTCGATTCGGGAACTCGAAAAAGGTATTGCAGAGACTTAAAAGAATCACCAGTTGCTAGATAACGTAGTGTTACTTCAAGTTTTGTGATTACTGGGATTGCCATTCTCATAACTGTATCTTCTTTTTTGAGCAATCCATCTACCATCTTCAGTAAATCTTCAAAATGGGTACAGTCTAATCTCAAAATATTGCGATAAGCTGAAGCGTCTTCGTCCTTCAACTCTTTCAGTAAACTGCTCGATGCACCATACATCTCGCGTCTCCCTATCCATTGTTTCACCCATATATTTCTTTGCCTTTTCCGCTTTTCTTTTTTTTTTAACTCCTTTTTGATAGCATGAGCTAAAATAATGACACCCGCACGTACAATTTCCGTCGACATTTTGTAAACACTGAAACCATAAACGCCAGCGAGTAGCGAATAAAGTAGACCAGCTTTCAACTTTACTCGCGGATAGTTAACAATCTGCTAGTTGGCTAGTGAACATGATTACACTAGGCGAGTTTACTAGCAGATAGTGAATTTGCCAACTATCAGCTTGTAAACTAGCTCAATGTAATCGACGCTTAACTGATGATGCAAAAAAAGAACGTATCAAATTTAAACTTTCTTGAATGTAAATTTTACATTTTTTGCTTTACAAATTCAAAGGTTGTTTTAAAATTTTCAGACAATACTCCCTTAAGGCAATTTAAATATTTTCAATTAATTTAACAATTTGAAATCAGGCAGCAAGGTAACGAACCTCTAACCGTTACTTGTTTATAATGATACGTAAATTATTATTATTGCTCCCTCTTCATCTCGTTATCCACACAGCATACCACAAAATTTAAATATTTTTGATAAAATATTATGTTAACAGTTTATACATAATTTATCTTCTCAAAATCCATTTTGAAATTTAACGATGCGAAAATTTAGCATATCTACTCTTAATACCGTGAATTGCGTATAAAAAGTTTCGAAAATTGATCAACAGGTCATCTTTTCGTCGAGTTGGTAAATCTATAAAATGCTCGTATATCAAGCACATCAAAAAATTTAAATTGTGTGTAAAAATTGTCAATTTAGAAATATGAAAAGCTGCTTACAAACTTATAAATCGTTTCAATCAACGATTTCAAAATAGATATTTTATCTGAAATTTTTTATAAACATTTTTATTGCGATACACCGGCACCGTAACAAATTATTATTATTATTATTAACAAAACTTATAAGTAGAAAATATAAATATATTTATTTCTAAAACATTGGGCGTAATTAGGAGAGCTTAAATATTTCCTAAATTCTAAAATCTGAACTTAAGATTAGCCAAACACTTGTTGCGTCCGCAATTAATCCTTACTTGTTACGTTTTAAAATCTTGGTAGGAGATGTTTGGAATAATGAATTAATTTTAAAATTTATTCATTTTCGAATATTTAAATTACCGGGGCTGCATAATGACATTTTTAATACAGTTTCGTTTGGTGGAATTGGTCTGAAAGATTTAAATTTTTAAAATACAAATTGAACTGCGTTCTATAATTTTGATTAAGGGGGAGAAATGATTCAATTTTTTCTAAAGGGAGTTATACAATTTATTACCGCCTTAAATTACAACTTCTTGCCCCTTTGTGCTTTTATGATTGCATTTCTTTGCTTTTGACTACTTCTGATTTATTCAAGAAAGTTAAAACCTTTTATTGCAAATATCTTTTAATTAATCGGTCTGTGGGATAATATCCATATCCCACAGTACAGTAGTCTACACGATTTTACAAATAAATTTAAAGTTTTATTTAAAAAACTATTTAAAAAAATATCCATTCAAAAATAACATTTTATTTAATCTATTTCATGCACTCATCATTATAATCTATTTTTTTCATTAGAATCAAGCTAAAAGTTGAATCTATCAGAAATTTTTTTGTACAATCACTCCAAGAATTGTTAAGAATTCTTGTGTACACTAAATTTTAATTTAATTTGTTTTTAAACTTTTTTTAACATTTCTTTCACCGACAATCTGTTTTCGAAGTTAGTATTAGCGGAGGAAAACTAAAACTCTGGAGTTAATTACATGTACTAAAAAGTAAAGCATAACATAAACTAATTGTTTAATGATAAAGCTAATATAATAAAATATTCTAAATTTTAGTTAAATCGGTTTTTTAATGACATATAACTATAGAAGCTTGGCTATTGCATTTAATTAAAATAAAATTTTATTGATTTGAATTTTTTAAATCTGATGGTTATAAATTTTAATGAATAGCATCAGTATTTGGTGGATAGGAGAACTAGAATTTTCTAAGTATAAAACAAAATTTTTACCTCTAAATAGAATAATAAAACAGATTATTTATTTATTTATTGTAAATTATATAACTAATTAAATTTGCTCACTTCACAATTATTGTTTTTCTGAACAATTATTGAATTTTTCAGCAAATGATTTCACTTAAAAAAATTCAGTATTCAAATTATGATTGACAATTACTTTAAAGAAAAATTATTATAAAATTGACAGAAATAATAAAAGGATTAAATAATTTCCTTGGAAAAACAGATGTCCATATATTTAAGATTTTTAAGTACGTAGGTATGTAGTATGTAAATTATACGTGTACACCGATGGCTGCGTGCTCGGAATTATCAGAGAAACTGTAATTGTTTTTCAGTTTAAGTACGTGACTGCCAGCAGATTCAATCTGCTTAATACTTTTGCTTACCGATTCCGACTATGCAAAAATTAATTGAAAAAAGAAAATTTGCTATAAGCGCTGCCTTTTATAAAAAAATAACTTTTTATTACAAAAGCAGCTTATTAAATATAAATTCGGAAACCTGCATGATTATAATATGTTAGATTTCCTTATAATCCGTTATTAAAATTTTACCTTAAGTTGAGTTCAAAGCAAGAACCATAGACGCTTCTTGTGTACTGTTATAACAATTTGTGCATTCGAGAATAATGAGATATTACTAAACTGAGTACGATTATGTTGCAGTTCTCTATAGACTTCCTTTATTAATGCAGTATAAGCAATAGCAATTAGGTAATATTTAGGTAAAAATTAGGTAAATAATCTCCGAAGCTGAAACAACTAACTTAATAAATTTAAATTTATTACATTTTTTCTACAACACAAAAATGTTTCCATCCCTTTTGTCATACTTAATATTATTTGAAAACCTTGAAAGTTTCACAAAGCTGACCTAAACCTTAACTAACCATCATTCTTCGCTACATTAAAGTTCGACCTAGTTAGAAAGCTCATCGATATGTCTGACTTTAAAAGTTAAAACTATAACAAGATTTTCAGCCTGACACACAAGACATTTTAGTCAGCTCGTGTTTGTTTATTGTTTTCTTTTTCGCAAAAATTAGTTTTAGCTCGCGAATCTCTTAAAAGTGGAGAAACGTAAAATTTTTAAACATTCTTTTATTATAACATTAAGACATTACTCGGTGTTGTCTCTTGTCTAAAGAAAGCTCTTTGTGTTTAATTTAGAGCAAGTAAATTTAATTAGGTAGCTGTGTTAAACTAAAAAAAAAACTCAATTTGGAATAAAATTTTTAACTTAATTTATACTTTTTGTTCGTGTTAATCAGTCGAGAATGTCGACAATAAAAATTTCAAATTAGTGAAATTATACAATCGTACAGGTATCGTACACCTTAATTTATTGACAATAATAATTTTTATCAGTCAATATCAACCTCAGACCGCGTCAACCAATGATAAGTTTATCTCAAAATTATTAGATACTATAAAATAAATTATATTTACAACGCAAACTTTTGTAATGATAAATTTAAATGTCGAACGATGTAACTGTTTAATTTATTAGGCTTAAAAAAATTAAATTTTTTTCTTAAATAAATTATTAAACACGATAGTTTTAGTCGACAAAATTAGGGTATAATTATTTATTCAAAAGCAGCGTAGTTGCATTATCAATTTGAGATTAAAATTTTAAAGTGGATTGACTAACGTGATATAGTTAAATCAAAACCAGCTAAGTCTAAATTCGTCTCGTTAAGAAGTGATATTACATTTAGTTTCTCAATTACATTTTAATTAATTAATTTTGTTTGTTTCAGGTCGGTAATAATTGGAAAATTTGCGAGGAAAGAAAAATGAAGAAGAGGATGTGAGGTGCTTCGGAAAATTTTAATCAAATTAAGCCGAGTTTGCGTTGGTTGATCGCGAAAAAGGAAAAATCGTGTAGTTTTCGTTAAAAATTAAAATATCAAATATTGAAATTGATATGAATAAAACATCTTAAAAGATTTACTGCAGTAATATTTAAAAGTATAATTTGTAACAAAAGCCAGATTAAACTCATACATATTTATGATGTTAGCTAACTTGAGTTAGCTTAAGAAAAGATGATCCTTTATTAAGAATTATTCAATAAACCGTTAAGTAGTATAAGCAGCGAAGAGAGCTTCCCACAAAGATTATTAAAAAGAAAAGAAAATGATGATGTGGAAATTTAAAGTTTTAAAAACCTAAGAATGTTAGTTTTTTAATATTCTTAAAGAAATTGCTTTCGTATGGAGGCCAACATCACCGAATATTATACAAATAATAACAACGAGACGACTGCGAATGACACGTTTGTTAGCGAAGAAAATGAAAACAGTCCAATCGTAAATGTTTTCATATCGATTATGTTCCTGATAATTATACTGGGAACAATTGTTGGAAATATTTTAGTGTGCGTCGCGGTGTGTTTGGTTCGTAAATTGAGACGGCCCTGTAACTATTTGTTGGTGAGCCTCGCCGTCAGCGATCTTTGTGTAGCTATCTTAGTTATGCCAATAGCCATGGCCACAGAAATAAAAGGAAAATGGATTTTCGGGGACATAGTTTGCAATTTGTGGGTTAGTTTTGATGTTCTTTGTTGTACGGCATCGATTCTCAATTTGTGCATGATTAGTGTCGATCGTTATTATGCAATAACTAAGCCCCTCGAATATGGGGTAAAGAGAACTCCAAAGCGGATGATATTTTGCGTATTTTTGGTTTGGTTCGGTTCCGCGTGCATATCGTTACCGCCTTTACTTATACTCGGTAACGAGCATAGAATTACGGACGAAGAAAATAACACTACCGAAGAAACTTGCCTTGTTAGTCAATCGATTGGATATCAAATTTATGCGACAATTTGTAGTTTCTATTTGCCATTAGCCATTATGATAATGGTGTATTATAAAATATTTCGTGCGGCAAGGAAGATAGTATTAGATGAGAAACGAGCACAAAGTCATTTAGAATCACATTGTTATTTGGAGATCAGCGTCAAGAATGGCGGTGGGCCTCCTGAGAATAAAATCTCCAGTCATAGTCTATCCCCAGGAAATCCTAACAAAACTAATCACAGATCTAGTTCCGCAAGTTCTAATACGATGGTGAGTTAATAAATGTTTTTAACAAAACTTAATTATTTATATAATATATATTTATTTTCCAATTACAACATTTTCAAAACTAAACTTTATATCAGCCAATATTAATTTAAAATGCATTAATTCTTATCTATTATTTTAGATTGGTAAAATAGAACCTGTTGCACTTGTGCTGCGATTAAAATGTCTTTTTTTTCAAATAAAAATAATACCACAATAACGATTTCTTCCATAAAAAGATTAGATAAAATATCTTGTTTATTTTTTACAAAAGACTTTGCTAAATATTTTTCCGTATTGCAAGATTGAAACTTTACGCTTTGGAAGTAAATCCGAACCTTAATTTACAGCAATCAGAAAGTAACAGAAAACGAATATAAAAGCTCAATTCAAAACAATCCAAGATAATTCAAGACAAAAGCTGTTAGTTTTACAATAAAACTTTCGTTCTTGTTTGCTTCACTTAAACGAACATTTTATCTTGCATTGAATTTGGACAAAACAAATATAATGCCATTGATTACGAATCTTTGTCAATAAATTGAAATATCGGGTGGTACGAGGTGACATAAAATAAAAGTTTAAAAATTTATAGAAAGTTCGGTTGCTCTACCGCAGGTCATTGCATACTGCAACATGAATTGCATATCAAGTACAAAACCCCAGTAGTGTACGTACAGCGCAAATAGTTTAAAGGTAAATTGAGCGAAAAATACTCGACACACTATCTGCAGAAATGTATATGGAAGTAAGTTTTTTTACCTGCTACTACTATCGAGAGAATGAAGAAATTCGATCAAGTCTTTTATTAACTTTATTATTTTGATATTATTCATTAAATAAATTGCAAAATACTACTGACTATTTCTATTTCCACTTTTTTCTTCTTCTTTCTTCTCTTTCTTTTTCTTCTTTCCACTTCAAATTAAACAATTAAAAATTGAACAATTTGTTTTGAAAGATTAATGTAAAAACCACAGTAGATTGTAATAAATTTAAAATAGACAAATTGTTTAATACAAATAAATGATTTTGCAAGTCAGTACATGTTCTATGTGATTCATGTTTCTCTTTCACCTGTATTAACATTATATCGTATCCAAAACGCTGTACCTTTATAATCGCTTGTCGTCAAAGTTTTGTATATTTATTGTAAAAGAAATATCTATCTTTGACAGATCCTGCGATCGATACCATTGCTCTTCTTTGAATTTTTATAAACAGTTAATCTGAAATACCATTGAATTTTAAATTATTTTAAATTTAACATTACGTTTAATTTTCATGAATTTACACAACAAATATAAAAGTGACACAACTAAAAAAATACGCTTTTTCAGGGAAGCTAAAAGAAAAATTTTAACAAGTTAAAGTGATTTTATATTTGTCAATCAAACGGTGCGGTGTATTAATTTTAAGTTTCAAACTTTTATTTGTGTAAATTTTTATATCCGATGTACAAATTGTTTAGTTGTTATTGTTATTTAGATTATAAATGTGTAAATATAGTAAGTAAGTTATAAATTTTCATCGATTATTTTTATTATTTATTGTTTATTCGTATTATTTTATTATTAGCACTTGTATCGTATTTACATTTAGATAGGTACATTATTTGACATCAAATTATTGATAGACATAAATATACTACAGAAGATCTAATCTAGACCTGTACTTGGTTGCTATAACACTATTTTTGAAAGGAAAAGATTATTTTCCTGTTGGGCGATTAACTTGTAATTCCTTGTTTTATTTGTTTAAATTTAGACAAAACCATAGCAAAAATATGGTAAAATAACAAGGGAAAAACTGTCCGGAAAACAGCTAATTTTTTAATTCAACAATTCATTAATTACTAATGTATTAGTACCCAATTACTGAATTTTTCTATGGGAGGCTTGGCGATGGTGACCGGACATTTTGCTATCGGACATTTCGCTACCACTTTTAAGGTTTTTTTACAAGAAAACAACCAAACCAGAAACAAATAGAAGACAAACTAAAAGTGGTAGCCAAATAAACTATAGTAGCAAAGTGTCCTGTAGCGAAATGTGTTTAGATCCTATGGGGACGGTAGTTAGAGAATGCTTTTTGCATATTGTAAATTATTTAGCTCCGCAACCTCTAGGTTAGACCTGCTCTAGGTTAACATAAAGTTATCTGTCTTTCACAATTTTTCGATTTCCCCCTAAACTTAAAGAGCACTGAATTTTATTGCGGTACCTTAATTAGTTTCTATTTTTTATAGAATTTAAATTTAACTGCTAAACGAAGATCAATATTTATCAAAGATCAAAGTTATATATAGTTTTAAAAAGATAATAACAGACTAATTCAAACAGTGAAATTGTGAATAATACTTATAATATAAAGAAAAATAATTATCAATTAAGTTTAATATAAAAAAATACTAAAATGTGACCGTCATGCACAAAGAAAGCCCGAATAATTAAATATTTACATTTTCGTTTATTAAAATAAATCACTTGGTGTGAAATTTTGCAAAAAATATATTTATTTTCGTATACAAACTTGAAAGAAGAAGGTCGGACAGGTAATTTTTGGGTAGTCGAGTGTAATTTTTATTTAAATTTAAATTAGATTTTCTTTTTAACTTTCGCAGGCTAAGATAATTATGTGGGAAATGGAAGATTTTGTACAATACATACATCACATACATACTTATTATTACATGCATTCCATTTTTATCACTCGAAGACTATTTCGATTACACCGTCTAGAAGTAATTGAAAATACTAGAAAGGTATTAAATAAATTCAAGAAAATGCGGAAAGCTTTATACTATAAAAGGAACTCTGAAAATCGTATTAACTGTCAATCGAATTGCATTAAATTGCATTTACTAAAAATGCACATTTATATTATAAGAAAGCATCGAATGCGGAATATAATCTTTTAAACTTTTCAAGTGGTTAACAGACGAAAACATCATTATTTTTTAATATAAAATTGATGTACTAAGCTTGGATTTTTCAGTCACTTTACAAAATTCATTATAATCGAATAAATTTACGCCGTTTAAATTTATGATTTTTTCGCTAGTTAAAAAAGTTACCAAAATAAAAAATTTAATAATAATTTTGATTGGTAGGTAGTCAGCAAATTTAACATTATTCGATTATGTCACTACAAATGTGCTGGTTTAAACGACACTGATAAATGGGTTAATGATAAATCAATACATCAAACGCAGCGTAATTTTCATGGTTTTCATAAGGAAAAATTTCAACAACTAAACAGTGATTTTTTTTAATAATATAAAACTAGTCGTGTATTTTTATGTTTACTTAATGACTTTTTTTTCAAAACTGGTCATTAATTCTCATCGACGATAACTTTTGGCACTTCAATATGAGTTTCGTATAAAATAAATAACATTAGGGATTATTAAGTTTCCATTTTACCTACTAATTTACCTGACACCTAAAATTATTTACCATGACTTGTTAGATTCGAAAATTTAATCGATATTAGTTGAAGGCTATTTGCAAAGGAATTTTCAATTTACCTAAACCAGAAGTGCTTGCTATGAAAATGCAATGTTTTATCATTAAAAAATGTTCAATTTATAAGTTACTGTTGTTGCACTAACAATGCAGAAAAAACCTTCGTTGCAGTTAAGCACCCTTTATATCGTGAGAGTCATCCATCAAGCCACTTAATATTCTACCCTGCACTGGGAGTGTATAAATTTTCTTGTTTAATGTATTGCAACTTGCCATAGGTATGCACTTGCAAGTTATAAGTTCATTAGGACAACAAATTGTAATTACAAATAAATTTTACTATATGAAGTTAGTGTTCTTTGTTTAACAATCACGATCAATATAAACAGCACCTCGCACGTACCATATTTTAGATTCAGCTTTTCGACTGATCCTTCGTTAATGCATTTTACATTAATATTAAATAATAAAATAAAATATATTCTTCAAATAAACTTTTGGTAAATTTAAATAAAGAGCTACTTTTATTCGGGTTTTAAAATTTGTAAGTAGTAAGTTTCAAACTCAATTTCTTAACTTAATTTATTGTTAACAAACTTTAATGGCGTGTCAATTGCATTTCAACCTCAATTTTGTGTAACTCTATAATATTTTGTTTAATTTTTATTGCTTCGAAAGTCGACGACGTAAAGTTTTGTTGTCACAAAATTTTCTATTAAATAAATCTAATTTTGTTTTACTTTACAGTGTAGTTTAGAAAAAACAAGTCTGGGACGGTACTTCAGATCGCGACAGAGCAATGAATCCCAATGTCCTATGCTGTCGGGAAAAATGTCGGTCAAGCAGTTGAGGAAAGATCAAAAGCAGCCAAAGGGAGGATTTTTAACATCGATCAAAGCTTCGCCAAACATCAACACTAATCAAAAAAAATTGAGATTCCAATTAGCCAAAGAAAGAAAAGCTAGCACAACGTTGGGAATCATTATGAGCGCATTTATCATATGCTGGTTGCCATTTTTTGTGCTCGCCATCGCTCGTCCAGGACTCGATAAAACTTCCGACGTTTATAATACATTATCGAGTTTATTTCAATGGCTGGGCTTTGCAAACAGTTTGCTAAATCCAATTATATACGTGACACTTAATAGAGATTTTAGAAAACCCTTTCAAGAAATTTTGTACTTCCGTTGCGGCAGGTTAAATCATATGATGAGGGAGGAATTTTATCACAGCCAATATGGAGATCCGGATCATCATATTTCAACGCGATGTCATGTAGATGACGAGGAAGGTGTTGAATATATTGAAGCGAATGGTGATGAACTAAAGGTACCAGAAATCAATGCCGCTCATGAATCGTTTCTATGATTGGATGCGGATGTAGATTCTTCAGAATAAGAACCCTAGTGAAATACTTTTACGTGTTCGTGTAAAAAACACTTTAATAAATTTTGTAAGTGCTCCGCGGAAATTAGAAAAACCAATTATTAATGTACTTTTACGAGAATGAAAATCGACGCCGTCGCGGAAAACTTAAATAATATTGAAAAACAAAACTTATGTAATCAGTAATAAAAAAAGCAAACAATGTTTTTAGCAATATTATCAAATATTGTACATGCAAATGTTTAACGCTATTGTCGATATTTGCGAGCGTTGTTGATGGTGATCCAAATTTGTGATGACTGATAAATAATAATTTATTCAAAGTTGTATTATAATATAATAAATGGAAGCAATGCAATTTACATTTTTTGTGATTATTACGTATTATTTAAATACAAAGGTATTTTAAAAGAAAGCAGCAAAAGTGGATGGTTTTTTGAATTTAAATTTTAAATTTTAAAATAATGAAAGTGTACATAGCAAAGATTATGTTAAAAAATGAAGAGATTTCGAGAAAGGTATGATTACAAGATTTGAGGGTAATGTAACTTTTGCCGTTTTCATTTGAATTATTCTGTTGTTTTTTTTGGGAAATTATATGAAACAAAGAGTATAAGGTAGGGTAACTTTATTTTATATGTTATATTAATTATGTAATTATCCAGTGATCTCAGAAAAATAACTTTTTTTGTAAAATATCAGGACGGTAACAAAGAAATTTAATTATTCTGGCCTTAAATTTTCACCACTAAAAAATGGAACCTAACTCGAACCAATAGCATCGGTAACTTTTAAAAAATAAATGTCTTGCAAATCCATCAAATTACTAATTGCAAATTAACTCTTTGTTAATTTCATGGTTCGGTAATCCCAAAAAGAGCTCCGTTCGTTTTGTTTATCCACAGGTTGGTTTAATTTAAAGCCAATAAATTTTCTTTCAAATCGACGATTACGCACCGTAGTTGATGTTTTGATGGGACAGTTTTAATTATGAAAATTTTACATTTTAAGCCTCGCGACTTTTACCTTCATTATTACCAAAGTCAAAAATAGACTTTATAACTTATAAAGTTTATCGATAAAACATTTATAATAAAAATGATCTTTCTTGGAATAATTTCAATGTTGAAACTAAATTAAATTTTTGAATAAATCCCCAAGACTTTTTGTTCATATTTCATCTGGTATAGATCGTATTATTCAAAAATATGCTTTTCAATTTTGTTATTATCTTTGAAGTTGATATATTATTTGTGCAACCTATATTTTATTCCAGTTAAATTAAAATCTCTTGCAAATTTCAGCCATCATATTATTTATTAAACCACTAAAATGCTTCACAACGAACGGTTTGAGTTTTATGTCAAATACATTGTTGGCGTCGTAACGTTTCATTATAATATCCTGAACTATAAATTATGCAATGTATCTTAATCTCTAATATGTAACAAAATTCCCGATTTCCCTACGGTTAGACGTAGAATTTTTTTAAATAATAAATGCAATACTTATCCACCACTTTAAAAATTGAAGGCAATCGAGTCAAATATGAACTTTTGATTTTGTCAAAAATCTAATAGATAAACTTGTTTTTCTTTATTGCTTTTCTTTCTGCTTTGGAATAATTTAATTTACACTTCATATAAATTTTATTGCCAAAACCGTCGCCCCAAATTCGAACGAATTTTGGTCTAATCTTCTTCGTTAATGAACAAATTAAAATTATCTTCTGTGTGCTTTAAAGAAAACTATCCCGGTTGATGTCCTACAAAATGCTACCTTGGCTTAATTTTCCTTTTTAATCAAAAAGATTGCGAATGTATTTAAAAAAACCCTTGCAGTGCACACAAAGGCATTTATAAGTAAATGCGCAACTAAATAGCTTAGGGGAACGTCGACATTATAGACAATGGTGCACGAAACTTGACGTAGTAATGTTTTTCAATTTAATTTTTTTTTTTTTTTTGAAGACGCGTGTCGATAAATGCGGATTCATCGAATTTTGATAAGTTAACTCTGTATACAACTTCCACGTTAAAAAGTTAAAAAAAGAATTCATATCGTCATTAAAATTAGTTCAAAATTATCATGAAATTCAGGTAGTAAAGACTGAAAATGCAACTTTTCTTTTGGTGTGATTGTAAAAATCAAATTATTTTCATATCAATGGGTGAATTAGAATTAACGCTCCCATTTTTTGTGTGACCTATACAACAATTAATAGCAAGCAGACCTGATTAATGACTTCGTTCATCACATCAGTACATTTGCGTGAGGCAACAATTTTTTACGCTTTTCATAAGAATTCTACGATCGATAACTCAAATTAATTATTCCAGCCTTAGTTTACTTTGCCATTAAAAATTTCTTTGTTACGTCTACTTTAAAACTTGTGGTAATAAAAATTAAATTTGAGTTAATCAATGTTGATTGATGTAAACGTAAACAATAATTGTTAGATTACGTAAAAATATTTAGACAATTTTAGATTGATCATAATAACTGTAATTTATTATGTTAAATATTTCTAGTCATGTAAATAATGTAATGACCAACAATAATACAAAAAAAGTAATAGTGTGTAATATTATTAGACGACAATCGATAAGATTTAAGACAAATAGAATAAGCGTTCTTCGTTCCTCTTCTAGTCAATTTTTACGCTTTTTATACTGCATACTTTGCGTGGAAATGAGGAAATTTTAAGACTGTTAAAGTATAGGGAGTGCACATTTTTGTCTAATGCCGGGCAAAATTAATGCTCAGACTCTATTTAAAGAAATAATTAATACATAAACATAATATGTTTTATACCACTTCGTTGTATACTTTACTCTTAAGTAGACAAAATCAAAATAAATCATGAATGTAGAAACATTAATGTCGAATAAACTTTTTTGAATTGTGGTTTTTAATTTTCACTTTTAACCGAATTTTTCACATTATTTTTCAGACACTTTTTATCACAAACGCAAGGCCAATGCACCTTTTCAGGCGGTAAGTATTTGTATAAATAAAATATTAACTTTTGTGATAAAAGTTTGAAGAAGAAGAAGAAGAAGCAGCAAATGTTTGAAGTCAAAAGTGACGATCGGGAGTTTATTAGATCACATCAGGTAAATTTTATGAAACGATTATTTATGTGGTTGATCAAAGAAAATTCTATTAAAAATCAGAAAGTGAAATAGCTTTCAGGTATAAAATAAATATAAAATTTGATTCCAATATAGGAAAATAAAACTTTAATCGCATTAACATGTGTAAATAAATTATTTCCGAACATTTTTGCATGAAATAAAATTATAGAGTTTTTTCTTTTTTAAGGAAAAGCTAATAAATCGAAGTTTAGAGTAGGTAGATATTCGTTTTTGCGAACGACTATCACATTTCATTTCGATTCACGAAAATTAAAGATTCTGTTTTTGTATAATAGAATAAATTCTACCGAAGGTTAAGTAATCATTGAGTTGCTATGTTGCTGTAAAGAATTTCTTTGTTAGGCAGTTTTCTCAAAGAAAATTGATCAATATAACCCAGTTTGCTTTACAGCTTCATTTCCCAATATTACGAGATAAAATGTAGAAGGCGATAAAACTTTCGACTAATAAAATTTTCTAGATGAACAGGTAGTAGGTATTATTATTTTGGAGTGCCATTACTAATGCAACCGCAAATGGAGTCGACTGATTTTCCTATTGACATTAATTTTAATTTAATTTTGTTTTTTCTTCAGAGTATGATTGTTGTAACTTTGCTTTACTATTTTAATTGGTGTAAAACAAAATATTTGGATAGGCTTTGGCAAGATTATATTTCCATATTATATTTTAATACAACTCACCCTCGAATATAATATCCCTCGAGTTTTACGTCAGATTAGTTTGCAACCTGAAAACTCATCTAAAATTCTCCCAATGATTAGCACACATACGTAAATATAAATTGAACAATAATAATATTAATTTTTCGAGCCGTTTATAATTAAGTTTCTACTAGCAAACTGTAAAATTGTTTTAGTAGGCAATAAAAGATTTTCTAATATAGGTAATTTATTTCAATAGTTCGGCAATGCATAATTACATTTAGCCTGCAGGTACATTCGTAGGTCTCTGGTCTCTTGTTACGCAGTTAGTTAGATAAACTTTTGAATAATATATATATTCGTATTAATAGTTTGTACATAATAATAATAATAATTTAAATATTTCTCGATTATATTAGGCAACTAAATACAATAACAGGAACTTTTGACAAAAAAAGGGTTTAAATTGTAATTAAAATATTTTTGGATATCTTGTTCGTGAAATATATTGTAGAAGTAAATATTTAATTAAATAATAAAAATTTGTAATTATCGTGCGAATAAATCGATAACGCCTCGAAGAAACTGCTTGTTCAACGTTTAATACATCAAGGAAGGACAAAAAATATTTTGACCATTTACAGTCGAAATACTTCACGTGCTTTCAATTCGATTGATTTAGTACATAGTTACTTTCATTTATTTTTACAAAAGAATACATAGTGAATGAACCGTAGTGTAAATATTGCATTCCTTAAAAAATGTCATTGCGATATAAATATCGAATTGATTAACCGAAAAAGCGTAAAAGTAAGAATTATTTACAATATATTATTTTCTTTTTATTTTTCTTTAATTTAATTGGTAGGTACGTGATTAATTTTTTTGTTCAAGTTTTCAATCAACTAGACAGGCTGGCTTCAACAAGGTCCATAATTTAATAAACATATTTTAGCATACAAATTGAAATACAATTTCATTAAGGTTGTTTTCGAAAATAATCTTAAGTGAAGTAAGCTTTATTTACGAGCTGGCTTACCCTACCATCGATTTCAACGTATTTCCTACTCTAATGGCTTCTAAATTATAGTTACGAACGAAATATTTTCTCGGATTCTACAAATTTTACATCATTCTCGTCCATTCTAATTCAAACTTATGTCTATGTTGTTTAAAACTTTAACACCGATTTTTATACGTTACAAAGTAGGCTTTAGAACAACGGAGAACAAATTTGCTATATTATAAATGGAATTTAAGGCAATCAAAAACGATGGAAAGTTAAAGTTTTTCTAAAGAAGAGAAACGCTGAATGTCTAATTAAAATGAAAATCGTCAAAAATTACAAGAGGTTCTTTGCAAAATGCATAATTAAACTCTTTGCATAACGTGAAGGATAAAACTTTGAGTGATGTGTTGAATATAAATTTTAATGAAGCACTCGTCTCTTACCAAAAGTAAAGACAACAATGTTCGGTATTAATTCTGATTAAGAAATCTTTTCTTATTAGTATGATGAAGAATATACCAAAGTGTATTTGCTCCGGTGTTACTATATATAATATAAGAGTAAAGGTATTTTGCGCTATGCAACTGCATAAGCTGAGATAATTAAAATTCTTTCTCGGATTCCTCTAATTAGTAAATTTTCAGAAGTTTTCCGTCTTAAACTTTTCAATTTTGTACAAACATATTTTTTAAATCCCGCTTTTCTCTTTTTCAATTTTTTGAAGTTCTTTCGAACTACTTTACTTAGATTTTGCAATTGCTATAGTTAATTGTTTTTTAATTTAATCAGAGTTGAGAAATTCAATCCAATAAGATTAAAATAAACAAGCATCGAAACAGTATAGTGTTCTAATAATAATCTATTGTTCTATCTACTTTTTCTCCCACTGTTGGGTAACCCCGCTCTCTTTTTTTGCTTTCTTTTCACAATAATTTTTATTGTGGGACTAGGTTCTGCAATTCATCTAGTGATTCATATCAGAAGACTACTAAAAACTGGCTAGAAAACCGAGAAAACTTGAAAAATATTGAAATTATGAATAATATTGATAATTTGGCCAATATGAAATTCTGAAGTCGTTTAGCTACTTCATTTTCTAAAGTTGATTTTAATCATTATCGTTCTATAAATAATGTAGGAACTTGAAAATATTTTTGTAGCTAGCATTATGTGTATTGAAATTATTTGAGTTTTATTTTGTTAAAATTTAAAAAAATATACTGCAGTCATAAAAATAAAAATTTAATTATATCTCCGAAACTCACCAAAACACAAAATTGCATGCATTTTCCATTAATTAAATTAAATTACAAGCAATGCAAATTATAAGAGAATTCATTAAAAACAAGCTTATTTTTTCAATGAATGTACGATTTTCACCATTCAATTGATATTCAATAGGTTATAGAGGCCACACTCAAATCAACTAGTATGAAAGATGGAAGTTTCCAACCCTTGATTTCATAGCATACGGTAAATTCTAAAGAGTAAACTGAGCTTTTGACGATCTTTTCAATTTAATTTCAAGTTTGTGATGAATTAGAAAAGCATGATGGAATATAAATGTTAAGTTATGCTTACAAGACAAAAAGTTATAATAATTAATAGTTTGCTTTTAGTTATTCCGAAGTAAATATAATTTATTCCCTTATCTAACTGAACTAATGTAGGTAAACATTTATATACATATAATACAAGAATAATAAAAGTTACATCATGGAATATGCATAGTATTTTTGTTAGTTCTTAGAGCTACAAAACCATCAGGAATATTCAGCACAAATGCTTGGAATAATAATTTAAATTTTTAATTCCGATGAATTTATCCAACGAGCTTTATTAAAATCGTACTTGATGCAGTTCTCCCCGTTTGTAATGATAAATTCGTTAACAAACAATGGTAGATTTTAATGAAGTGTTAATTAGAGTTAATTAAAATAGGTATACTGAAAAATGAAATAAAATTCCAAATTTTGGAAATTCAGATTACTCTATTAATCGAGTATTTAAAATTTATACAATTTGCTGGCAGAATTTTTGAACTTGAAAAGTAAAATCAAATAACTAAATTAGTTTCTGGTTCGCTAAGTCTCTTTCAAAGTTTATGTTTATTTCAACGAACCGGCAAAATCAACTTGAGTCTCCGGTTCTACTATACCAAATATAATCAGTAAATGTTAGTGTATTACTGGTACGACGAGAAGTTGATTGAGTTTCAAAAAATATAAACAGTATTTTAATTCAGCCCCTTTTCAAATAAAACTTATTTTAATTTAAAGTTAAAATTCTGTTAAGCATAATCAATTAAAACTTTCAGCAAATAACTGCGTTGCTCTGCATTATTGCCCTTTAATTATTCTGATTTGGCATTACCAACTGTCCACTTACATGCGGTTGAGGTTTGTAAAGTTAAACACAAAATTAAACTCGCAACAAACACGAAAGTCCTTTATAATACCTAACTTAATTAATAATTTTATTTTATTTTTTCATTTTCATAATTACAGGAAAGGTTTTTTTTGGCTAAACAAAAAGTTTTTTATTAATTTTCCATCTGGAGCCAAGCATATTATACAGAAATATTTGGTGTCAACCTAGATATACATACATATTGTAAACAAAAAGGGCCAAATTAATAAAGCTTTATTATTAGGTCGTCATGAGTATTACCGACGTTTATACCTAGTTGGTTGGTATATTCAAATATAATAGGTAATTATTTGTTTTGCAGATGTATTACCACAAACGTCAGTCTGAGTTCCTGTGCATTGCATCGATCATTAGCGTTAGCTTCTGTACAGAACACGAATCACTGAAAAATTTAACAAGCAATTTTTATTTTTCGACAAACTTTTAGCTATTTTATGGGCCACTTTATCAAACTTTTTCATATGACCAAATTAACTTGTACAGTCTCCATATTGAACTCAACTAAGCACAAAATTGACAGTTAACTGTAACAGACAGCTGTCGGTACCCATTCCCAAGAAATTATTTTGGAAAGCAAAAATTTTGATCAAATAAACAATTACTGTAAACTCGACTACACTTGAATTATCAAATACATAATATTACGTTTTTCGAATAATATTAACAATAATGCCGAATTTAATATGTTTTTTAATTTTTAAATCCATTTCAAGTTTCTTTCGAGCAGTGGAGCATTTTGTATTTTTAAAAATCAATCAATTGTAGACGTCCAAGGAGATATAGTGCTAAATAAAATTTACGATACAATCTACTGAAATGCTGATAAATCGATGTAGTTTATCTATAAAATAACAAAATTATTATTATCCGATTTATCATTCTTAATTATAATTGGTTGAACGTAGACAATTCTACCTACATAGTTTGGAAAATGCAGACTTTGGTATAAAAAAAGTAAGTTCGAAATTCGTAGCTCTGAGCTTATTCTTGTACCTACCCGCAATGTTATTGTAGGGAGATTTATTATTTTGAATATTGCACGGATAATTAAATTAGAAGATAATAATTATTATCATCGCTATGAGCAAAGTTTGTACGATTATTCAAATTAACTTGTGCATAATCAAACGCGCAGCATCTTAAGATATCATAATAGTAAATTACAGCATTCGAAACAATTATTATTATATTTTCTAATTATAAAACAATAAACTCATGGATTTTATATTAAATATATAGCGTTTAGCCCACACAAACATTATTTTGTTTTACCTAACAAGAAATTGGTATCCTATTAAATAATAATTGGTTTTTGAAAGAACTAAAAGTGGAAAATTGTAAAAAAAAATTTTAATTTTTAAGAAATTATCGTATAACAATATTTTCGCTTCAGGTCTGTGACAGTACAAAATACAAAAAAAATTAATTCCAACGGGGAAATTTAATTTTAAATAATAATAAATTCTAAATATTTCACATTTTCCGCAAGAAAAGATAGACATTATGCCATTCTTAAAATATTCATTGGATGAAAATAAAATCTTAAGAAATGAAAATACTACCACTGCAACTTTCAACTTTTAAAGTTATTTTATTCATAATACTAAACGTCTCTGGTTTAAGATAAATATTATTTTTATATTTGCAATGTATTGAACAAGAACGATTTTTCGTCGTAATAATTATTGTATTCTAAACGTTTCTTCAAATTTAGTTCGGGTTTAAAAAATGTGCATAAATTCTAACATCTAAGTGCAATTAAAATTAAATGTGCGTGATTCGATAGATCCAAATTGATTGAACTTGATTTGGAGCAATTCCTTTTGTGATGCAAAACCTGGTAAAGCAACATTTTTATTCTATCTCTACTCTCTAGGCTGCGGTGTACGTAGGGAGCACTGTTGACAGATGATTTAGATTCTTGCTTGCTAGCATTTTCAACAGTTCTCTGGTACCAGATTAAGTGCTTCTAGAACCACACTCTCTAAATTTTTCGAAAATACAATTTATTTTCTCTATAATTTGATTTGAACGAGAAATTAAATTTTAATTATAAATATTACAAACTTTAATTGCATTATAATAAAATGAGTTTTTCGCAACAGAGGATGTGGTAATTTACTGCGTACGCAAAGTCTTTTAAATATGCATTGAGCACTTAGGCACATGGGTGAGATTTTAATCAAGATATACGGACTCCTCCAACACAATTCCAACGTTGTATCAACAAAATTAAAACAGTTTCGTGCAAACAAATTTTTTATACTATTATTTTGAAAAGGTATAATAGGCATAATAATAGTTATTAAAAAATTTTGAACGTCAAAAATTGAAAAATGGAAATAATTCTTAGTTATTTTCCACAACAGAAAGGATTATCAAAACGAACCGTTGTTTCGAGCTTTCAAACAACATTGGCAATTTAAAATTTGTCGTAAACTAGAAAATACTTTTGAGTCAAAACCAATTTCGAAGCATCCAACTCGGATGTCGAACAAGTAGTTAATTAGAACAAACGCCATTTATTAAGTGCACGCCACTATACATACATCAAAGCTCGGTATTTGCAGGAACGTCATAAAATGTTTTTTTGTGAAATTAAAAACAAAAATCATTAATAAAAGACGATAATATTAATCTGAATCGATTAAAATTTTTTATTAAAAATAAGTGGCCAATTGAATTTTTTGATAAATTTTTAAACGCTGTTATTGTTGCTAATCCCTAGCCTTAAACGCGTTTTAATCAGTTTGAAAGCTTTGCATAAAAGCAAACTCACCTTTCAACCCTCTCCTATAATAACTAAGTTAAAATGAACTTTATGTTAATGCCACTAAATAGGTCTTAGAAAATATAAATCAAATGAGAAGCTAAATTTTGATAACAAGAAACGTGTTATTAAATTTAACGGTATAATTTATTTCGGCAAATTGTTGTAAATATTGGATAAAGCTGTGAATGTAATTATAGCTTAAATCAATTAGGATGTATTTTCGACGAAGCAATTACATTAATTTGATAAATTAGTGAAGAAGTAGATAACTAAATAAATGTAACATTTAACTGCAGACAATTTAACAAATCATTAATCAATATTCTACATAAAATATGTCTTAAATAAAGTGTTAAGATTGTGATATCGGTCAGGCAAGAATGAAATTAAATCAAAAGATAGAACACGCAACCAAAATTTTGCTATGGAAGCAAGTGATTAAGGCTAATTTCTTTGGTAAAACTTTGCATTCAAAAATTGTCAGCTCTTAAAACTTTATTTCCTTATCGAGCTAGTTGATTATTTAATCTATAAATTTAACGGCACAATAATAAAGAAATTTTTAAACGAAAAAATTATAATGAATTAAAAAATTAAACAAAAAAACTTCAGGATAATAATACCTTCAAAAAGTTATTATAGTAATTTTTAAAATTCAAATTTTTACAATGCCCACTAAAACTACCAGGAAATTATTTAAAAATTTCCTTTTACATTCAAATGTTTGGTTTTAATAGCATATAATTTTTACTTAAACTTAAAGTGAAGCGTATAAACATCGATAAATTAATTTATATGATCTAAATTCATAGACGAGGGGAAGGTTAATCAAGTTACTAATACGGTCTGCTGCAATACTGTACTCTGAGCTTCTGATTAGGTACCTCCATCAGGAAACGAAACTCCTTCTAATTAATTTCATGAAAAAGGGATGTAGATGCTGTTGTTTTGGTTAATTTCTAGTTTATTCTAAAAAAAATTTGAAAACCTTTTATTTATAAAGAAAATATCGCTTGAATTATTGATTATAACGGTTATTTTCAAAACTAGATCAGGTTAAAATATTTTAATGTAAATCAATTTACACGTAGATACGTATTTACGAATACGTACATAATTTACAACGTTGTACCCCTAAAGCGATACATCTTTTGGAAAAAGGATCGACTTTTTTTTTTACATTTTTAGATTCTCTGTAAAACTTTGCGATACGACATTTATTATATTATACGTCGATTGAAATTTATAATTGACAGTTATTTATTAAAAGGCAAAAAGAAATCGTATTGTTGTGTTCGACGAGAAACCTTTTAAATTTTTCCCTAAATAATTAAACGTCTGAACGAAACGCCAATTACAAATTATCAGTAATTCAGAAATCTTAATTTTTGCTAAGCTGTCCTGAATTCTAGTCATTATCCAATAATAAATTATTCATATTATGCTAAATTTCGATAGTATGGCATAAGGTAAATGAAATAATCTGCATTTTGTAGTTTGTAACATAGTATTATATTACATAGTGGCTGCACCATCCATTATCTTAACTACAAGTCAAAACTGAAACTAACACGGCGAAACATGCAGTTAACCTACGAGGTTGTGCTGCTTTTACTACCAACAAAGGTTATTTGCAGCACACAAAATACTATAACTTACACGTAATTTCTCTTAAAAACAGATTCACGTAGTGCGGATGTTGATGAGCAAAGATCCTCTACAAGTATAGGTTTTTGCAATTCTTTTAACTTTAAACCCACTTTTACGTTTCATGGAACACCAGACTTAATCATACAATAAAGAAAATTTAATATTAAAAATAAAGCTTCGCTAATGTAAGCTTTTTTATAACTTAAATGAAAAAAGATTCTTATGTTTGCAACTCAACAACAAAGTTTTTATGTAGAGTCCTGCTAGCTAGTAAATTCAGCAGTCCCATCATCAATCAAATAGTGACGTATATGGATGTTTTTGGTGAAAGTTCAATCCATTTAACACAATCAAGTGTGGGTATAACAAAGAATATTCTAGAAGTATAATATAATATTGTTAAAAATTTAATAATTTGTTAAAACGAATTGGTTAGTTAATCTGGACAATTTGTGTTACAATCGATAAGAAATTATTTTAATTTACATAATCATATTAATGATAAATGATGATAGATACTGAGATATATGTAGATTTATAAAATAGCTATGAAATAATTTTTATACATTTATTTCGTAATAGGTACTTTAAGCTTAAGTGCTGTATTGTTAAATATTGGATAGCCGATAACTCCTAGAGCTATATTGGAATGGTGAAAAATGCAAAGAACTTACAACCTGTCGATTTATTGATTTTAAAGTACGTTGTGATAACTAACGGCTGCGTAATTTGGATATGCGAGTGTATTTCAGATAAAACGAACATTCTTGTGGTACATACCATTTTTATTATAAACTACATTCATTAATAAGATGTAAATTTCAAACACGAGCACAACTAAAACTTAGGAAAGTTACAAAAGCGTTACTGGAAGATTCAAGAAGTTTGTAGAACATTTTGTAGTGATGTATACTTACAGGGTGCTAATAGTTTTACTTCAGATAATAATTTTCTAAATTATATTATATTACAATAGGTAACACGAGAAGAGGATGAAAATATTCTACAGAAAAAAAACAAAAAATTGTGCAGTTTCTTCAAAACAATCCAATTGTTTACAATAAATCTACCCAATGTTGTACGTTTCAAATTTTACGGTTTCAAACCCAAATTGTGCTTATTTTTAAGCCAGGAGTTGTTAGAAAATATTGTACTTAGCATTAGTTTGCTCTAGAAAGAAATCAAGTTACGTGCAGACTTTAAACTCATTGTTCGATTGAGGTTTTCCAAAAGCAAAAACCAATAAAATGGAACAAAATATACAGTCAAAATACAAAACTTTTTTTAAAGTTTATTATTATTCACATTTTCGGCTCAATATATTATATAATGTGAAAATATATTCAAGTTGCTCTAGTTACAAACACCCCTTTGTGTTATAAAGTTAAAGAGAGTTTTTATTATCACCTTGGGTATTACCACTAAAACTTGACTTTCATATTATTTGCTTTATTAGAAAAAGTGCTTTTAGTACTTATATTATATTAAAGTTTAAAAGGTAAAAAAATTACTTCGCTTATCTGAAAAATTTTAGTTGGGAAAAATGATGGCTACTCATTGCGTTATAAAGACAAGATAAGAAATTTTGCTTTAAAATTAAATTAAAACTAAAATATACCTTAACTTTTATAATAACGTAGATATCTTTGAAAATATTGCGAGGAGGAAAAGTTATACCGAGGAATAAGAAAACTCCCGCACGTCATTTTGTAGTAGTTAATTTAGGATGTCTCGAGTTTGATAATTAAAGTGAATGTTGAGCTCGTTTTAAGATTAAAACACCTGAGTGGAGGCATTATTAAGCCCCAATTTTTATCTTTCCAAGTAAATTAATTAAATTATATATTTAAAATTATGAAGGAACCGAAAGGTAGAATTTTGAACATTTGAACTGTAGTTCAATAATTTATGATGTTACAATGCTTCGATGTCAATTAACTTTTATATTTGGTAGGTATAATAAAATACTCAACTAAACAGTACTTATTATATCTAAATAACAGAATTCCTTTGATATCTGTTTTCAATAAAATAATCGAGTCTAAATAAAAACAATTTTTCCAATTAAATTCGACTTTCAAAAGTTTTTATATATCATAAAGTTAGGATTTCTTGATTTTTTTGTTTATGGCAATTTGATAAAATTAAAAAAGTAAATTGGTATTGTATGTGAATGGCCACATCGCACTGATTTTAAATAAAAAATTTAAATAAAATAACTCTAAAAGAACGACACTAATTATTTTATTGGTGTATAGCGACAATGATGTGATTACTTTGTGCTTAATTGCATTTTAAAGCAATTTCCAATTACTTTTAATCTAATTATCAACCTTTGAACATTTACAACCGACGGTCTACCTAATCTTGTTATTGTACTATCTTGTGCTTTATAAAGCAGAATTTAGGAAGTTAAAGAAGATATTATGTGTCGCTAGAGAGCTAATCCATTCGTGCTGTCGGCATTTTGGCTAACACTACGATGTCCTTTAATTATTATCTATCTTATAATTTTGCAGTTCAGTTTTCCTTTGTTTAATTAAATTAAGAAACTGTAAAACAGTTTTAATATAATAATTATTCATCAAAAGTAGTTAGGCAAAGCAAAATCTTTGGAAACTTTATTTTTATACTTTAACAACAATAACTTTCTAGGTTGATTAAATTTTCAGATTATAATGTTGATGTTGAGTAACTTTCTAATTGTTAACAATGTTCATTTTAGTACACAGCGAACAAAAAGCATATTATAATAATTAGGCTTTGTTCCAGGCCTAAAAATCGAATTATTAAAAATGTCACATGTCAAATTAATAAAATCGAAAAGAAAGTATGCCGAAAAAGGGTAACAAATCCAAGAAAGTGAGTAATGTGCAAATAGAACTTGAACCAGCAGAACCTGTACCTCCACATTGCTTACCCGAAGACGCATTAGTACTTCGAACATTTTGGAATAAAGAAGAAAGTCCTAGGGATTGTGTACCACCTCCCACACCTAATGCAGATTACGAATTTAATAATAATTTTTACAAATTTCCACAAGCTCTTCCCGACATTAACGAATTAAACTTGCCTTATGTAAGAGAAATTGGTGTTAAAGCGACCATAGATCTGTTGGGAAACTTTTTCCACTGTAAAGAATACACGTGCAACTTGCTACAATTTTGGTTTCTGGATGTTATAACCGCTTCTCTTTGGATTACCCAAGACGATTTTCAATTTCCAGATGAATTACAAAAAGTTGTTTTATCTTGGATTTTGTATTTTATCGATTTAATTAGAGGTTCGGTTCATTTTTCGGCTATTTTTATTTTCAAAACAAATCTATTTTTTGTAGATCGATCTAAAAATATAACCAGAAAACAGTTTTTTAAAATTTTTAAGGAAGCTATTTTGATAGCTTCCGAAGTAGTGGAAGAGGGCTGCGAATTGGTACCTACTCCAAACAAATTGATTTTACTTTTGGAACAAGCAGAGGAAGAATCGGTCAGCTGGACTTCGTCGAGCACAGAATCCTCTGGTAGTTCTCTCGAAATCAATCAAGATGATTTCGAACCAACAAACTTGATCGAATTAGGCGACGAATATCGCCGTAAATATATTCTACCCGAAGCCAAATGGAAATACCACAAACGTATTGAAAGAATATCAAGAATTTATTGTTCTCTTTACGAATTTATTTCTTTAAGATGATTTATCTTCCGCTGCATCTTCCTCTGAGAGTTCTGCTACTTTAATTGAATTGGAAGAAGAGGAGCCCAAAAAAATAATGAAACGGCGTCTTAAAGATGTTGAATTTTACCAACCCGATCTTGAAATACCGATCCGCTTTTTACCATTTAAAGAAGAAGAAACCGAAAGCGAAGGCGAACAATCGGTAGAAGAAGAAAGTGAAGAATGTATATGTAAAATTGAAAGAATAGAAAATATTGAAGAAGGCGAAGAAGAGACATCTACGAGAGGTAAACGTGAAATTGATAACGTAATTTTAAGTTTCACCGCTAAAATATTAATCTATTTTTAGATGATGTCGAGCATGTTTATGAAGTATCAGGTATAAATTTAATTTATCATCATTAAAAGTTTTTTTTTTATAAAATATTATACTTAATTTTAGATAAATTTCAAATTGAATCTGTTGCCGAAAGCATTAGTACTTTAAACGATACCGCAAGTTTGGTGCGTTTAGGTTCAGAAGTAGTAGACGAAGCTGAGGTGATTACTAAAGCGTCGCAAGAAGTTTGTCTTAATTCGATTTTGGAAAACAAACTAAATAAAAAAATAATCAAAAATTTAGCTATTCATAAATTATGGGAACAACGAATTGCCGATATGGATGATCCCAGAAAAGGTTGGATTCCATCGGATATTCAAATAACTGCTAATGTGATGCCAGAAGAATTAAACGAGGAGGAAATGGAAGAACACGAAATGGAGGAAGAAGAAGAGGAGGAGGAGGAAATTATTTCTTCGGAGGAAAGCGAAGGATCCGTCGATAACGAATGGATAGATACTGTTATAAATCAACAAAGTGAAAGAACAATGGATAACGAAGATCGACAAATTATTAACTATGCCGTTATAAGAGCAATAATCGATATTATAATAAAATAGTAAGGTTGTTTAATTTTTTTTTAATGCAGATTTAACGTACAACTGATTTGAATTTAAGCTTTTACGAAAGTTTTCAATTTACTTTAATTAAGATGGCCTTTCAAGCGACACCCGAAGTTATTTGTCAAAAACTCAACAAAGAATGGAAAATTCCAAAAAGAATTAAACAGGGTTTCGTAAGACCAAAGGACCAAAAGCCGCCTAAAGCTAAAAAAGGTAAAAAAGACAAAAAAGGTAAGAAAAGCAAAGGTAAGGGCAAAAAAGGCAAAGGTAAAAAGGGTAAGGACAAAAAATCCAAGAAGGGTAAAAAGGATAAGAAAAAACAAAAACCGAAAAAATTAACTAAAGCAGAAAAGGCAGAGCTTGCTAGATTAAAGAAGGAACAAGAACGATTAGAAGAGGAAATGCGGAAAATCGAAGAAAATAAAAGGTTTATGTTTCCACTTACCGATGCGGCAACCGACGACTTATTCATGAGTATTTTTGAAAATTGGGTTAAAGTTGATTTAAATAAGAAGGGCAAGAAAGGAAAAGGGAAAGGAAAGGGAAAGGGAAAAGGAAAGAAATAAATTTTGATATTAATTTACACTTTGTATACTCTAGGCCAATAAAGATATATTAAAACGTTTTAAGCTAATTTTGTTTAAGTTGAGTAGGACGATAAAAATGATTAATGTTGTGAAAATTATTAAATTTTAAGATAAAAAGGAAAAAGTTGATATTATTCAAAGTCGGCGCTATATCTACTTATATTTCCATTAAACTGGTTTTAGGAATTTTAATATAAAAGCATCTTTTAAAAATTCTGTTTATTAAAATTTAATTGCTGAAAAATAATAAATGGTAAAATAATAAATTAAAAGTAAAATGTATATAACGGCTAAAATTATATTTTCCAAATAATAAGAAGGATTGTTTATTAACAAAAAAAAAGTAATACTAAAAAGTTTAGTATGAGGTGGCAACTCTTCCCTTTAAAATAAGAATCAAAATACTCGGGAGTACTAAAAATACGACGTGTTAATAAACGAGAGCCTTTGTATGTGCCAAATAAAATAATTTGTATTTTTCTAGCGTTCGTTTCTCTATAGAAATATAGAGATAAAGGTAAATGAAAGAATCAGCAAAATTATTTCTCTAGGTAAGTACACATAAAGCACAGGCAAGTGTATGTACGTGAAATTTGTCTTCTGGACAATGGTAATAAACAGGTGCTGTTTATTATAATACATATAATATTAATACGACACCATCAACAAGTTACTGTGTAAAGAAGAAATTTTGCAATATTAGGAAGTTTTCACCCCCAGATTTGCTAAAAGCACCTAATGACTTGATCTAATTTATATTAATACGAGAAAAACATTTATCCTTCGTTAACGCGTTATCGAAAGAATTCGATTATTTTGTTTATTTTAAAATTTATTATAAGATAAACTAAATTTTTAAATCTTTTAATCTTATAAAAGTGTTAACGTTAAATTATAAAGTTAAGTCTGAATTTTGGCCTTCCGATTGTTTGAAAGTGTCTCAAGGCTATAAGCAAAAGTTGTACAACTGCTCGTCGAGTTGATACAAATACTTAAAATGAAAATGTATAAAGAATTTCAATTTAATAATAAAAATATTTATATCCGATTTGTCTAAAAATAAATACAAATTTTAGTTGCATATTTCTTAAACTATATACAGCCACTTGACAGTGAATTCTATTGCTACACTAGACTATTTTTGAATTTCTCATAATAACGGTGTAGTAAATTAATTTTTCGCTTTAATCTTCCAAATTGTCAATTTAAAATTTTAGCATCATAAACACCTTAAATCCTTAATAATTTATCCATAGACTAATCCAAAAATAAATATTTTGTTTAGTTTCCAAAAATTCTGATAAATCTGAGTTAGTTATTAGTGGGATGCGCCAGTAAATTTTTCATTTGTAGTAGGCATTACAAAATCAAGTTTAATTAATGATTTATCTGTCGTCTCGATTCCACTCCAAAATAAATGTCATTCGCATTTTTATCTTGTTTTAAAGTTCTGCAAGTCGTATTTTTAAAATTTTACCACTAAATTTAAAAAAATCTATTAGAAGTTTTTCTAGACAAAGCATGACGAATATGGGGCTTGACCAAATCGACAAAGACTTGGCAAAGAAAAGCAACTTTTATTATTTATAATACAACCTTTAAGTTGAATGGGAAAAACAATTTTGAAAGAAAATTCAATTTCTTCAAATCTCGATGATTCGACAATATTCAAATTTTGTAAAGAGTTATACATAAATATAACCAAGAAGTAAACAAAATATGATGTAATAATAATATGTAAACCGATTGCTTAATTAATCCTAATTATAATATTAAAAATTATCAAAAACTGTACAAACATACAAATCACAGCATGTTAAGTTTAATTTGAAATTAAGTTTCTGTCGAAGATAGTTCTGTAATTTCTGCACAATACAATGGCCCGAATCGTACGTCACGATATCGAAATGATTGAAAATTTTATCTGGGTTCGTATTTCTATGACGAAATAAGTTTGAGAATCGTAAATTTGGTTTAAGCAGGTGCGGGCGCTAATATACTGATGGCGAAGCATGGAGTTTATAAATAAAATACATTAGGAGCAAGTTCTTCTACGACTATATGACATTTCAGCAGTGCAAATATTAAAAATAGAGAAATATTTATTTTGGATGCCTTTAAGATTCGAATAAAATTTAAAATAACTTATAGCGTCATAGTTGTTACGATTAATGACATCATCAAAGTACACGAGCAATCGGTTGCATCCCATAAAGAAATCACAATAATTGTGGGTGCAATAACTGACTGCATATACAATTTATTTCTTATCTATTTTAAAAGTCCAAAAATGAACAAGCACGTAAACAACGTCAGTCGGTTTATAAAAAGTTAAGTGAGCAAGAATTTTTTCAGTTCGATGAATCGTGGTGAAGAAATTATAATTGAACGTATGACCACGAGCGAACATCGAGAACTAATACTCATTTGCAAATTTTAAACAAAGGCGCCAATATAATATAGAGATGGAAAATTTAAAAGAAAAAGACGCTAAACTCCGCGACGCTTACCGTGTGTCCTTACTAATATCCAACCACAGTTCAGAAAATAACCAAACAGCATACCACATCTATTCAAATGAACAAACAACTTTTATCTGTTAAATTGTGATATCTTTAGTGAAGTGCGATAATATATATATTATTTAGAAACAAACATGGAATTACGAGTACCGGAACAAGGACCACCACTACCACCACGAATTAATATTCAATCGCCCTCAAATGTAGATCCAAAGACTCCAATTGACAGAGGAAGACGTCCACCCCGGCTGGTTTTACCAACATCGCCCAACACTCTTAGTCCACTACCTCAGTCTAAAACTGGAAATCTTAAAACTAACCCTTACGTTTATCCCTCAAATAATGGATACGAATTTATGAACGAACTAAGAGGTTTTGCAAAATCTGGTATGAGCATTGGGGAAAAATCTACGGTGTGGCTTTACAATAAATTAAGTTCGTGGAGCAAAAAGTGGTTCACACATTGTTTCTTAAGTATTGTTTTAACATTATACACATTCGGAGGTGCCTTATTGTTTGTGGCAATCGAGGGTAAGTGGTTATTGGTTAAATCTTAATTTAAAATATAGGTCATGAACCATTAATCGTAACTCAAAAACTAGAACGAAGGCGACATTCTTGAAACTTGTAAATATAAACCTAAAGCAATAGTAATTGTAATTTCTCTGAACTATTTTGAACTTTAAAAATATTTTATGATCTTGATTGTAAAATGGAAAAAGATTTATCTGAGTTGCCAGTTTGGCACAAACAAATATTTATTTTTAACTCACAATAATGTTCCTTTTGACAAATAATTAAAATTCAGCTTAATTACAAATTCTATATTATGTAAAAAGTCAATAGCCAAAGCAATAAAATAATTTACTTATGTAAACTGTTTTTAGAATATGTTAACTTCTCTAGATAACAAGAATATAAAAATAGATACTTTTCGTACCAAATTTTAAATAGTATCTGTATTAAAAACGAGAGACGTAACGAAAAATAATTAAAATTATATGCTTCGGCGGATAATAATTTCTTAACCTAGTTAGGTAAATAAAAATAATGTATTTTGCCGAAAATTCATTTCGGCAATAATTTAAAGAAAAGAAAATAAAGTGTTGTTTTCCATCCAACTACCTGTCTGTCTATCTGACTGTGTGTTCATTTAATAGGTATCTAAATAATATATATGTTCAAAAATGCAGTCCAGCAAAATCTTGGTAAGGTTTTCTATTTAATTAATTGCAGTCTTGCATCAATGAAGATCTTATCAGAACTCATATCTGGCATATAGAAGAAAATTCGGGGAAATTATTAAATATTTTTGGCTCATGCATATTGTGACTTAAGTTATTCATGATTCTTTAATGAAAATTATTTATACAATATATTTCCTAATTAATACATTTATACTTGAAAAATTACTTGCATTTATTATTATATTTTTTTATTCGAGCGATTTTGATTTTGAAGTTCAATAATTTACAATTATAATTTTTCATTTAAAATCTCACTTGTAGTTGTTTTTAAAAATCTATTCAAACCTTAAGTTTTTACTTACACCGATAATATTAGATTTTTCATATCCTCTAACTTTTCGGTTTTCTTTAAATCTCTTTAAATAAACCTCATTTAAGAATTTGTCATTATATTGGTGTAAATACGAATAGTTGATCACTGATCACCGAACAAGAGGAGAATCCAACTAAATACGAATGTAATTTGACGTCACCCTAATTAACCATATTAAAATTACAAATTCTCTGTAAATTCATTATTGGTAGGAAAAAATAAAACATTTCCTAAGTGTTTGTCGGAAAAATTGACAGCCGTAATACGTTTCTTTAGAATTAGTTTGACAAAGTTTTAAAAATTGATGATAAAAATTGACAAGTAAAAGATCAGCCTTAAAATAAATTGTAGTGGATGCCTACGTACATGGTAGCAATTTTCTTTAAATTTGATATTTTATTAAAAAAAAATAATAAAGCTGAAATTAAATTTTATAACTGTAAATACCTACGCTTCAAATAGAGCAAAAGAGAATCAATAAAATTTTGTACGAAACTAATTTTGGAAAAATTGAATTTAAATTAAATGAAGCATTAAATGTGAAATACACTTGAATTTTAGATTCAGAATAAAATCATTCGAATGAGGAAAAGTGCAATTAATTAAATTTTCTGCTTTTCTGAAAAAGTAACCATTAGATATGTTTCTTGAAATATAAGAAATTGGAAATGGTTTTTGTTTCTATTTTGTTCAGTGATGGAATTAAAATAGGATATCAAAGGGTTAAGATGTTTTGATCATAGAGATGAAAAATCTTTACAGTTTTTATAAAATAATTTAGAATATGTCGGAATATTGTATATTCCAGGATTTAATAATATTGTAGTCGCTAAATTGATTTAAAATGTTTTATGCAGTTTATGCGAATATCTAAAACAATATTGATTATGCACATCAATTAAAATAATTTAAATAATAAGTATTCTACTTATTCGTAAAATTTCATAAAATTTAATATACAGATTCCATAACATCTAATGAGAAACTGATTCGAATTTGTAGATACATGTAAGTTCTTAATTAAGCTATACACATTAGGGTAGACTGTATTTGAGGTTTGAACTAATTTTACAGTTCAATTTGGCTCCAAATAATTAACAAAAAATATAATCAAAGGATTAATTTACATAATATAATGTAAATGTGCTAATTTTTCATAATGTAGTGTTGTTTTTTGCCAAACAAATTAAATTAAGCATTATAACAAACTATTGCATATATGTATTTTATTAAAGATTATTACATTTTATTATCATATAAAATACGAACACGTGAAAATTCAATTAAGCCGATCCACTATTATTTCCTAACAATAGTTTCTAATGATAAGTTTATCGATTTTTGGCCATCTGAAAAAATATTGTTTCAGAACTGAAACAAATTATTGCGAAAAGTACCCTTGTTGCTTTTCAGATTTACATATTTATGTTTCTACGGTATAAAAAGTGTCTAATAACAGAAATATAAGTAGTATTTGTATAAAGGTTTTTTATCAAAAGAAAATAAATAATTATAAATTAGCATATTATAAAGTGCAGCTAAAATAAAAGTTTTACGCTGAGATGAATTATAACAAAAACTCTTTTGTATCCAATAATAACATAGTTTACCTTCCTTGAAATATTGAAATAAAGTACAAGCATTTCAAGTAATTCATAAAAGCTTTATTGCTGTACAGGTGTATTTTTATTTTTCAATTACACTGTTTTAAAAACGGTCAATGGCAAGGTGGTTAAGTGCGTTGACTGTTAGTGCTGGGAAATGCATTATAAAAGTCTATCCTTCCCTAGGAAGAAAAATTGGTTCTATCTATATAAATGTATGGAGAAGGACACATGTGCAATGAATGGTACCTACATGGTGCTCGAAGAAAAAGAAATTTAGATAGTTTACCTTTTTTTCATTATTTTTATGACTACTTCCAAGTAATTTCCAATCCAATTTATAATCGCTATAAATACACCCAATAGATCGTCAATTATGATTATGTTTTATGTTTTAAATTAAATAACTAAAATAACATAAATTAAATTAGACCGGGTTGAATATTCAATACAATTTAAATTTATATGAATGATTGAATACAGCATTATTCCGCGTACACATCAGAATGTAAATACAACTAATATTTATTTACATCCATCAATATTTAAAGTAGTATATGTAATTAAAGCTTTGCATTGTTTGCCATTAAATTTGCAGCCCCCATTACATCAATACCAAGCGATAAAATACATTGTGTGTAAAAGTTTAAAAAGTTTATGCATAAAATTCAAAAATTATATTAATTTGCTTAATTTTAATGTTTTCGGTTTTATTGCAATACGGTATAAAGTTTATAGGAGAATTGCCAATAAAAAGCCTGCAATAAAGAACAGCTAAAACCATAAATTTATAAGAAACGATTAAATGCGAGCTTTGGAATTGTTGTTAATTTTAATGTTATCGAAAATGGCGAAAAATGCGTCAATTTTATTATATCGAGTGATTTAAAACTCTAATTATTTATTAATAAATTAATATAGGTAATCAAAAAATTATTACTTTATTTTGGCTTTATTTTAAATTTACGTTTTCATTTTAAGTTACAACTTCGAAAATTACATTTTGTCACATACATGCACGGTCAAGAGTATACCAGAAGCTTTAGTGAAATGTCGGAGTTGCATAAATTTAAGGACCTTTATAAAGTTGCAAGGTTTAGTTGACTACTTTTAATTTGGAACCTTCAAAGCTTGAATAGTTTTAATGTTGCTGAAGACTTTAATTAAAAATTGTAAATTTATTGTGAAATTGGATCAGGTTAGTATATTGCTAACTTGAATCTCGCGTGGTTTTAGTTGTTGTATGTAAAGCTTCAGCATCGATTTATAAAAATCAATGGATTATTTTGTTTTTACACTTGGTGCCTCGTTATTTTTAACTTATAATTTAATTCAAATCTTCAATTAATTACATTTCCTACTTATTTATAGTACTCGCAGTTGTTTCTATTATGTAAACTTAAATACTTTATGTAACCTTGCGAATGGTTTACAGTGCACCTACTTATAAAATAAAATAAAATTTATATACTACATATTTTTGTCAAAAAATACTTTCTAAAAGTTTTCGACATTATTCACGTTTATATATTTGGACAATTTCTACCAATAATAATCGATAGCATAGATTTTAATTATTTTTTAAAATATTTTTAAGGTCACGGAGAGACGATAGTCGTTGAAGATATACACGATGCCCGATACGAACTTATAGACAACTTAAAAAATCTGTCCTTAAATTCGCCAGTTAAAACGTCCGATTCGGAATGGATTGGAAGTGCGGCAAAGCAATTAATGAAATATGAAGATTTCGTTATGGAGCTGTACAAAAACAAAACTTTACTGGCTGCAAATCGTGGACCAAAAATTTGGACTATGTTTAATTCTGTTGTTTACTGTGCAACAATTTACACAACTATTGGTAGGTAAATTAATGTTTAATACCTTCGGCATACCGTAATTTTAAAGTACCTTTATTTATTATTTTATTTATAACTCGAAAAATAATTTGAATACATGAACATCATTTTAGAATTTCATGCTATAGAAGAGATAGCTTAAAAGAAATAAGATAAAAGAAACGATGCTGGTGCATAAAGAACCCTTTAGGCAAATTCTCAAAATGACAATAAAATATCTCGAACTATTGTCTTTCATATACTAGTATTTTTTCAGAAACACCAGAAATCGTGCCAATACAAAATAATGTAAGCTTTCTCTGTCAAATAATTTTTGTTATAAATAATTATATCGCATAATATGAAAATAATTTCGCGACCTTCGTCAAACTAAACAGAATTTCCCGTAAGGATAATAAATAAGTTATTGTCCCGATTTTATGTACCTATACTTTAACACCGTAATTAAATCGGTCATACGCTTGTTTAGTTTCCCAGGCTCCATCTATTTAAGTTATCGTTACTTATAGAAGCTAACAATATCGTAGAATGTCGGGTCTGCCGTTCTCACCAAATCTAAATATAGCTTAGTCTTAAAATAATGGATTCCATGCAAGCATCAGAAGAAATTGTCGAAAATATCGTTGGTGAAAATGGCGATAAAGACATGGAATTACATAAATTGCAAGCAATGGTTACTCCCGAACAAGTGTTAAGTGCAACTGTTGCGCGACGGCGACGTACGTTATCGAAAAAACAGGGAAATCGGGCACGCGAACAAACACCTTGCAGAGAAACAAAACAAGAAGTGACGTCGGATGAAGAAGTCATCGAACAACGGCCCAAAACTCCAGAACGAAGGCGTAGAAAATCTAAAGCTTCCATCAATTCGCTGGACAAATCGGATTCGATAAAGAAGGATCGACAAGAGAACGATAATAATTACGAAAATGTAAGTACGAGTGAAGTAAATATACACGAAACCAAAGTATGTTCGACTAATGGCGACATCGGCGTTAAAAGTAACAGAGATTACGAAAATAATTTTAGCAACGGCTTAACGTCACCTAAACTCGAAACCAAACAAACAGAACAAATACGTAAAGAAAGCTTGATTGATATTACTCAAGCGGAAGTTATTGCGTTATTTAATAAAGCCAAGCGCAGTTTGACATCGGGAAGGGATCGTGCTAGACATAGAAACGTGGATAAATCTGCGGCAATTCGAAGTCAATCGGTCCCATCTCAATTTACAGAAGAATTATTAGAGAGATTAAGAAAAGCTAAATTATTGGAAGACGAAGATTTAGAACGACATAAATTGTTAAATCAAAATCAACCGGAGGTTGTAGATGTAGTACCACCACCTCTCACAAAAGTGACTAAAAATTATTTGTCCAAATGTAGTAAACCACAGGAAGGTGCAAAACGGAAGAAACGCCAATACTCGGCAAAAGTGATAGAAATTTTAGATCCGAAAACATCGAAAGTCGTTAAAAAGATTAACAAGGGGGTTCCAGAACTTGAGTTTAAATTTTTTGATTTTTTCAAAGTTTTGAAATATCTAACCATCAAAGATATTATTAAAATTTATAAAAGCTTCAAGTACGAATATTGTGCCGAATGTCAGAGAATATCGAAACTAAGAAATAGATGTATAAGTGACGTGATGATCATATTAATATTTTGTGGTTTGGGTGGAATAATGTTTAAATATGTGGAAGGATCGTTCGAAAATTATTATAAATGTGGCGTTAAAAGAGTGAAGCGTGACTTTATAGACGTTTTGTGGCACAGAAGTCATAATTTACGCGAAGACGAATGGAAGTCGCTGGCGAGGAATAAACTAAGATCTTTTGAGGAGGAACTTCACGTCGCCCACGAAGCCGGAATGCATTCGTACAGTGGGCAAAGATCGTGGAGCTTTTTAAATGGGATTGTTTTTTGTTTAACTGTTGTTACCACTATTGGTAAAAATATTTTTTATTCATAGTTATTGGCCTAATTATAATTTTCGTTGCAGGTTACGGTCATATTTATCCAAAAACAGTAACCGGCCAGGCATTGACCGTGGTTTACGCCATCATAGGAATTCCACTTTTTTTGATAGCTCTCACGGATTTTGGAAAATTATTCACAAGATGCATTAAATTTGTGTGGTCGTTCGTACGGCGAGTATATTACACAGGAAGTTGTCGTAGAGCGCGAAAAACTGCTCACATGGAGGTAACTCATAATTCGCATAGCAATATGTGAAATTGTTTTAACATTTTCTTGTTTATTTTAGGACATACTTCATGGAGCTCAGGTGATGTACGAAATAGCAACGTTAAGAAGACCGTCGATATTTACCGGAGGAGTTCCCGAAGAAACTGTAGATGTGGAAAATCCAAAACCTCTCGACAGCGCGACTATTGGATCCGACGAACCTACCACTCCGGCGTTGTCTAATTTTGAAATTGACGACGAATTTAATTTACCTATTTCGGTAGCGATCTGTCTGTTGGTGTTGTACATTTTTACCGGAGCTGTGATGTATTGCTTACTGGAAGAAGAATGGAACTTTTTCTCCGCTTTCTATTTCGTATTTATATCCATGTCGACGATCGGCTTTGGCGATTACGTACCGACGAATCCGATTTGCGTCATCGCTTCGATATTTTATTTGGTATTTGGATTAGCGTTAATGAGTATGTGCATAAATGTTGTACAAGTAAAACTTAGCGATACATTCAAAGATGCATCGGCTAAATTGGGTGCAACAATGGGTCTCGAAGTTCACGCAGACGGCAGCGCTTCTCCGATAGACTCGACAGATGAACCCGAAGAAGTACCTGATAAGCCAGCCCCTGCTGACGGTTCTAATAATTTAACAGTTACCGATGGCAAGTTAGAAAGGAAGAGCAGTTTGAAGATTCCAAAAGATGGAAACGAAGAAATTGTTAAAATTACAAAAGAAGTTAAATTTTAATTATCAATAAATTGTTTGGCAAGTTATGCTTTGTGTGATATGTAACATAGGTACTTTATAGTTTAGAATACACAATATTTATTTATTATAAGAAATGTACGAAAGTTGCGTGATAATGATAAAAAAATTTTTTAAGAAAGTTGCTATAACATTTGAATTTCATTGTACAATATGTAAATTAAATTATTGGTTTCCACATTTTCAACAGAATTTCCACAAACAACTATTTTAATTACAAAAATAAAATTTATTTACGGAACAGATCGACATTGTAGCTTGAATATACAAAAACTTTTATTTGAAAAAAGAAAAGAATTGATCGTTTAATGCTCGAGTACAAAATATGCAACTATAGGTAGGACATATGTATATTTAGGTAATAGTGAAAAGCCTATTCGTTTCTTTTGTGTACCATGAATGCGATGGAATCATTTTTCTTTTATATTTCAATGTATACTAAATTTATCTTTTATAATAATGCAAACATGAACAACTTGAATTTTATGCCATTGGAAGTATAATGGAACAAATAACGTTTCCATTATAATGTCGAAACCATACAATAACATCATAAAGTTGAAAAGTAGCTTTTAATAACAATTAAGTGGAAAAAAATAAGCCGTTTAGTTATTTTGCACCAAGCAGAGATTCTGCATAAAAATAAAAATTCACGGTAAACCCCACGATATTAATTACCGTGAAATTACCTTCGGTTAACATGTAATGAGTGTAATTGTTAATTATCCACTTGGTAATTTTCAGATTTTACCTTCATTCTCGAATAAGCTGTACGGAAAATCTGAAGCATCCTACGTGCACGTCCTCTTTAGTTTACATAGCGAAATAAAGTTTTCAGTCGAGCATTTTCCCTTTGCCCGTAAGTTTTCTATTTAGTAAAACAGTATCCATCCAAAAAATTTTCACCAAGTCGTCTGGTAATGTCAATTATTTTGAAATATATAATAATCACAAACGATCGATTTTCCAATATATTATTCTGGGAAAACAAATATTTCGTCTTGGTCAACTTTTTTTCGCTACATTTTGAAATGAGATCGATATTAGTATAAATTGACGACAGAAACCTGTTGTGTAGTTAAAATTTCCGACTGTAGATAACGACAGATAGTACAAAATTGCAGTCAACCTTCTCCTGGCAGTTGTTCCTGCACATAAACAAATCTTCTGGGTGGATGTTTTTTTTTTGGCAATATTCTGAATTCGGTATTTGAATTTTGATAACTTTTGGAAAATACTTAGCTATCAGTAAATGGAATGCGATAGCTTAATACAGATGATAATCATATAAAAATGGGCGTGAATATAATACGAACACCATTCGACTCGTTTCGCTTTATCATCAGAACGAAAATTTATATACTTGCTTCCACGCTGGACGCTACGGAAGTAACAAAAAAATACTTGAATGTGTTCTACGTTGCCGAATTATAGCATACAACTAAATTAATACATGTGCTTGATTCAATAAAATCACCTGCGTGGCAAAAATAGTTATGTTTATTTTTTAGTTTCTTGAATATAATAAAAATAAAATGGAACAATATATCATTGGAGGTGTAGAAGGGTGAGTAACTTGTATTTTGAGTAGTATTTTGAAAAAAAATCTAATCTAACTGAATTAAGCTCATACTAAAAATAAACAGTCTAGTTAAATAAATTAAATTGTCAAGGGAATATTCATTCGTTTGAAGCAGAATAATTATTAGATGTATATTTACAAATACATTTAGGAAAACCAGTGGCGTATCCGAAACACAAAAATTTCACTTTCGTTTTCTCTCGCATCAACTTTAAAATTATAACAGTAGAGGACCGAAATTTTGTCCCTGTGGAATAATGATTTTATTGTCTAATATAGCCCAGGTCTTTTACTTAAAAATAATTGTACAAAATTTCTAAGAATTTTTCCAACAAATCTTTATTTAAAGGCAAGAGCGGCTATTTTTACTGTGTTCAGACAAAACAAGGAATACGTTTTTTGTCTAAAAACACACAAAAGGAATAGTATTAGTTTTTGGATTTTTATTTACTGATAGTTTAACACTAAAGGCCTAGCAGACCTTCTTCTTCTTCTTCTTGATGCATTGCCGGACCCAATAAGCTAATATTCAAATATTTCGTAATGATTAGTAAATTGTGACGATGTCTAAGGGTCGAAGCATCTCTTACTTGATTATTTACATAATTTTGCTAATTTATGATTTTATTGGCAAGTACGCTACTGTGTAATATCTTCATAATTATAATTTTTTAATTTACATGTTTGCAAATATTTAATATTATACTAGTTGTTTACACATTTATTCACCTTCCAAGCTGGAAATGAATTACCAAATTTATCAGTTTTTTTCAAGCAAACTTTAATTTTTGTTACATAATCATAAACATTTTAAATACCTACTTGAATGTCAAAAAGTAAGAGTGTCGCAGAATTTACATTACAAGTTTTTACAAAATAGTACAAGAAGGTAAATGACACAAAATTAAAGAAAAAACCCAAAAACATGTAAATTAGTTCAGCGCCAGCGATTCAATAATGCCGAAGTTGTTTACATAATAATGCATTAATTAATTTTGATCTACGAATTATTATAAATACCCATCATTGATTGGGAACATCTTTTGTGACTAAATCAATCGATAATAATTTATTTCAATTTTTTTTAACTCTATTTCGGTATTTCCACTAAAATATTTTCTGGAAAATTAGTTTTGTATAAATTTTAGTTGACCCGCATAAAATTATAAACATTGTATTATACTAAATAAGAATATCGATATGATTATTTAAGTGTAATGACTTTTTAATCTTGTAAAGATAGCCTTTTAGTAAAATCGATGACCACAATAATGTTCCTATTACTTATCGAAAAGTTTATTATTTTAGAATAAAAATATTTGATTGTAGTATATTTCATTGAATAAACAAGTATTGATGGGTTTTTACGCCATCATTGAAGGCTATTTAATCGAAGGTGTATACTCAATTTTGAAAATTTATTTGCAATCTAAAATTTATAACGAATATGCTTAACTTTTATCAGACTGAATACTCTAAATTTAGTGTAAGCAAATAATTATATGTAGTAGTAAATTAGATAATTACAGATCAGATAGTAAATTCCTGAACACATCATGCTAGCTTTAAATTACATGATAAGTAATAAGTATAAAACTTGAAATTTTGACTCGAAAATGTTCTTATAAAGAAATTGCGATAAGAGTACAATTATTGTCAAAATTATACTTATTATAGTAAGTTATTTGAAAAACAATAGCTTATCTTATTATTTTTGGTTTCGGGTTCGAACCCACCTATTATAATTTCTTGAATCGAAATTTTATTTTCGACTATTTATTTTAATATTTTTAAATTGTAGTTATACAGGTACCAGTTTATTTTGAAATTAATGATATCAACAATATTATACCTACTGATACTGGTGGAATTATTAACTTACTGTTTTATGAATACATGAGTTAGATATTATGTAGTTCTTCTTAACTTCCAATTTATTAAATATTAGTACAATCTGCTACGCAAATTCTTATAATTTATAAATCATAATACGATTTTATGTAAATTAAGTAATTGTTTGGGCCCCCAAAAAAAGAACTTGAAGAAAGAATTCCTATTTTTTTTTGTCTATACAACTATCATTTGTATTCTTCAGAATTTTTAAGTTTTACACAATCATAAATTATATTATGTAACTATACTAAAAATTGAAGAAATAGGAAAATGGAGTAGGTACTAATTGACGTTTTCTCACAATTTAAATATTTATTACAATAAACCAGCGTTTTTCAATCTGGAGGCGCGAAGATATAGTGGAAATGGAAAGGAAATTTATTTATTGAAACCAAAGTAACATAAAAACATGCAAAAGCTTTAACATGGGAGCGCGAGCGTTATAAAGATTTTACTGTAGTTCGGTTGTTGTGTAATTTGGAATTTTAAATATTTATAAATAAAAAATAAAAGTAATTTATTGTTAATGAAATAATACGAACGGATTCCTGTTTGTAAATATCGACACGTATCAAATCCAAAAGCATTGCATACATCGGAATATAAAAGTTTAATAATTTTAATTTTTATTTCTTTGATGCTTATATGTTCACATAATACGTTTGATTGTTATCATCAGTTAATAAACACGACATAAAATCAATTTCTACACGTAGAACACTTAACATGGAAAACTCTAGTTAATTACCTTCATCAAATGAAGTATTTACGAGGTTTTATCTTTATAAAACAATTTTCAGAACAATTGCAAATTGTTTCGTGAATAGTTTGTTGTGGAAAAAACTTTTAGGGGAGGGGAAGGATTAAAATGAAAATACGTTTTTCACAATTTTTTTTTTCAATGCTCTCTGCTCTGCTTATTTTCTGGAATGTAAGTGGGCATTATAAGAAATCATTATCAATTAAATATGTTCCGTGTAATCAATTACCTCTTCACATAAGAATCGATAAGTTAATTATTAAAATATAATTTAAAATAATTACATAAATTGTACATTTATCTATTACTATTTATAAAGTGCAAAGACATGTTGCAAGTTCAAGTCGGCACTTAAATATTATTAAACTTAAAGGGCCTCTATAGACACTAACTTTATAACATCCGCAAATTATCTTATAAGAAACTTCTTACTTAAATTACAATGTACTTTTATTTTTAATTTCAGTGGTGCCACTCATTCAACAATAGTTTTACTTAACTCTGATGGAAATATAATATCGAAGATAAGCGGACCTGGAACTAATCATCTACTCCTTGGTATGAAAGAATGTAGAAAAAGAATAGCAGACATGGTTCATAGAGCTAAAGAAGATGGTAGAATATCTGAAAGTATTCCAATATCGGCGTTAGTAAGTATATTAATTTTTTTAAACTTTCTGGATATTATAATTTATGCCCAAATTATTTATTATTAATTTGAAACCAACTCTACGGTGATTAGGCATGCACTCACGATAATACAATAATTAAATTAATATAAAAGACTTTCAATATTAGAAAAAACTTCATTTTTCTCTTGGATTCTCAAGTCATCAATTATTATCAGTAAAATATGATCACACCTTGGATAGAGATTAATGGGAATAAGAAATGTTAAGATTTTTTAGCACATCAATAACGACCTGCTTATAAGGCTGTGGTTGGAAAATTCCGTCCTACTTTGTGTACTACAAAACTTTAAAAGTGAAGAAGACCTTGAAAGAGTATTTCATCATATTTTGTGAAGTTCAAGGTGATAATACCAATATCCTAGTTAACATAGCAAGCTATTGGCAGTAATAATATTATCTACTTAATAAATAAGTTTATGAAATGCACTTTATTTCCTCTGCAGATCTTTCACCTGCAGAAATAAGTTTAATATGAGCTTTTGCGATAAGTTTTTCCCGAAGGAACTAGAAGATCTTAGGTTTTACCGAAATACTGTGATAAAGCTCGAATAAAATATCATTTTGCACAAACATATTATACCAAATCAATTTTTTACATCTCAATTTAAGGATTTACCTAATTTTTTTACAGTAACCAATATACCATATTGACATGGATAAGAGAGATAATTTATATTTTGATGTAACAAATATCTGTATAATAGTTTATTTTGTTAATTACAGTATAACAAATCTAAACAATCATTGAAGTTCTGATAAATAAAATTAATAAATTATTTTATATTATTAACATTTCTCACTAGACTTTCGTATATAAAATCAAAAAGTATTTTTCGTAAGAAGGTCAACAACCAATCGTTATTTATACTTTGATGCAATTGTGGAATTGTTTTTCTATAAAAAAACTGACACACTTTCGACAAGTAACTGATTATTTTATATGAATTAATTAATTTATTAATTATATCAATAAAATAATAATTAAACCAGTTTATATTATTTTAAGTCAAGATAACAATAAGTTACATTATTTTTTTTACATAAAATTATTTAGCGTCCCCGGTTTTGAATATATAATTTAATTTCGTAAAAGTAAAATAATTAAGTTTTACTTTTAAAAATTTTAAATAATTTATTTATTGCTTCTTTCAGGGACTTAGTTTAAGCGGATGTGAACACGCAAAAACTAATCAGGAATTAGTAAAAGGATTTTTTGACGATTATCCGTCCCTGAGTGAGCGATATTCGATTGGCAGCGATACCGAAGGATCTGTTGCCGCAATTTCAAATAAAGGCGGAATAACTTGCATTGCAGGAACAGGATCGAACACACTTCTTATTAATCCCGATGGAACTAAAGTGCAATGCGGGGGATGGGGTTATCTTTTAGGCGACGAGGGAAGTGGTACGTAAATTATTATCCTTTATATTCCATGGTGGCAAATAGAAAATAATCATTATTACATTATTCACTATTCAAGGCTACACGTGGCTACGATTTACAGATCAAAATTGTTCCGATCTAAAAATAATTTTTAAATTTTATCAGTTGTACCTACCTATCTACCTACGCCAATCTATGAGAGATACTTAAATTTTTTATTAAAACTCTTTTTTTTCTCAATTTCAGCCTGGAAAATTGCGTTGAGAGCAATAAAAATGTGTTTTGATGAATCGGACAATTACGAAAAATCCCCATACCCCATCGATAGTGTATGGAATAACGTAAAAGAACATTTTAATGTGCAATCAAAGGAAGAGCTGTTGGATCATTTTTACACGAGATTTGATAAGGCCTTCATAGCTGCACTTTGCAAAAAGTTATCTGTTTGTGCAAGTGAAGGAGACGAACTTTGCAAATTTATATTTAAGGAAGCTGGCGAATATTTGGCGCGAGCTGTAGCCGCCGTGATTCCGAAAGCCTCCATCGAATTATTATCTAGTGGAAAGGGTGGTTTACAAATATTGTGCGTTGGTTCGGTTTGGTTAAGCTGGGATTTATTAAAAAGCGGTTTTATTAATTGGCTAGACAATAATGCTAACGTTAACGAATTATCCTTAGTTAAATTAAGTACTACTATGGCTGTGGGTGCTGCATACATGGCAGCCGATCAACTAAATTTAAAATTACCTAGAGATTATCAAAATAACTATTCAGTTTTTTATCATTACGAACGAAAAATTATCAAATAATACAAATGATAGTTAAACAGTTGATTGCATATTCGTAATAGTGCGTAAGATTTAGAATAGTAAAATCTTTTGTTATAAAAAGTTGTAGAAATAAATTCCTTGTGCCTACATAAACTAAAGTTAAAAATTATCTAAATTTCTTGATTAGAAAAGTTATTGTTACTACCACGTCTACAGGACGAAGCAAATGTAAACTTCTTCCAGGACTGAATTGGCAGCCTTTCTATTTTTTTTTTATAACTTGAAATAAAATATTTTTGTACGCTTGGAATACAATTGTGCAGCCATGTATCAATTAATATGTGATAATAAAAGTCTACATGTTTTATAACTTTATTATACATAAAAGTATGTGCTTAAAGCCACATATTTATTGTCGATGTAGGAATACTACACTTCGCTTAATGTCTTGAATATCGGATATTTAAATTATTTTACATTTAAAATAATTGCCGGCAGTTATTTTTGGTTGTGAATTCAAGATATCGCTCCATTCAAAACATTTTTACAATTTAAAGTTACAACATAGATATGTTTTAAAGTTCAGCAGCCTTTGTTTTCCCAACAACAATTAATAACCGTTGTAAAGTTGTAGTAATACTCGTTGTAACTTTGACAAAGCATTGGGGTTTGTTTTTCCAGTAAATGCAAACATAATATACGGGAATTGACGACAATATCATGAGTATTCCTTTTCCCGTTTCAACAGGACTCGCTATCATCGGAACCGCTGTTATAAAGGCAGTTGCGATTAAGTATACAATTGGCCAAATCAGGCTGATTTTTATTGGCCTTTCTAATTCAGGAGCTTTCCACCTGAGCCAAGGAAGACATAGTACTGCCACGCCGATACTTAGCTAAAAAATTATAGTTTTATTTATGAATAAAAATAAAAAGTTATCAACTTACCCAGGTGGCGAATCCCACGTAGTTTATTAACGCAAATATATCGGAACTCGTTAGATATAACATCGATAACAACGCCTAGAACATGAATTGACACATCGTATGTAAAAATAATATACCTCATTGAATTGGTTCAATTTATTTTATGTAAGTAGTGCTCACCATAACTAATACAGCTGGTGCTGGAGTGAGTCTTTTCGTTTGAATCATGGTTAAAATTTCGGGCATTTGTCCTTCGCATGCTCCGGCATAAAATAATCTCGATGACGTTAGTAAGATACCATTAACGGCACCAAATGTGGACAAAGCCACAAACACGGGGATGATCCATGCCATCGGCCCGAATAACTTTTCGGCAAATGCAACCGCAACTGCTTCAGATCCCATAACTTCGCCTGGAGACAGCGTCGTGTAGAAAGCAATATTTGTTAAAACGTAAACTATTGTTACCAAGGTACATGATATTGCTATAGCCAAAGGAAGATTTCTAAAAAAAAGTGATTGCTTTACAATCAAAAATTAACTGAATTAAGTGGTAGCTACCTCACCGGATCTTTCAGTTCTTCTATTATAAAGTTTAAGTAATTCCTGAAAAATATATGTGATAAAATATAATTTTCATATTTTACAACACAAAGAGTAAATGGTTTCAGCCTAGCAACTGCCTTGGAACATTATAATTTTTCTAGTTTTATTTTTTGTTATGGAGAGAGTAATTTGAAAAATATGTTCAGATATTATTAATGTTTCGTAATATTGAGGGAGTAAAGCAACAATGCTAATTATAGGTACATACTTTTCGTATTCTATAAACTATGAAATTTTCTATAATGTTCTTTAGCATCTGATCAGTCTAGAAAACACATTTAAAAATTTAGGCTTATTTGTTCTCACCAGCCATTGTAAGCGAACAACCCGGAATAGAATGACAAAGCCAGCGAAGTAACCTCAGTCTTTGTGTTGGTGAATGTAAAGTGCTCCGTACGTCCTGCAAGCAGTGCATATCTGGTCGCAGATGTTTTTTACTTTAACCCTTTGCTATTATTTATAATTTTCAGTGCCTTACTTATATCCATTTGGAAGCCCGAAGCACACAATAATTTTAAGGATGAAAAAGCCAATAGTTAAACACTAAGATTTATTTATGTGAAATGAATATAGCATCAAAATTTTAAAAATGAATCTCGAGCTCAACAGAATGATATTAAGAAATAAGTGATATAGTCGTGGTTCGAATTCCACGATAAATCTTTTTTTTTGTTTTTTTCATACCACAAATTTAAATTCTATGTTTTGAACTGAGATTTTGGATAATGTCGTAAATATGGATTACAGCAACAAGTCAACACGTGACAAAATTATTCTAAAACATTCGGTGATTACTGATTGTTTTATTTACATATTATTAAGATGTAATAATATAATTTACCCCATAGATAAATTCATTTAAAAAAGCATTCAAATACAAATTTATTATTATTATTATTATCTATACTAAACGAATTCTTTTATTTTATTTGTTCATACTTTAATTTTATTTCTATCTAAGTATGTTTTATAATTTCTTTCATTAATTATCTTTATAATTATTTATAATCTACATTCCTAAATATTTTCTCATTGGCTACAATTTATCTTCTTTTGTATTTCTTTATAGGGTCAATAGATTTTATTGAATCGCTTAGTTTCAAATTTACTACTCAATATCATTTACTAACATTTCTTTCTTTGCTAGTGATTTTTATTTCTTTTCCAATTTCATACAATACGATTTCTTTTTATTTACGCTCCATTTTTATGATTTATAATTAACTCTAATTTATTGTCAACAAATTATATCGATGGACACGAGCACTAATCAAAAGCATTACGAAACGGTTTGTTTTGAAAAGCAACTGGTTTGCTTATGGAACCCTTAATATTTTTTTAAAATAAATTGAATGTTATTTTATGTATACTAATTAAGAACGTAGCCACAATAATGGAAAAAAAGTTTATTCGCAAACAAGATTACGACTAATTTAAAAGATTGGGAAAAATAATTTGAAAAGAATTGCAATCAATTTTATGTCAAGATCGTTGGCGTAATTGTATTTCAAAATTTCAAAAAATCAAAGAAAATACTAAATTCTGTTAAGATTGCATTTGTTTTTTTATTAAATTTGTGTTGAAAACTAAAAGACAATAAAATACTACCCTTCCACTGGTGCTCAGTTTTATTCGTCAATTAGTCAAAAATTGAAAATTAAAATCTTCCTGAAAAGAATTGAATAACATCCATTGATTGCCTTATCTCAAAAATATTTCATTTTTCCAAAGAAAAATTCTTGGTGCAAAGTGATTCTGTTAGAAGAGGTTCTATTTAATGCATTAGATTAGTAAGCACGGCACTGACAATAATTGTGATATGCAAATATAACTTTTGACGAGTTATTTAGTCTTAATTATTTAAAAAATAAAGCAGAGGGTTAAAATGAATTAAACAATAAACATTAATTTAAGTCATACCATTTGCAAGTTGATAGGCTCCAGCGGCTATAATGATGAATAGAGCCAACAATTTCGCATAAGTGAAGATATCTTGAACTCTTGCAGCCCATTTTACATCATAGCAATTTACAAATGTCAAAACACCTAAAACAAACCATCTTAAGAAACTTTGAAAAGAAATAATTTCTAATTTATTATGGAGTTCCAATTATTAAACCAACATCTAAACCGCTCAATTTTATTTTTATTCGACCGCTAATTTAATACAAACAATTTGTTTGCAATGAATCCCGGACTTATAACCGGTCTTAATCCTATTTGCAGAAAGAATGAGTCTAAAAATAAACCAAAAGAAGGGATCGTAATAAGGAAACCCAAAAGTGAATTTCATCATCTTCCGAAAAATATGTTTCGGAGATTTCAACCTTGGAAAATTTTTTAAACTAACCAAAACGTTTCCATCTATTCATCTGATGCACTTAATGCAATTTCCTAAATGCTGGCGAGTAATTGAATAATTAAATTATGAAGGAATTGATATGTAAACACAGACTAGTTGACACACACAACAATGGAAAAACGTTGGCATCAAATTATACTATTAAGTAACAATAATGTAATTTGCCACAATTATTCCATTTAACAATTAATTTTTCTAACTATCCCACGCACTGCAATATTAAAGCATGGAAAATCTGGCTTTTAGAATGTTCCAGTGATACAATTGCATTGCAAATAAATTCAATTCGCATATCGTAAATGACAATTTTATGGCGAAAGCAAGTAGTATACCACTTACATATACAACAGGCTGCTAATAAACGTGCTGCATCATCCGGAGGTTGACATTCGGGAAAAAATGGTTTCATTACGTATACGCTAAAGGTAAGTGCAACAATTGCTTGAGAACAGGGTCTTACGATCATGCATTCGATCCATAATCGTATGAACGCTAAAAATGGACCAAAAGTTTCCATTATATACGCATAATCGGCCCCACTTTTTCTTATCATTGTTCCCAATTCTGCATAACAATAAGCTCCGATCTGAAAGGAAAAATCAATTTATTTGATTATAGCACGTGATGTAAAAATAATTTTTTGTGTCGACAGCTTGTGCCACGCTTCCACGTAACTTTTTTCTTTCAATATTTTCGATCATTACTATGGGACAATAAATTTATAAATTCTACTTTAGATCAATTTTGATTAAAAATTAAGAGCCACGAGTTATTTTAACCCAAGTCCACTAAACGTTTAAATTAAATTATGGTGAATATGTTGTATCAAAGGAAATTAAAGACTCAGAAGGAAATGTTAAAAATGTTTCAGTTGACCTTCAATTAACTTTTATTACATAATGGCGTAAACGGCTTGGACAAAAAATTATACAATAATTATTTTCGGTTTTTATTAAGCGGAGCACATTTTTCGCAAAATAGTTATAAATCGTAAATCTTTTATTTATTCTAAAGAAATCTTTAAAATTTTTAATTTAATGATATTTCAGGATATTTCAGGATAACCTTTACGCAGTGCGCAAAATCGCGAAAATTCCGTCTCCCGCCAAAATAAATTTAAATATAATAATTTGTTTATATTACAATTTGACGAGAATATAAGTATATCGGCATTTCGAAAAAGAATCGGGATCTCGAATTTTGGCAATTTTGTTTTTTCGTCAGCGTGGATTTTGAATTTAAAAACGAATTTATCAATTAGAGCAGGAAATGAAGGATTTTTAAAGTAGGTACATACCATAGAAAAAACTCCCGAAACGGTCCATACTATTAACGATGCATTAACACTTCCTGTATGCATGAGTACACCTGCGGGCGAAACAAATATACCCGAGCCTATGATACAACCAACAATCACTGTTACGCCATTCAATAGGCTCATCCGTGGTTTAAGGGTAATTTCATCGTCACCCTTTTTCGTATCATCCATGGTGGAGCAAGTGACCGCGTGAAGCTTTGAGTGAACTCTTGAGCTTTAGCCTACAACCCTGCACTCTTTAGGCGAACTCAACAACTCATGGATGCGAATCGATCAATAGCTGGACCATTCTTACAAGCTCCCTACTCACGCCCTTTTGGTACGTCACGTGGTGGTTTAAATTTATAATTAAAGTAAAATTTGATATAATTTAATTTAAACTTACTTCACACAAAAATTAAAAGATTTGATTCACTTGATAAGATAATGCACCAAAACATCCTGTAGTGACTTATGTATAAATAAGCGTTACTGGAAAATTTACTCCAATTTATTATTACTCAACGAATCTTGAGAAACTCACTAAGGATGTTCCTTATAAGCGCGATCGATATTTAAAGTTCGGCCTATTAATCCATAATACATTAACCCTTACAATAGATTCATTGTGCAATGTTTATTTTTATATTACACAGAGGTAATGTTATAAAGGTCACACAAAACACATATTGTTGCTAAGTTACGTCTTTTAAACATAATTTTGATGGATACGTTCTAATAATACTAAAGTTTTGAATGATTATTACATGCCCAGTAGGTAAATATACCTACTAATGCTTCTCATTATGTATTTGTAAAATATATTTTATTTTCGATGTTACACGAAAAGCTTTTAACCCCACACCGTCGAGCGTCGAGCTTTCCGTCTGGTGCCGGCGTAAAAGAAAAATGTTGCGTGTTCCTAAATTACTGCTACATTATATGCAATGACCTAACTCTAGCGGCTCTAGTTTGCTCTAGTCACCTTGATCTATTTGATATAGTCGCAAAATTTGAATAATTTTTAATTTTTTAATACAAACTTCCTATAATTTCCGCATTTTTATATAAGAGGGCGAAACATTTTACAGTAATTTACTCAAATAAATTACGCGATGCAAACTTAAATTTAATTTTTAATGCTACCGAAATTACGTTAAGAATACCACGCGATTATATGACAGATAAGCAAAACATAATGTGCGATATCACCATTTGGATAATCTCAATGAAAATTACTTTGCATCGTTAGCAAATTTTTGTAAATTTGTAAAATCTTCTCGCCCCCAGGAGTCCCCGAGATTATTCATCAGAGATCATTGTGTTTGTTTATAAGAATATTATCGCTAAAAAGCTATTTTCATTAATATACAATTTGGTGTTATATTGTATCTTGATTGTTAGTTGCTAATTAAAAGTAAAATTAACTTTTATTGTTTTCGGTTCTTTAACTAAAAAAGTAAATAGTCTCCATTGTTGGAAATCTGAACAAATTGACGATGCAATTTATATTGTATTGAACGCGTATTGAATTGACAGTAAAAGAGCTTTCCGTCTGCACAAATAGCAGAAATTCGTGAACTGGAAAATCGTTTAACAACTTGTGAATATTTTTGCGGTAATGGAAAGTCAAATTACGAGATTTTCATTATTTAAGCAAAGAAAAGCAATTAAAGCATTTTCAAATTAGTAATAGTAATTTTATGAACACTTTCGAAATCTTATTGTGTTATAAAGAGGAAACTTCGTATCAACTTCACTTGACAGTCGTTGTTCCCATTGTGCCATTGTATTGATTTTTATATTACAATATTTTGTATTGCATTGTCGGGCTTGATATGACTATAAAATATTTCATTATTTTGAGACCAGAATAACGAGGCACTAAATTACATATTTGTGCTTCATTTAGTACTTTATAGTATGTTATTTTAATAATATTAAAAGGAATTTTAACCCAATTGCTCCAATGGCACAAAAAAAGCTCAAAATCTTTAATAATAATTAGAACGGCACACTAATTTAATAACGCTTTTATGAAGCCTCATAAAAATGAAATGAAAATAAAAAGTTAAAAGGACATTAAAACAAATTTCACATTTTAATTTTGAAGATGTGCGATGGATAAGAGGAGCTAGAAATTCTTGCTAATGAAAAATCAAAAATGTATATTAGGATGCAAAACACACGCAAACCGTTCAAGTTTTAATTATCCAATGTACCTCTATGAAGTAAAAAATCGGTTAAAATTATAACAATGGCGTAAAGTTGCTAAAATGCAAGTTTTAAAAATTAAAACCAGTTCGGTATTCTCATATAACCTGCTTGCACACATCTGCTTCTCATAGTAAAAGTTTGATCCTCATTTCTCTTTCCATTTCTGTGGCCCCAAATACTAAAAACACTTCTGTCTAACACTTATCAATTTAAAATTGTTTGTTTTCGTTGCATATTTTGATTATCGAATTATAATGCGGAAATGTGAAAGCACTACACATTAATCTAAAAACCTAATGAATCCCATTATATAAAATTAAAATTTTTGCACTGTAAGTTCACGAGAGTTAAAATTAATAAGTTATTTATGTGGTATAATCTATGTAAGGTTTAATTAAAATCCAATAGTTAGTTAACATATTATTAAATTTTTATAACATTTAAATTTAATTGAGGATGTCGTATGCAAATTCCATAATACTTAATTATTTGGTGTTAGACCGTGTAGTAGGTGTTAAATTTCTAAGAATAATTAATTCAAAATTATGATTTGGGTTACTACAACTTTTCTATAAATAAAACGTTTTATATGATTCGGTGAAGGGAATCGTATTTTCGAGTCTATCATTTGCACACCTTAATGAGTACTTCCAGTTTTCTAACAATCGATAGATGAGAATTCATTCTACCACTAACGATTTAATTTGCCGCAAAATAAGTCGTGCAGAAATTTTATTCCATCTAGTAATTTTTTGTAATTCTATCGAAATTATATTTATTGTTTTTGGTTCGATTTTTTATAATTAAATCGTGACCTGTACACGCATGCGAATTAAAAATTAATTTTAAAATTGGGTGTAAACATTTTCTATTTATGCCAATTAAAAATAATGCTTTCCCTATTTTTTCTTTACGCAGCAACTCGTTGACCTACTGTATGTTGTAGGTACCTATACCCGTATTGTAGGTACCACCATAATATATGATTTTTAAATGATAAGCAACGGAACCGTTCATCGGCAATTTTTATAAAATATTTAAAAAATACCGATTTTCCACCCGACGCCGACGCGACGACGCCAATTAACAAAAATGTTTCCCATTAAAAAATTTTAAATTCACATCTACTTAAAAATTGGCAACACACCTCTCAATTATTAATTTAAACGATCGAAGCTTAATGCTTTTTCTTTCCTTGTTAATAATTATTATTAAAATTAAACCATTACGTTGGCGAAATTATAACGCTTTAAACACGATATAAATCTTACTTTCAAACATTTTTTGCGACCGGTTCGCAAATATAATGGCAGATTTGAAACGTTTAATGATTAATAACAAATAATATTGGGTCTTCTCGAAGGCTTAAAGCAATTGGACATGAAAGAATGAAGAACTATACGACAAGAGAGAATAACCCTCCGGCTTCGTGTGAGCCACTTGATATTATTAAAGAAACTTTTTAGCAAATTACAAGGCAATACTTAGCACAGGTTAACTTACTTTTTCTATAAGAGTACTTGAACAATAAATATTGTGAGAAGGTTTTCTAATAAATTTTACTTTTTAAAAACAAGAAATACGTTGTGGAATCGATCGGGCGTTAAACCGTAATCACTAACCGTTGATCCGATTATAGAGACGATTATTTTAGGAAGTGCAACTGGAAAATTGAGGAGTAGGTGTGATTTTTTTGCAAATATAAAAATGTCAGACGCTTAGACGGCATTACGTTATAATATAAAATAAATTTCATTAAGGAAGAGTCTCGATAAGACTACCTTTCTAGAATCTCTCAGTTCTTCGGCAAAAGTATGTCAGTATGTCGGCCGGTGTAGTATCTCATCGAGATTCATTGTGTAGGCATTTATATCCTAACTTCCGATGTAGTGAAATGAGAGAGTGTGGTGATCGTATACGTAGGGAGCGAACAGCTCCCCTAAGCCCCAGGTTGGCTCTTCGAAGAGTTTTAGTTTTATCAGAAGGAAGACAATTTCGTGAAGCTTCGACGGTTTTAGCAAGATTAGGACCGACAGCTCTAAGTGCTATTGCAAGTGAACTACCCTTAGACTTACTGCTGGAAGGCTTACCACATTCGGCACAACTTTTGGAGACACTCTTTTCTAAGTAAGTCAATATGTAATCTTTCGCAAAATTGCGAATTGCAATTTTTATTTCAGAAAAATAATTTCACTTTCTTTACCATAGAACTTAAAATCTTTATGTTCACTAAAAAATATTAAACAAATTTATGTAATGCGGGTTTTTTTTTTAATATGCCACTTCGCAATATAGCTACGTAAGTCTCTTTTATGACGATAATTCAAAAATTTGATTTAATTGTTACTTTGCAGCTGAGAAAGTTCTCACGTTAACGTGCTCTACATTATTTATAATAATATGCTGCAATTATGATATATTTAACTTATAATTCACACAATATAAGTGAATTCCTATTTGCACAATTTTTTTTCTATTGTCAAATTAAAAAATTATAATTTAAATTAATAAATACTAAAAAATACCAATATGATAAAAATGTTCAATATTATGTAGTAATTTTGATTTTATTTTGACAAAAAATTAAAAGTATTAACACAGATATACGGAAAAATTAATGTATCAATCTTTTTGAAAAAATTTCTTTTCTTTTTTTGCACATCGAACTTTAGTTCCAAAATTAACAATATTCTTTTGGAAATATCTGGGGTAATCCCGAAAATTCGGTGAAATCCTACAAAATTTGAGGAAACTCAAGAAAATTAGGAAATTGCATAAATCAATTTTTTTTAAATTTCAAAATATCATTTTGCTTAATTCACAAAATAGAAACAAATTAAACACTAACTTGCAAAATGTATTAGCTGAAAATTAGACAACGATTATGTTGGCCTCGTGTCTAGTGCTGCAGGTGATAAACCACTTAGGATAATCTTCTAATTTTTTATTCAATTTAATAATTTCATAATAGAATTCCACTAATTTTGAATTTAGAAATACCAACTGCAATTTAAAATTAGTTTTTCTGAATTTGGATTTTGAATGCATTTTTTATTTTATCGCCATCTACTTGTTTAATGATTAAATCGGTGTTACATTAATAAAGACAATTAATTTTAAGTAACACGCAAGTTACTGCATAGATGGAGCCTCATATATTTTTCGAAAATTTTGAAATTGCTTTTTATGCCAAATTAATAAAATGAACGTTTTAATTTTCATTACAGACTACTGTCGTGCAATTTAGCTACGAGTTTGAATGCGGAACCAGTTTTATGGCAACTTGTAAGACTTTTAGCATCTCACGAAGATTCAGGATTAAAAACAAAAATTAGAAAGTTGGCGCAAGTTCTTATCGATTATCAACCGGATCTTAGACAACTTTTGATAACAAGAATAAAGGCATTCGAACAAGCCATACAAGGAAAGTGTTTAGCATGACTATTAATAAAACTAAATCTAATTCAACTTATTTTTACAGGATTGGGATGTCACGGTTTAACGGCCGACGCCGGTGGTTTAACTCATCTTCATGGAGCCCTCAAAGCGGAACTCGGCCACCACATAGAAGCTTATAAATCAGGTTTACATAAATTGGACGAATTAGGGTTAACGACGAACACTCTTAAAAAGCCAGTGGACGCATCTCATCACAGATTACTGTCTTTGCATTACGAAGATGTGCAACAGCGCTTAATCGATAACACTACCTTATTAACAGTTTTGGACAAACCCACCTTAAAGCAACTTAAGGTTTTGATTGACACGCTAACAGTTCGTGTCCAAAATGATAAGGAAGCGCTTTTTTGTATATCTCAACTTAAAAGGTTACTTTGAAGTTTGTTATTCTTTCTTTTTGACCGACTTGACTAACGACTAAACTCACTGACTTACTAAACAATTTTTGACAAACATAAATTATCAGATTTACTTGCATTTTTACAGGTAAGTGATAAGAAAATTTAGAGTACTACTCTGTACATAAAATTAAAAATAGTCTTACGCTATGTACATAATGGAAAACTTAAAAGGTCCTATAGCTGCTCTATAATCTCATGTTCATTTTTATAATTCAGTTTCAAAAAATTAAAAAATCATTTTATTTAATTTTTATTATTTATTTTTTTACTACTACTATTACTTTTATTATTTTCCACAACTTATACGGCGGCGACAGTGTAAATAAAAATAATTGTATTTGTTTGTTAAAAATTCTAATTTCTTCTTTACATTGTACAATACTACCTATTTCTTACGTACCTTATCGATGTTTATCGAGGAAAGTAAAAAAATTTAAAAACAATGTGTTGTAGATTACAACCAATAGATGAAGATAAACCTGTAGCTACATTATTGATGTCGTTTTCTCGAGGATGTGGCGCCCTCTTGGAATTAATGCAAGCTCCGGAAAGTCCTTGCCACAGTGACGGTTATCATTCCGAATCGGAACAGGAAACTGATAAGAGGTAAAGAAATTCCTATTGGTAACATTTTGCTATTCTTTGTTTATTCTAATAAAAGAGAAATGATTGAAAGTTTCCAATTTTAATTAAATATGGTCTGATACTATCTGTGAAAAGCTGCAAATCATTTTCCTATTGAATTGTCGATGAAGGAAAATTTCTTATTACAATGCTTTAAAATAATATAAAATTTTTATGAAGCAACTTTCTCGTCTTTCTAAAGTCTCCATTCAAGATGAAACAATAAAATCAAGTTCTATCGGCAAAAACTTGGAAAATGGAAACAATATAATATAAGCATTATCTATCTAAAGGAGCTTAAAAAATTTGTATAGAAAGTTAACGTTTAATTTTTCATTTTACGTATTACTTCTATAATAGATAATTTAAAAAAATCCAACAATGCTTTAATATTCAAAATTAAATATTTAAAAACGGAGTTATTAAAAATTAATTTTTTTAAATTTTTATTAGTGATCCTTTACAATGCTTGTAAATGTTAACTTTAAAAATTAAGTAAGAAACAATCGTAAATGTAGGTTAAACCGGTGAAATACAAATATAATGATAAAAATTATAACAATATAACCTTGGCCAATAATAGATCGGTTTCTTTTCTTTTTCCCCGGTATACATAATCTAAATAATATGTGTAGATATTGTCGAGTTTCGAATTTTATGTTTAAAGTAAAACGTTAATGTAAAAACCGGCATTGCAAATAAAAACTTAACGATTTCATTTACAATAGCAGAAAAAGTGGTTCAATTTTTTCAGGACACATGCGCATTTACAGAAATAATTACCGACCAAGATATTTTAACAAAATAAAATTGTTTTTTTGAAATAAGAGTACAAAAGTACAAATTTATATTCTTAAAATAAGAGAAATAAATAAAAGTTAGAGAATCGTAAAAGACCCAAAATTATCGAGGCGAAAGAAAACTGGAAAAAATAATTTCCAAAATTTTTTGTTCCGATTTACTCAATTTTCTTCTTATTTTTGTGTTTGCTCTTTTGATAGTTTATATTATATTTTAAACTTTTATTACAAATTTTTATAGCGGTATTTAATAGCTCACAGGAAAATTAGTTATGATTTTACGATAGTTTTAATTAGATTAATAATATATATAAATGTGCGTTTCAAGAAAACGCAGCATTGTATACTCAATAGTTTATTTTTGTATTTTATTTATAAATATTTTTAATGTAGATTGTGTAGGTGATTAGTTTGTTTAAATAAAAATATGCAAATTAAGATTTAAAGACTTATCAAAATATACATTATCGTAAGCGATTCATTTTTGAACTTTGACATAATTATTACATTCTTGTATAATATTATGTAGAATGATTCAAATTTATCATTATATTTATTATTATACTGAATTTAGATTTCAGACAACAAATATTATTAAATTTTTTACTTATTTTTTTAATTTACCATATTTTGTGTTCCGCAATAACTTAAATATAATATTATCTTTTCTAAAATTCAATAATAAATTATAGAGGCCAAAATAAATTTTATAATAAAACATGCTGTTAGAACAAATAAAAAATTCTTATCAATTAAAATAACTAATAGACGTAGCACACGATTAAATATTATCATTTGCAAATTTTTATTGAATCACACAAATGTTGAGTTCCTGCTTAAGATTAATTTTAATTGGTTTGAAATAAAATGGGAAAATAACAAACCAATAAACCATGGAAATTGAAAATAATATTATATTATTAATTATTATTAAATACAGCCATCGCGAAATAAAAATATTCTCATGTTGTAGAAATCCATATTGTCTCATTAATCTTCATGGATTTTAAATAAGAAAGAAATTTAAGCGACAATATTCCCTAATAGAAATTTATTATTTGCTCTAACGAAGTGTCGAAAGCTCCAGATTAATAAATCAATGTCGTTAATTAATTAACAAAGTAATTCGTTTAATTCCTTTTTCCGTGCTTGCAAAGCGCTTTTTACACTTTTTGGTAATTTTTTTTTCCGATTTATTGAATATTTGAGCATTACAAAACGCTGATTAATGCTTTGATTTCGTTTTCATCATTTGAAGTGGATTACACTTTGCGTATATAATTCTTTTCAAATAAAATTCATATTGATTAAGGTTAACAGCACTCGTGATGGCATATTAACACCAACATGTATAATATTTTATTTAAATTGTATTTTTGTATTTATTTAAAGAATATCTCGCGTTGAAGAGGTGTAAATTTCAAACGTATAATATTTACGTACATAGGTAAAAATTCAAGGATGTGACGTTACAATTATTGTAGTAAATTAAAAATTTATGCCATAACAGTTAAATAATATTAATTAAAATTGTTAATTAATCGTTATATAAATTATTTTATAATTTAGCCATATTTTTAAATCACTGTAACGCCAACAACACGTCACAGAGAAGATTATGTGTAAATTAATTCTGCAAAATGAAATAAATTTGAATTAATAATGCTTTGTGTGGGTGTTTGCTGTTTGTAAAGGGTGTTTCGTATGTAGCTTCTGATGATTGTTTTTTTTTTTTTTAATAAAAGACTAAATTGTTATGAAAATTATTAGGTATCAATATTTTATTGATCGCTCAATCATCGCTCTCTTTCAAAATAATTTCTAAAGTATTTCATAATTCATTATTGTAAACATTTTTACCATCTTCTTTTGAAAAATTAAATTTTAGTTTAAAGGAGAAGCAAAAAATGCTTTGAGAAAATTAATTTCTGATTGCGAATTTTTACTCGTCAGCAAATCTCGCATTTATTATTTTAATTTAAATTAAAGAGCATTGAATTATGAAAATTTTATCGTTGTTGATATCCAGGACATTAAAGCTGACGCTTCCTTCCTTTTTAACTAGGCCTTCCGTTTCATTCATTACATTTAGGGTCGTTAAGGTGAATGGCGTCTCCCGACCACGACCTATCTAGATTTTTCGTGAAAAATTGTGTGGATGAGCCTATCGTGGTCCGGCGAAACGCTTAGCCTGTTTCCCAGGGGATACTGTCGTCCCACGGTCGGTCGGGTGGCACAATAAAAATTTGAAAATATTTTACGCCTTTGCACTGCGCTCATATTTTTTTTATATCTTCTGCTGTTCTTCAATTTAAAATTTGTGTTTCAGAAAAAACGCAGTTAGCCGATACGCTGCACTCTATTATCAGAGCAGACCTCGAGCTTTGGAAGCTCTGGATTCGTTGCCCGAACTTCAACATGCCACTCAACTAAAATCAAAAATTCTATTTTCGGTCGTTGTTGTAAGTTAATTGAGTTGGTTACGATTTAATTGTAAATTAACAAAGTACCCCCAGCTTGCTTTCAGGACATGCAAAAATTTACGTGATGCGAAACTAAGGGAAACTTTACGCAGTTTACATGTTGACGAAATAACGTCGGCGGCGAAAACCGTACGCGGCGCACTGATGCGCTGCTTAGCGTCGACGGCAGAGTCTTTTCCACTTATTGATGTCGAACATCAAGTTTTAGCTTTAGTTTGTGATACTTTGAAAGAGTATAAATGTTTAGAAAGTTGTTCAACTTTACGAAAATACGTTTCGAATGCAACACGTGTTTGTTGGTTTATCGTCAATCAAGATCCACCTTATGACATGGATATGGATTTTCAAATTCCAGTAAAATTTCAATACGATCGACATAATCGACATCATTCCTCCGATCGTAACAGCGAATCTGTGCGAGCTTATTTATGGCCTGGGCTTTTAGCGCAATCAGCTTATGTATATAAAGCTGTTGTTATTACAAGTGGAATGTAGAGTTTTCCTATTTTATTGATTTTGTTTATGGTTCTTTTTATATGCTAGACCAGTTTCAATTTCAAATGTTAATACTAAAGCGATTCAATTTGTAAGATTGTGACGATACGTACAAGCCAAACTTGTTTACGAATGTTTTATCCTGTATTGGACAATATAATTTCTGTAAGAAAATTGTATAGTATAAAATGTAATATTTAATTTTATTATTATAATATAGTATATTCATCGTTTTTGATGTTATTTTTATTGTAATTTTATCTTACATTCGCTTTTCCTGAAAGAACATTATAATACCTACGTATTAACTTTTTTGATTTTTACACAAAATTTAAAGTAATATTTGAAATTTCCTTCAACTGCGTCGTGGATACAGAAATACGTAACTTCTAAATACTTTATAGTTAAAAACAATTCACATAATGTTCCTATTGGTTGTTGATGAATTGCAGAACATTTTAATAGACGTTTGAGTGCCACACAAGGAAAATGTCATTTGGTTTCTCTTTTCTCATTACTATCACATCTTGTTTCTTTTAAACTTTTAATTGGATTTTTGTCAAGTCCGTTAAAAATATTACGACATAACTTCCTTAATTGACTTAAATTTAAGCAAAGAGAAAAATACTAATTAATTATCTATAGAAAACATGAAACAGACAGAATGACAGACAAGTAAGATACCGCAAATTAACCCGAGTCGACTCAACTTTCTTTGTTAAATTATATAATATAATTTCTAAAAGTATTTTCGTAAAAAAACACTTTTTTTAAACTGAAAAATTTCGAGTTTTTAAATGTGAAAAATTTTAATATTGATGCAGTTTTATAAATTTTTTTCAAAAAACATGGAAATATTTTAGAAAGACAGGCATCGACAGCTAAACTGATTAATATTGTATTTAAGCTTAGTTTTTCAATCTCCGGTTATCCTTAATAGCCATCGGTTTATTTCTATAGAAATAAATTGTTGCAGAATTGTATCCTTTCATCCTGTTTTAGATTTTCTTTCATTCGAAAATTATAGCATTTTTCTTTATTGTAATTCCAGAAGAACCTATCTTATCTTGTGGGTTACTATTTAACTGCAATTTTATGTAAACAATACACAAATTTTCCAAATAAAATGAATTATTAAAAAACTAGTGATGCCATCCTAGGCAGTGCCGTAACTAGGGCGGTGCCCAGGCACAGGGCGCAGAAATGACCAGACAAGTAAGCAATTTTTAATAATATCAAATACTGATCCTAAGAAAGGTCCTAGTTCATCGCCTGATGGGCGAATGTCGAGAGTCTCTTTTAAAGGTAAGACTGCAGGACAAAACCCTTCATTTAGTTTCTGTATTTCACACAAATATTATGCAACAACAATAATTTTAAAATGTAATTTTTATTATTTACTGCTGTGAAAAATGTCGACATACTAAATCATCAATAATTTATTATAATGCATTTACTCTGTAAAAAGTTTCCCATTACAAAGAGACAACTTTGTTTTAAAGAAAACAAAGTTATTTAAATTTTCAGTTAAAAGAATACAACATAAAAAAAATTAATGAGGAAATCTTGTTTATCTTTAAAATTGCTAAGCCAACTAAGAAAAGATGCGTCTTTCAGCATAAAACTTTTCCAATATCTCAAATTGTAATGACTAAAACTGACGCTGCTAAGGTCCAATGATTTTGCATTTTTATGTAAGCTATCTAACTTTTTCGTAAAAGGACTGAAAAAACAAATGCCAAACTTTTATCGAAATAAAACTTCCAAATTGATTATCGGAAATTTAATTATTAATTAGCGAAAAATTTATATCAAGTTTTTGTTTAATTACAAAAGTTTTGCAGATGTAAAATCCTGAGATTATCAACTAAATATCGGGATTCTCATCTGTTAAGGGCTCCACAACCCCTAATTATGTTTAAAATTTTTATGCGAGTATTTCTTACAGAAAAAAACAATTTATTCTGTTTTCTCTTAAAATAGTGTGATGACTCAGTAAGTTGTTTTGATTATAAAGGTGATAAGAAAAGTACGATAGCAGGTTGGCCTCATCAATCAGTTTATTAGTTCTGGCATTAAATTTTGTGTTTTATAATCGTAATGGAAGGAATTGGAAAAATAATTGCTTTAAAAGATGGAGGATATTCCTCTTTGTTGTGATCTGGCACCAAAGTGAGCTTCGAGTTGACGGCCAAAACAGTTTTCTGAGAAAATGGCAAACCAACGAGGTAACATTTTCGAAAATATATTATTATCCAACAGTAAACTGTTAATGTGGGTAAGTATTGGGTAAAACAATAGTATGTAGGTGCTGCTATAAAAACATGAGAATAAATATGTGGTCACCTATATTTAGAAGAATGAAATTGGAAAATCGAACGTTTACAATAATCATTATTATTTTCTTACACTTTTTCTAAGAATAACTGACATTGAAGTCGTTTATTACTAAAGAAAATTGCAATAAAAAATTTATACCTACTCTTGAAAATCGTACGTTTTATTTTTAATGCATCCATTTAATGCGTCGAAGTTGACAGGTTTGGAAAAGTTCTTTATTTACAACTTCAGATATCTGTTACATCGGTGACGTAAAGAATATCATACAAATATCAATAAATTTAGAATTTTTTAAGCAATTAACTGTAGAAACAATTTCAACTCCAAATGTGATTTGTGAATATTATCACGAAATTAAAACCCCCCACTGTAATAACAACTTTCCTTTGCCACAAACAAAAATGCTAACCAAGTTGAATTTTTATTCCTGAATTTCTCAAGTTCCGATTTTACTTAATGCTTTTACAAAAATTAAACTCTTACGTGCGTACTTCTGCATTAGTTGAAATACTTACTTTAAATGTCTGTCCATCGAAGTATGAGAGATATGAAATACTATAAATTGTGGAAAATCTTGTGGAAAAATAGTTACTTACTGCAAAATTTATCCAATTTGCCTTAAATCTACGGAATTAAAACTAAAATTCACGAATCATAACTAAAGAAAGCACGAGGAATTTTTTTTTAAACAAAGCTTGTGTGAAAACAGTTAACCTCTGAGAGTAATCCCTGAATTCGCATCTTTTCTGATCGCTAGCCGTGACATGGAATCTAAACGTCTTCCCATATTACTTCAATCTGAAATTCGGTGAGCGTCACGTGGAAAGCTGCTTAATCGACTGTTTGTACGAAAGACTAAAGTGTCTATTTTTCTAACCGAAATAAATTTGATTTGGCACAATGTCCTCGAGATATACATAAAACATCGACATTTTTTCAACGTTTTCGACATATAAACAACTAAAACTTAGGAAAATGCGATGCGTCGAAAATAAAAGAAAAAGTTAATTTAATAAAATTTTGCACTTTCAACAATCTTGTTCCAAAAAGTTGTTTACCTGCTTTAAAATGTGTTGGAATGTATTGGCAGTTCCATATATTGGAAGAAAGCTGCTTGTTCAATTTTAACTGATTCGATACAAGACAAGCAACTTAATATAAAAACAGTAAAGGAAAAATTTAAAGCAGGTTCTAGTTTAGAAAATTAAAGTTCTGGACTAATTTTGACTGATGGGCAATACAATTTAAGTTTTTTAATAAAAACTGAAGGTTTCTAAAAAATATCCATGTTTTTCAATATAGTTCCGAAAAGGAAATGCTTACCGATACCACTATACCAAAAAAGGTCCCATTGTTTAGTTATAAAACTGCCTTTTATGGAAATTATGGTGTCAGGCTAGAATACAATCTAACCTTTACCAGTTTCCAAATTAAATCAATAAATAAATCTTAAATATTTTAAAGATTCCTTAACATCATTTAATTCAAACTCGAAAACCGCGGATTTTAGGTAATACAGTATTAGAATCTAGTTCGTAGATATAATTTTACCTTCTGTAAAAAATTACTATACTACATTTTTACTAAAAAGTCAATAATTTAGATGCTATCGCCAATAGAAAGGAGAAATAAAACATTCGGAATAAAAACGAACTCTCTTATAGCAGCAGACAATTTGTTGTATTAGCAAAAAAACTCACTTGAGGCTATAGCTACTTAATAGCTCTGTTAGAGCGACAAATCTTTCTTCGCAGTGCGATATCACGATATTTCATAAGTACTAATCACGATTAAAATAGCACTGCTTATTTTATTTATTTTTTAAAATTTAATAATACCTTATTTATTCAAAATTAAATTCTGGAGAAAATTTAGTAATATCTACATTAATTTTGTTAGTATCAAAGTTTAAATAAAGCGCCTACGAAGTTATTTAACCATATTATAAAAGGCGCCGAGAGTGCTTTGTGTAAAATTATTCAGTTTTACCATGAAAAGACTTTTACGAAGTTTATATTTTAAGAGCCTTGAAACTAAAAAGGTGCAATTGAGATGATCTCGATAGTAAGTTAAACGTAAAGTCAGTTTTTTGGAACTAACTGATGCCAGTCAGAACTAAAACATTACGGATCTAGAAAGACGGGATCTTTTTTTTTCGAACTAAATCCGACTATAATCAACTATTAACAGTGGCACTGCTAACAGTCACCTGTGGACGACGCCGCCCACTAAAACAAGTGCTGCAACTACACTAACGGAATGAGTAATTTACCAATATTTCAAATTTGGTTATTTCGAAAGGAAAAATAAATTAAAAAAAAAACTATTTAGCTTCGAGCCCCACCAGGAGCTAAATCTGTCGCTGATCTTTCTGATGAAGTTTCGAAACTAGCAAGCTCCAGAGACACTTTTCACAACATTAGACGAAGAAAAATGCTTCGAAAGTCTAACATATATAAAACTAATTTTACGTAAAAGCGATTCTTGTGAAGCAACGCAAGACCAAAATGTAACTCTCTTTCTATTTGTGTTCGCTTTCCCTGTCGCTCATCCGAATCGGTAGTGCATAGAAGACGTGTTTGTGTATCGGTTGCTTCTACAGCACAAAATCAAGTCTCGACGGTGTTTTTCTCGCAAATAAGGGTTGCATGTACATTTCGATGGACACACCCCGGAGGTGTACAACAGTTTAAGTGAATGTCGATTTGAAAACAATTTTTGATTTTCTCAGCATCCTAATAGCGCATTGCTTGCTGCATCTCATCGTCGTCCGTGAACCCGACCGTGATCCGAGGGTGAACGGGATATTTTTTTTTAATAAAACAAGAACACAAAAATAATGTGCAGGGTGCAGTGCTTGGCTTATTAAACCCCTAAACGAAATTTTTGGGGTCACCATCAATTTTATTTTAGTTATAATTAATGGAAACGGGTCGTTCACGACCCGAACCACCGGGTAAATACAAAAACAGTCAAGCTGGAACTAATGGAACTAGAAAATATTGTCGCAAACACTGTCTATCTCAAAGCACGAGAGGGTAGGTTTATTCCTCTCCGAAAGGAACATTTTTATTACCACTTTCTCTTCCGTAGGTGGTTCCGATAATAATAAGGGCAAGAGCAAAAAGTGGCGAAAAATTTTACAATTTCCTCATATTTCTCAATGTATCGAACTCACCAATAAAATAGGCAAGTAAAGTGTGACCCTCATTGTTCAAATGTTAGGTTAAGTTTTTTATATTTATTTTCCTTTTTATTTTAGATGTAAGTTACAATTTCGTGGTAGATAAGCAGCCCATTGGTAAAATATTATTTAAACAATGGTGCGAAGTTGAGCGTACTCATTATCATCGTTGTATAAAATTCCTCGAATTGACCGAACGTTATGAGGTCGAAACGGACGAGCAGCGTGGTGAACTTGCCTCGTCCATTAGGAAAGAGTTTATGGTTGGCCTTGAAGGAGAGGAAATTCTTTCTCTACCCGAAATAGGAATCGAATTAGCCGCCGGGGACAAATTAACCAACGGTCATAAAGATTCGTTCACGCAATGTGTGCAAAGCGTTAAGGCGTTTTTGGCAGGAGAACCTTTCAAAGACTTTACAAATTCGATGTACTTTCATAGATATTTACAATGGAAATGGTTAGAATCACAGCCAATTACTTATAAGACGTTTAGAATGTATAGGGTTTTAGGAAAGGGAGGATTTGGTGAAGTATGTGCATGCCAGGTGAGTTTTCAACTTTAAAATTATTTTATAAGCTTTACTTTTCTCCAGGCCATAATATGCCACCTGTTATAATATCTTGTTTCAACAAATACGTGATTTACTATAAAATTGTATGCCACGAAAATTGTAGTATAAGAAAGGCATATTTTATCGGAGGTATGGAAACACCTGTTGTAATTTAAAAAGATTATTAATAGATGGCGCTACTACGGTAGAATGAGGCTTAAAAATTACAAACTAATAATTACAATAATAAATTCTCAATAGAAAGATTTCATCTTTCTTCTAGGAGCACGACGTTTGTCTTAATTTAAGACAATTTCGATTTATTTAGGAAGTGGCATCATAGTATAATGCAGACACCTTGTTCACATTCGATTTTTATAGGGGTATTTCAAAATATTATTATTCAAAATATTATATAACGTATAAGCTAATATTTTACGCCTTTCAATTTAGTAGCGTTATCTATAAATATATTATAATCTGTTGAAATGCATCAGACATTTGTGGTCTTTCCAAAACTTGTTTCCTGGTAGAATTAACCAGTTTTAATAGCTAATTTAATTTATTACTTTAATCAACTTTAGAACCATAAAATTGGATTAAAAAGTTCTATTACAAATATATAAAAGTGTTTCCTTCTATTAATTAATCCTGACTCAAAAATGTATGTGTCGAAAAACTTTATTTGTCTAGCCGAAACAGCCAGGCTTTTATTATTTAATAACTGATCTCTATCTGTATTATTTTAAGTTTATAAGTTAATGTTTAAATTATCATTTCAGGTTAGAGCAACTGGTAAAATGTATGCTTGTAAAAAATTAGAAAAGAAACGCATCAAAAAACGAAAGGGAGAAGCAATGGTACTTATCGAAAAACAAATATTACAAAAAATCAATTCCAGATTTGTAGTAAATCTTGCTTATGCTTATGAAACGAAAGATGCATTATGTCTTGTATTAACTATTATGAATGGAGGTGACTTGAAGTTTCATATTTATAATATGGGCGGCGATCCTGGACTCGATTTAATTAGAGCTCGGTTTTATGCTGCCGAGGTTGTGTGCGGTCTGGATCACCTACATCAGCAGGTACTAGGTGTTAACAACAATTTATTGTTGTAGGTTATAACTTGCACTCTAAACACCGCTTTTTATTTTAGGGAATTGTATATAGGGATTGCAAGCCGGAAAATATTCTTTTAGATGATGCGGGTCATGTGAGAATCTCAGATTTAGGTTTGGCTGTCGATATACCGGAAGGTGAATCGGTTCGAGGTCGAGTAGGCACCGTCGGTTATATGGGTAAACAAAGTGTTTTTCTGTAATATTGAAAAAATATAAATCAATTTTATTTCAGCACCCGAAGTGATAGATAACGAAAGGTATACATTCTCTCCGGATTGGTTTAGTTTTGGTTGTTTACTTTATGAAATGATAGAAGGACAAGCACCGTTTAGGGCACGAAAAGAGAAAGTGAAAAGAGAAGAGGTGGATCGTAGGGTTAAATCAGAACCTGAAAAATATTCAAGTAAATTTAGCGAAGAAGCCAAATCTTTGTGCCAACAGTTACTAGCCAAATCTCCTGCTCAAAGGTTAGGTGGTAAGGTGGGACGTTGTGGTGCTTTAATAGTCAAGCAAAATGCATTCTTCCAAACCATGAATTGGAGAAGGCTAGAGGCCGGACTAGTTGAAGCTCCGTTTGTTCCTGATGTAAGTCTTTCTTGTTAATTGGTGATTATTTGGGAAAATTAATCGTTTTATTTGTAGCCTCATGCGGTTTATGCAAAGGATGTATTAGATATAGAACAATTTTCTACTGTTAAAGGAGTCAACATTGATGCTACCGACTCAACATTTTATAGTAAATTTAATACTGGTTGTGTGTCGATTCCTTGGCAAAATGAAATGCTTGAAACTGATTGCTTTAGACAATTAAATGTTTTTGGTGTTGGTGGTACGTGTAGGTCTCCCGATTTGATATTAAATGCAGTTAGTACTCCAGAAAATAATGGTTGTTTTCCATTTAGACGAAAGGTATAAATTTACTGTTACTTTTATTTTGATAAATATGGTAAAATTAACTTAACATTTTTGTTTTAGAAGAAGCAACCGGCACGTTCACGTCCAATTCCCATCAATCCGACACTTCTTCCTCAGGGTACAGAAAGCTGATGTTGTCCTAATTGTTGTTCATTTTGGACCTGGTCATTTTTACAAATATTCCATCGCCGTCTTCCTCAACAACTGCACAATCACTCATTTTGTTAAACCAAAAGGAAACATAATAATAATAATAAAATCTGTTTAGTTATTTTTGTCTGTCTGTATTTTGTACCTGTGCACGTATTTTGTATTTCGGAGATTGACAAATTGTGTTTACAATGTAAAGAAAACGAGTTCATTTTTTAGAATTTTGATATAAGAATAATATGTGGTTTTAGTTTTTGAAAATTTGTCCGTAACTGAAATATAAAAATAGTAAACAATTAGTCCTCACTAATAGAAACTTGTTTTTCTGTTATAAAAAATAAATGTTGATTGGTATTCTCATTCCATTAAATCACAGCATATAGCGTACATAATAATATATGGTAAATAAGTAATCGATGTATTTAAGAAGACCATTATATTGTTTTATTGTGATATTAATTTTTGTGTATTTTTTTGATTTTAATGTTCCTAATGCTAGTTAATTACGCATTAGTTTAAGCTTGAAACTTAACATTTTTCAATAAATGCACAAAATATGAATTTTGCGTCTTTTTTATCAAATTTTCTTTGATTTGTGTTTTCTAAAATTTATTTCATTGAACATTGTCGAGTATCTGTAAGCTAGCTTATTAAACAAGGGCCAACTATATTTTAATTTTATTCTAAAATTTTTATTGATTCTTTTTTTTTGATTTTGATTCTAAAATGCCAAAAATTTCTGGCAAAGAAAAAATTACCTAAGGCGTCTAGAGGGAAGTATTGAGATCCCAAAAGTCTTCGGACCTAGGAGTAGAGGGGTATGCAAAGGAAACACAAAGAAGAGCTTAGTTGATGCTTTTTTCTCGAAAAAAAAGAAGCTATTTACGAAATTAAAGCTTAAAAACTTGATTGCAAGAGAGATTTTTTTATATCTGCTCAATTTTTCAGCCTTAAATTCATTTAAGACTTACTGAATAATAAAATTTGTCTAATTTGATCAAAAATCAAAATCAAAAAATTTAGACAGTTATTTTTCGTATATTTTTAAAAATCAAGGTAAAATGGCACAACCTGTTAAGTTTCAGGTAAAAATTCTTTTACCTATTTGTTTATTTTCATTATTTTCTTGGAATAGTTTATTCTCGGTTTTTCAGCAGACTTTTTTTTAAATTAAAAAAGTTTATAAAGAAAATGAAACTTATTTTTAATAACAATTTAGACGATTTCAATGATTAGATAATTACAATTGAAATTTTGCGCCACAAGCCCGGGTTTCATGGGTTTTTGTGATAATACGGCACTGCATATTTATAGCAACGTGAAAAATAATTTAATTATCTGAAATCTGAAATGTTGTGTTTATTTTATTCCTCGATGGTAAAAATTGTTCTAATTGTCTGTCTAAAATTTTGGTTCCATATAATACAAACCAATTAGAAGGAAATCCAGTGAAAATTTAAAAAAACAATTTTTTTATCCCGCCTTGCGGACGCCTTATTCTGGATGCAATAATAAAAAATTTGAATTTTACTATTAAATTTATCTCAACATTTTTAAATATTATAATTATTAATTTAAAAAAATACGAGTATTTATTTGTTTCATTTAAGAAAGCTCTAAATTAAGAAGTTCAAAACGAGTGTAAAATCTTTTATTCGGTTTACCTGTTAACAGGTAAAGTTTAGCAGGATCTTTAAACTTTTTTCAATTTTTCAGCATAAATATCCACTTAAAACTTACTTTGCCCTAATTTGCAAAATTAGTAGATTTTAAAATTAAAACCGGAATACTAAAGTAAAATTACGAATTTGTGATTAGAAAAACATTTAATGAAAAAAATAAATAATATTGGTTCTAGTTTGGTGGTAAATACAATACAAAACAATAAATAAATTGGGTAAAAAGGTTTTAAAAGAGAATTATTAGATACTTATTCTGAGTGTATAACAATAAAAATAATTCGAATTGTTTAATTAATTCTTTAATTTTTAAATTGTTATAAAAGGATGTAGTTTGCTTCTGACTTCTTTAAAAAAATCCTAAAAATGCTCATGTTATCATTAAAAATTTTATACAACATTTACTTATTCAAGTGCCCCATTATAAGCTAAAATATAAATATATATGGCAGCTCTTTGTTGTTTCATGTTTTTCCAATGAAATTTTCCATTTTAATGTAACCAAGTTTATACATATTTAATTATCGAGTTTACTTTGAATATCATACTTGCTTTTAACTTTTAATCAAAATTTAAAATTTTACGTTAAATTTGAGGAAAACGAAAGGAAAATTTGACTCTTAAAATGCCGGAAAAAAACCTCAAACTTCACAAACAGTTTTTTGTTTTGCTTTTCCTTTAGCTAAAGATGTCGCCGCCATTAATCAACTTTTTATTTATTTAAGGTAGGCACATATAATTTTAATTATAAATAAATTTATATTTGATGAATGCTTTTTCAACAACCGTCGGGTTTTCAGATTTTTCTTCGCTAGCTAAGTTAATAGTAGGTATCTAACAATAAATAAGTAATATATTATAATTTTGCTATTTCTTTCATCGCCTGAATTAAAATGTTTTGAATATAATTACGATTATAAATAATGTTTTTGTATATAAATTACGCATGTTATTAATTACATTCCAAAGTTATCGGCAAAGGTCATCCAACCATTATGTAAGTGCAACTGGAAGCTAAAAAAAATTAGGACTAACATGATATAATAATTAGGCATGTGTTAAAGCAGTCATAATTGGATTAAGAATGAAGATCAAACTCAGTTTGATTATAGTTGCAGTGTTTACGTTGTCGACATGTACAGAAAGCAATCGTACGGTGGACATAAAATTAAGACGTTCGGAATTGATAAAAAAGCATTTGAAACGTTTGAAAAAAGTTGAAGGTGGAATTAAATTGATCGGGGGTCGTGAAGAATACGAAGGTAAGTGTAAGTGGGAAAATAATTTATTGAAAATATTAAAAATAGCAAATAATGTATAGGAAACGTCGAAATTCTACACAATGGCAAATGGGGTGCAATTTGCGACGACGAATGGGATGCTGCCGAAGCCGACGTTATATGTAGGCAGTTAGGATATCCAGCAAATGTGGGGAAAGCAACACACAGTTCACAGTTTGGACTTCCAAGACGTATGCGATTAAATTATTCATTCAACTTAATGGCCAATTAAATTTAATAGGTTCGTATTGGTTGGATAACGTATATTGTGACGGATCCGAAGAGGAGATTCATTCTTGTAGACACGACGAATGGGGTACTAACGATTGTCAATCAAACGAAGCTGCAGGCGTGATTTGTTATGAAGAACAGACGCAAGAACGTGAACCGGAAGTTTTTGAAAAAAAAGATAAAATTATGTAATAATAATAATAATAATAATTATAGGTAGGTAACTAAAGTTCTGATAAAAATTTCGAATTTCGCTAGGAGAGCTTTACCGAGTCATCTACAAGTTCGCATTCAAAATGGTAGAGTTAAAACCGAAGGCAGGGTGGAAGTTAAAACACGATTTGGAAGATGGGCACCAATATGCGGTAACGGTTGGTCTTTACTGGAAGCCTCGGTGGTATGTAGATCGTTGTCCATGGGTTATGCAAGCGATGCCATGCAAACAGATTATTTTGGAGGAAATTTAACTGAACATAGTTTTTCTGGAATTTCTTGTAGGGGAAACGAAAGTTCTCTGAGAGAGTGTTTACACGATTTTGGAAGTAAAGGGAAATGTGAAAGTCGAAATATGGCTGCAGTGTCTTGCGTCGACTATATGGCAGATTTGGTTGTCGATTATTACGAATTAATGACAAGTGCTCACTTGGAAGATTCGGCTTTGTTTTTTTTACAATGCGCCATGGAAGAAAATTGCTTAGCTTCCCAGGCTTATAGGATTCAAAAAGAATCTATAGATTGGCATATCGAACGTAGACGTCTTTTAAGATTTACTGCAAAAATATTTAATGCCGGAACCGCCGACTTTAGACCATCACTTCCTAAACATTTATGGGAATGGCACATGTGTCACATGTAAGTTATTTTTATTGCCAGATATTAAAATCTTTTATTTGGCTTTCATTTTAATCACTTTCAGATGTACAATAGCTTTTAATTTCATTATGTAGTTGTGTAATTCCGATTAAAATGGTCCAAAACAATATCAATTTTGTCAAAAAAATTTATGTAGCGGCCTTTGCAAAGGCCACTCAAAACTTTGCAAAAGGTATAATAAAGTATGGAATAATAATGAAAAATTATTGTGTAGACAATTTTGTAGTAGGGATAATTAGGAAAAAATTTTGGGAAAATCTAAAAAGTAAAATAATATATATTAAAAAAAATACAAAAAGAGCAGAAATATCAACTTGCTCAAGTGTAGGGTTATTAATTTCTTGTAAAATCGGGGTTTTACAGCAGCATTTTTATTAAAAAAATTGTTTATTTTCCTTCAAGGACGAGGTCAATACTGTTTATAGGCTACGGTAAAATCCTTTCTTTTTAACCCGATCTCGTTTTAGTGTCACATAAATTTTGTACATAAATAGAAAATATTTCGAATTCAAAACATATTTTTTTATATTGACTTTATGCGACCATTTTTATAAATATATATAGAGTTTGCTCAATAAATTATTTGATGAAATGTGTCAGGACTCTGCAGTTTATATTTCGCATTAAACGTAAGATATAAATAATTTAAATAGTAAAATTGTTAAATTTTGATGTCCACTGCAAAATATTTCCATAAATTATTTATAGAAAATGTTAAGGGTAAATATTTGGCTTTGAAAGTTTTATGAATATTCTATAATTTTATAATTAAGGGTACTTTATTAAAATTAAATTAAAAAGGACCTTTCATTTCGGCTTCAAAGAAAGCGTAAATTGTCTCGCAGGATGATAATTTGCGAAAGCAGCTTTGAATTGAAGGGTAGTTTATTTCGCAAACCCCTTTGTTTATGTTATATTTTGTAAAAACAAATAATGTTTTGCTTGCAGGCATTACCACAGCATGGAGGTTTTTGCAACATTCGATATTTACAACCAAGGAGGAAAGCGCGTTGCCGAAGGACATAAAGCATCGTTCTGTCTTGAAGATAACCAATGTTTGCCAGGAGTAAATCGACGTTACGCTTGTGCAAATTATGGAGATCAAGGAATATCGGTTAATTGCTCGGATATTTACAGATATAACGTGGATTGTCAGTGGGTGGATATATCTGAAATAATTCCCGGTGTTTATACTTTGAAAGTTGCAGTAAATCCGGAATTTAAAATACCCGAAATGAGTTTCGAAAATAATGCCGCAGTGTGCCAATTTTACTATTCCGAAACGTCTGCAATCGTAACTAATTGTACATTGCAGAGACCTTAACGATTTCGTACACCTAGGCCAATAAAAATTAGTTAAAATTTTATTATCCATGAAAATTAACGAATAAAATAAAGCTAATGTACTTTAACGTTATCTCTATGATACAAATCAAAATACATATATGCGTGTACTTGTATTTTTCGTCAATAATTAACGCTCAAATATTGGTAAAGTAATAACGCGAAATTAATATTGTGAAAGTGGTATTTATAATGCAGGCGTAATAAAAAAAAAAGAAAAAATATATCGGATATGGTATGACTATAAAATATAAAAAGCAGACTTGGTTTGAATAAAAAATAAATTAAATGCTGTAGTTTGTATTCTTATTGTATTACATGTAGATGTGCTCCATAAAAGTTTGCATGCAAAAGACAATTCGCGGTTAAAACTAGAACGATACGTGCTAAAGCGTTTGAAAGTTAACAAAGAATTACGTAATGAGGGTTGTTACCCTAAGCGTCGTATTGGGGCTTGTGAACTAGGATGCGCAACTCGTAACAGAGATCAATATAAGCACGCATCTTCGTCCGGGTCGTGCATGTGCCAGTCGGCATGGAACGGTGTCTCGTGTAGTTCACCTGGATATCATCTTCGTGGCCGCGCGTCTGCTGTTAGTTGAGGAAATGCAGCGCGATGATTCCGCCACCTACCGCCGAAGACGACTTGGCATCGGCGGGATCGTGGCTAGAATCAAATCCGACGCTCGTAGAACGTTGGTTAAAAGAACATGCCTCGCACGAACTTATTCAAAGAGTTCAGCAGGCCGTACTTCCTGTCACACCGACTCCTAAAAGAACCTCCGTAACATCGGACCTCTTTCAACTTTGGCTGGCGGCTTCGCCGTCTAAAACTGACCAGCCAACTCAAAATGTCCGTCCTAGACGTGACCTTCAATCTTTGGACGAAAGCGAATTGTTTATGGAACTCATTCGCGACGTCGCTAATGAGCTCGATATTGATGTGCTGTGCCACAAGATTTTAGTGAATGTTTGTTTACTAACGCACGCCGATAGAGGATCTTTATTTTTAGCCAAAGGTCCAAGTGATAATCGTTATTTAGCGGCAAAACTTTTCGACGTAACGCACGACACAACTTTTGAAGAAGCCATCAGTCAAGTCCGATCCGAAGAACTTCACATTCCGTTTGGTGTTGGTATTGCTGGCACAGTAGCGAAAAGTAAATTGCTCATTAATATCAAGGATGCGTATAATGTACGTATCTAAAGTCATTATTATTACTATTATTATCATCATCATCATCAATTGCGTTATGTTTATTAACTTAACTTTTATAAATTTTTTAAGGTTTTGCATTGATTTTATAATAGAAATTGAAGATTTTTACGCTGCGAGAATTTTTGTGGAGTAAACAAAAGCTAAACAATTTTTTATTTTTATATAAAAAGCTTTTGATGGATTATTCATTTTTATTGTTTTTCTGAAAATCTACTAGAGTAAAGTAATAGTAATAGTATCATGGGCGAAAATAACGAGACATTAAAATATAAAGGGTAAACTTCACATTTAATAATGTATGTATCTCACTGAGAAAACTATATACATACAGTAAATTTCCGTTCAAAATGCACTGTGAAGAACGTAAACATGCCGCATGATCGAAATTTTCCGGTTGATTGGGATTTACGAAATATGCTTGTTTTATAATTTTAATAACTATTACATCACAATTCTTAAACAGTATTATTTTTGTTTGTAAAAGAAATGCAAAAACGAAGTTCCGTTTTACAATAATTATAACAAAAATTCCCAAAATTTTGCAAAAATGAGAAAACATGTATTTAAATAATTGATACTGAATTAAATAATACCAACAACGCGTTTGCAAATTTCAAAAGTAAAGTTTACTCTTAACCAATTTACAACATAAATTGGTATTAAAAACTTAAGTCTAAGTAAAAAAAAAGGTCTGGAGCGAGCAATTTCTACGTGCCGACTAATTGGATGCCGGTTGAACAAATTAATTAATTATTATTTTGATATTTCGATTTAAATAATTTATTATGTTTTATAAATTTAAAGGCAGACATTGAAAAGTTTAAACTTACTTTGGGAAATATTGGAAACCCATTTGCGAGTAAAAGCTTATCGACCCTTTTTCAATGTATTGTCCGATTTTTGTTCTCGAATGCAAAAAGAAATGCGATTACCTAATGTAAACACATTATCGCGGGCAATAAATTTAAAAACCACCGTAAATTTTAAAGAATTAATTTTTTGAGTTGGCTCTAGAGAAATAAATTTTACTTCTTGGTAATATCAAAACAGAAGCGGCGAGCTGTTTATACAGTAGAGCTCGTAAGCTCAAGTCAATTACTACAATTACTGTATCTAACTTTGTGGAAGACATCTAGCTTTAATAAAAGTTGCTTGCTTCAGAAAATAGAACCGGATTTCATTCAAAAAATTGAATATTTTAGCATTTTACTCAAAATCAATAATTTTGAGTCATTTTTGCACTAGTATAATCGAGTTTGTATTTCGAAAATTTCGACACAGGTTTTCAATTTCCTAAGAAAATATTTCAAGTTAAAGAAAAACACTTACTATACAAAGACATGAATCCACTAAGCAAATAATCAGAACACCATTTTTCGAATGTGGTTTCGAGATAGAATTATAACTGACATCAAAAATAAAAAAAAAACACAAAAACCACAATAGAATTTCGTAAAACTCAGAAAATCAACTTTTAATTTCTAAGTTGTATATTTGGCGAATAGTGGAGAGTAGAGACAGAAGCAGAAAGAAATAACTATAAACATTTTGCATAAAAGAAGTAAATTTTAAGTGGCATTGAAATAAGAAAACATTGAAATGGGAAAATTAAATTTGATGTTTAATTAATTCGCTGTTATTTTATCGTAATGAAATATTGAACACTTTTTGCGTATTTGAACGATAATTATTTAGTCTAATATTGGCTTTATAATAAAATTTACATTGATTTTAAAAACCAATAAATCATCTTTTCCTGAAAGATTGATTGATTAACTCTCTTTATTGTTGTTTATGTTCGTTAATATAAAACACTTAATAATATTGAAATTTTAAATATGCTTTTCTGGTATCGCAATGTAAGGATTTACAGTGAAGGATTTTTCCCTTTATGATTTGAAACTTTGCGGGGGATGTTTACCCCACGAAGCAAGCAAATGTGAAACTACAGTTCGACGGTAGGGTTTCTTATGTTCTACATCAATTATTTATATTAACGACGCAGTAATATAATATAATGTGGAGCTAGAAAAATTTGAAATTACATCAGACAGAAATTATTTAGGCCGAAAGTTAGAAATTCAATTAGACATTTTTAAATTTTAATTTTAATTAAGTGCCTCTGTGGCAAAGTAATTAATTATAAAGCTAAAATTTAATTAATTGCTACACGAAGCACTATATTTAGTAAATTCTAAGTGACTTTTATGTAATTAAGGTGCTCGTCGTATAATGCTTATTAAAATATATTTCAATTAAATTATGTAATCGTCTAATAGCATGAACAAGAATACATCGTGGTATTGTATACCGAAATGCCTTGCGTCCTTACCAAGAACATCTTGATAAAACTGCTGCCGTATCGATTTACATCCATTATCGTTTACTCTTATTACAATATTAGCCTTCACGTCCAAAAATATTCTTTTTAATTAAAGTGCCATCGCAATATAGATTTATTAGACGACATACTATATATATACGTCAACAGATTCGTACCTTCGATTATCACAAATTTTCAAAATATTAAATAAATACCTCTTCCACTTAAAAGCAGTATCGTGTCGGCGAAAGAATTGAGTTGTTGAGTGGCCAAAATTATGGCGTGGTTTCTAAATTGAAAAAACTTGTAACGCGATCGTAATCGTTAACAAATAACTTAATCGACAATAATAAATTGATGCTCAACAAATAAAGAAGATAAAATCTAAATATTACTTTATAAATTTTCGATACTCGAAAAGAAAGGTTTGGATGAGCATGTTTAACACGAGAACCTGCCATTAGCAGATACAGCATGCGTTGTTTATAGATAAATGTCCACTTACGTTATAATTCCAATCAAACAACAAACGTAGTGATCTATCTATTATCATTGAAATGAAAATTGCTTTCTGGATGCTCTGCAATCGCACAGCTTTACTGCACTAGTATCGAAAAGTATAATTAAAAATATAAAATATTAAAAATAAAATATAAAAATTGAAAAAAAAATTTCGTGTACGAATAAGTAACTGAAAATGTAAATTTAATGGGGAAAGTAGATACATGGATAAAGGACACAGGCTTAAAGATCTAATAAAGAGCAATAAAAAACTCTTTCTACATCTTTAGTTTTTTCAAATTTTTATTAAAAAACCTCTTTCGAGAGTTATTTTATTATCAAATGTAGGGGAGGCCGGATATCATTGTCACACTTTTAAGTATCAATTTTTTATTCCAGACGGGGCTGCCTGTCACACAAAGAGAAGTCGATTGTCACGGGTATTTTAAATTGAATAAAATATCCAAAGTAAAGTGCAAAAACTGTTAATTTCGCTTTTAAAATGTATACTAAAAAATTTACCCTTTACTATCCTTCAGCTAGATTGTAAAAATTGTAACTACACTCGACTTTGTTAAAAAATATTAAAGCCGGCACTGAATTTTGTTAAAATCGCAGTCTTAATTTCAAAATAGAGGGACAGTTAAACCTCTTTTCTCTACAAAATAAACTACTTGACAAAAACCGCAATTTATACAAAAATTCAGCTTGTTCATAATAATAAATGCGGTCCGAAAACCAAAATCTTAAAATCAATTTTATTAAAAAAATTAAAAATATTTCAATTAGAAAGTTCAAAATTTCGAGCTCGCATCCAATTTAATATAAGTAATTATTAAGAAGTTGAAGTAGGTAATTAGAAAAGCTAAATGAGTTACAGTTTAGCATAAATGGGCATATAAATCATCGTCAGAATAATTAATAACGTTTAAAATGTAATGTATGAAAGGTTTTTAAAATTTAATGTACAATTACAATTTTAATGATGGGTAAATAAAAATTGCATTGAATACAAGCAAAGTTCAATATTATTTAATAGCTTAGAACGATTTTCTCTAGAAATACCTTTCCATTCTGATCCTTTGGGAGATTACATAGCAATTAACACATTGATTTACAGCCAGTAAATCAAGCTTCAATTATTGGAAAACTATTTACACATCAATAATTTTAACGAGTTATTAGCATTACCTAGATATTCGATATATGAAAATGGGTTAGACATTTTCAATTTTTAAAAGAAAAACCTTTCCAAAAATATTATATAATAAAAATAAATTTAATTTTTTTTTCAGGATCCCCGATTCAGCAGTGAAGTAGATTTAAAAACAGGCTACAAGACCAAACTTATATTATGTATGCCTATTTGTAATTACGAGGGAGATGTAATAGGTGTTGCTCAAATAATTAATAAAATTGATAATTCAAATGAATTTTCTGTCCGCGATGTCGAGGTGTTTCAAAGATATCTTACATTTTGTGGAATCGGAATACAAAATGCCCAGTTATTTGAGGTTTCTGTTTTGGAATATAGAAGAAATCAAGTAAGTACTCTGTTTGTTTTCCTCAAATGATAATGTCTTTTTTACCACCATCGTGTATTGCCGACACACCCAAAACACTTAACTGGTATACGATACTAAATAAACTATGTATACTATTAAATTTCCTCAATATAATCAATCTAACTATAAACACACAAATTTTGTCAAAGTTAATTGCTTTCGTTGATTAAAATTAAACTTGGGTAGTCCACAATATAATATTATGACATCGCCATCACATAAAAGTCGAAATGTGGTAACTCTTAAATTAAATTTGTCAGCTGTAGAAATGTTTCTTATAATGTTCATTTGGAAAACGCTTTTCAACAAAGCTTAACGCAAACTTTATCAATAGAGGTCAGTACAAATTGGAAAACTTAATTCTGGATAACTTCTTTTTGTCTTTGTATTACTACTATCAAGTCGAAATAAAGTAGAAACTTGGTACGTAAAATTTGCATTTAAGAAGAACATTACTACTTGCATAATTAACTCTATAGTTAATTTATACAAATTTAGTTTTCCTTTAAGGTATTAATGAAATTTACAGTTTTATTCAATTTAATTAAGAAGAAATCGATTATCAATAAATATTTAACCCAAATGTTGCAAATATTCTAAATACTGCCAAATCCAACTACCGAAAAGCTCAAAAAATAAATCAATCTCAATTAAAGTTTTTCCAAATCGGTTTGATGCAAATAAATTGCCACATTTCGATGTAATCTTACTGATTTACTTAATTTTCACTTTCATAAAAAAAATTTGGACTAACATAATATCAGGAGTTACACACCGAGTTAATGCATATTTCATTTTAACAGCCATCTTTACTCCAGCATCTAGAAAAGTTTCGGTTTAGACTTCAAAATTGATTGATTGTTTAAAAATGAACAAAATTTAATCCTGATTGTAGGTATATTAAAATAAAAGCTTGCCTTACTCCCACACGATTCATCCTTTAACGACGTGCCGATCGTGTTCACTAAAATCAACACTTCTCTTTACCAATTAGTACCTTTTAATGTTAATTAAATTGAAACCTTTGTAAATTAATTTTCATTAATAAAGAAACCAACTTCATTATGTTTGTCGTAAGTCCAGTACGTATTTTAATCTATATTAGTTTTAAACGTAATGCTCGCATTTTGCCTCCATATCTGAAGATAAAATTGAATTTTCATTGATCACGTTTGTGTTTCATAAAGCGCTTAAAAATTTTATCGATGCTTTGGTGCATTGCAGGCGACAGCGTTATTAAATTTCTAACTTGAAATTCCTGCAAAGTTTTTAAATCAAAATATTACATAGTAAGAAGTTGCGCTAATGCAGAATCGGTTACAAAGAAGAAACAAATTGAACACTGCTATGATCTTTCCCCAAATACCAGGGATAAAATTTTTTTTCGTAAATTCACGATACTCATTTTAAAGAAATTCAAAAAATTAAACATAAATAAAAATAGCTTTACAATTTTCTTTCTACCTACGATATTCGAGAATATTATAACATGAAACCATATAAAAGTGATCCAAAAATATATTAACTTAATCGAGTGGGTTATTTGGTGTTAATTTTTGAATTTGCCTGTCAACAACAAACCACTAATTACTGAAATTGATGTTTATAAATTATTATTCAATTTATTTTGAATTGGCGATAATACCAGAAACATATTAACTCTAACGTTTTAAAAATTCCTAATTATATTATTTAATTTGACCATAATATATTTTTATTTATTAATAATGCTGTTTCCATATTTCAGATTTTACTTAACTTAGCAAGAAGTATATTTGAGGAACAAAATAATTTGGAATGTTTAGTTACGAAGATTATGAAAGAAGCTCAGGAACTATTAAAATGTGATAGGTGCGCCGTGTACTTATTAGATTTAAATTGCTGCGAAGCCGTAAGTATTTCGATTTTGTATAATTATAATAAATTGGAAAACAAAAAAAATTAAATGTTGTTCTACATAAGCAACCGTATTTTCGTTTGTTCGCAGCAAACGACCACAAATACAAATATTTGACTTTTGCGTTAATAATGGATCGTCGAAGTGTCGAATAATTCATTTGAAAATAAATGCTTTTCGAAATCTCTCTTGGAAAACCAATTTTCCTGACGCTTTTTCCCTGTAGATGATAATAAATGAGCAAGACGTTTTTTCTAGTATTTTTAGAAAGTAAAAGTCACAAAAGGAAACTCGGGGTTGTTAAGGTTGATTTTTCAATTTATAACTTTTTCGCGATAACTTTGTTTCGGTTAAAAACATGACCCTAGAAAAGTGATTTTAGTGACCTATAAAAATTGCTGTTATTAAATCTCGGATTATTTCTTGGGAAAGCATTTTTTACGTGCAAATTTCAAATAAATCTAAAAATAACAACAATTTCTTTTTCTCGAGAGATTTCGATATTACTTGTCTGGTATCAAAGTTAAATAAACTCTTCGAAAATCGATATTTTTGTAATCGGAGTGTTTGTTCAAACTTATTCGATATTTTCCAATCGCAAATAATAATATTATAATTTAAGCAATTTTTAATAATATATTTTTCAATTAAAGTTAATGAGCATTTTCATTAATGTTTGTCAAAGTAATCTAATTTGCAATTGATATCTTCTCCGAATTGTAAGAGATAAACAGTAGATTACATTCAAAACATCTCCTTGATATAATTAATTCAAAGCAAGTAATTTCAACTCTTGTGAACATTAAATTCAAAATAAGCCTTAATGAAAACGTCTCGACTTGGCTCGTTATTTTCTACAAAATTAATAGAAAATTCATGCGATGTTAATTTCTGCGTTATTCTTTTTCAGAGCCACTTAGAAAAAATTTTAGAACGTCCAAATGCAATAAAAATTGATAATCCAGTTACTAGAAGCAATGGAAGTTTAATTGTAGATAATCATCAAACGGCAAGTTTGGAAAATTTTTGTACATTTACAACGGTTTTTGAATTGCGTGCTACGGGAACGCAATCCTTGATGTCGAGACCTTCGTCCTACGATCTTAAAACCTCAACTCTAGCACAAATAGCGAGTTGCACAGCTTGCACGGGAACAATATTAAATATTCCCGATGTTAAAGTGTGGTTAAAGGAAAAGCACATCAATGGCGATGCCGAAGCGGCCCAAACAATTCTCTGCATGCCAATTGTCAACGGACAAAAAAATATTATCGGCGTGGCGCAATTAATAAATAAAGCCAACGGAATTCCATTTACCGAATGCGATGTTTCGTTATTCGAAGCTTTTGCAATATTTTGCGGACTGGGCATTCATAACACGCAAATGTACGAGAGTGCTTGCAAATTAATGGCAAAACAAAAGGTTGCTCTTGAATGTTTATCTTATCACGCAACGGCGAGCAACGAAGTTACCGAAAAGTTATCCCAAGAAGAAATTCCATCCGCCGCCACTTACAATTTATTTAATTTTACGTTTATCGATTTCGAGTTAACCGACGATGATACATGTAAAGCAGCGATCAGAATGTTTTTGGAATGTAATTTGGTTCAACAGTTTCACATTCCCTACGAGGTAAGTTGCTTGATTTTGGTGCATTGCAGAATTATAATTAACCTCACCTCAACTTAATTATTATTATACGGATTTGTTTCTTCAAAACAAACTAAACCTTTTCAATGATCTCCTTTCAACACCGATGTCATAAACTACTATTATTGTAGTTTGTCAATAAAATATTTACGGCACCATTACTATTTCGGAAATATACAATATCTTTGCTGCAATAAAATATACAACATAAATACCAGCAATTATTTTATAAAATTTTAAAATAACTATTAAAATTCATATCAACCGGCACCCCAAAATGTGGGAAACCCATCAGAGAAAACAAAAGCTTAACTGGACAATTTTATGAAGATTTATTTAATATTGAAAACTTCGCCATCCGATAAATATCATAATATGAATATTTATAATAGTAGGTACTAGGTAATACAACATTTTAAAAGTAAAATCTTGTACGAACATCAAAAATGTATTTTTAAAAAGTATAATAGAAATCCATTTTAGTCCTATATCCGGATTATCCGAAAGGATTTTTTGTACGTATGCATGTTTTGATTGTTAAAAGCAAAATTTTATAATGTGTGACAGAAAAAACCTTTTATATTTTTTATAGGTACTTTGCAGATGGATATTAAGTGTGAAAAAAAATTATCGTCCAGTCAAGTACCATAATTGGCGACACGCGTTGAATGTAGCACAGACCATGTTTGCAATGTTTAAAACGGGCAAAATGGACCGCTTCATGAGCGATTTGGATATGTTGGGATTAATAGTCGCATGTTTGTGTCACGATCTGGATCACAGAGGAACCAATAACGCATTCCAGACCAAAACCGAATCGCCATTAGCCATTTTATATTCGACTAGTACAATGGAACATCATCACTTCGATCAATGCGTGATGATATTGAATACTGAAAGCAATAATATATTTCAAGTAGGTGGGTTTAAATATTTACAAAAGGTTAATTTAATTTTTTTAACGGCATGTGTGAATTTTTAGTATAAGTTCGCGAACGCTGCCTAAATTGAAAACGAAACGACATAATAAAAGCGAAATGAAAAAAATTCGTAACTGTAATAATTTTTTGAGTTTGCAAGTGATCTCGCATATTTTAAGATTAATTGAATTGAGCAATTTTTAGGCATTGTCACCTGAAGATTACAGAAAAGTTATGAAAATAGTCGAGACCGCAATTTTGTCTACAGACTTAGCAATGTATTTTAAGAAGCGAAGTAAATTTTTAGATTTGGTCGACAATGGAGAATTTGATTGGCAAAGCGACGATAAAAAAGAACGTAAGTGGCAAAAGCTTTAAATATTATTTAATAAATTGCAAAGCGTATAAAAGTCATTTAAAATTTTCACAATTCTTCATTATGAAACTTGAGATTGTTATTTTTTCGGCCACTTTAACGACGATGGAACATTTAGACGGAAATTTCTTTCCACAAACTTGTCTGAAAAATTAAAAACTTTTATTTGTGACAGATAAGAAGGATTTTCAAAACGTTCCAGCAAGTCTAGGTTATCTCTCATGTCTCACCTTCCAAATTCACATTGGTATTAAAGACTTTTATCTCGTATATCGTTTGCTAAAACTAACACTGCAAGATAAAATTCCAATATCAGGGATACTAAGCATGGTCCTTCTTTTCGTGAAAGCTTTATGTGCTATTTGTATAGATTGTTGGCTATGATGAAACATAATTCTATATTGATAATCTTGTCGCTCTGGATTTGCGCACGATGCCAATTTCGGCTGAAAATGATTTTTATTTTATTAATTTTTTTACAGTTACATTATTATTTGTAACATTGATCAAGGCTTAAAAGAAAAAATAATTAAACCTCTCGCCTTTAGAACTGTTTTTAAATTATACTATGAAATTGGATTTGTTTCCTAATACCTACCTACCTTATTTTAGCATGTAAATTTCCTATGATACCGGGAGCTTTACATCAGAAGTGCCGTCGGTTTCAAAGTAGAACTAAATTTTTTTTTCGATAATTCAGATTGTAGAACAGGATTGATAGATTATATTGTATATTATATATTTATAGTGAAAATGTAGTTTAACTTCTTCTACATGATATGCTAGCGATGATTTCAATGTAGTTTGAAGCAAGCATAGTCGTATTTTTATCACTTGGCAACTTTGAATTATTATTTTCTACTATAGGTTAACCATTTCTTTATTTCTTTGTCGATTTTCGTTAGTTTGCTTTCTCTCGAATTTCGCAATCCAAGTTGAAACATTGAATTTCCATAGAAAGGTGTTTAGTGTACTTTGTCGATGTCGCTAAATTTTGACGACGTATACACTAATATTTTTAAAATTTATTTATCTTACAAATTTGCTTTTTATTGCAGGTTTAAAATCCACATTTTTCTCAATTCATTTGAATTCAACTGATGCCAGTCTTTTAAAAAAAATAAGATTTTTATATTCTTATAGACTAATTATTCATGATTAACAAATCCCAGACAATTTAAAAACTCTAGCATGAAATTGTCGCCAATAGATGTTTCTGTAATATATACAATTTAGAAACAAACTAAATTTATTAGGCATATTAAATAAATCTTCAAGACTTGTCTGCACTCTTATTATCGAAACGGCTATAATTACGTAATTTAACAACAATTTTATTCGGCCATAAAAGCGATAGGGCTTTTATGAAAGGCCCTGTATAAAGCTTGATGAGATTAAAAGGCTACCTCCAGAAAGCTTTATAAAAGTAAATTATTGCGTGTCACGTAAATAATTTTTAATGTCCAATTATGTGTCTACCTATCCCTTTGTTCTAAAGCAGAATGTCAAGATTAAACTTGAGGTGTGTAATGGATTTATTTACAACAGAAGTAGAAATACTCGTATAAATAATAAAGGCAATCAGAAAACCACAATAATACTATAACCTGTAACCTGATTATTAATTTAAAATATTTCAAAAGTCAGACTTTTCAAAAATTATCTGTCCACTAAAAGTTTGTACCAGACTAAAATAATCTCATTTCCTATAATGTCACAACCATTGATTGCTAAATTAATATTCTTTTTAATATTGAACCAACTAATTAAGGCATCAAAACAAACAAAAAATATTTTAATTAAATAAATTTAAAACTTCCTTCACAACTTTTATTAAAATTTATTCTCCGATGATTAAATGTACATGTTTGTAGCAGCAGCACTAAAAAACACTCCAAAACTTTTCTTTCTGTTCTGCAGTTTTGAAATTTAAAGCAAAAAATTTAATCAAAACATAAATTTTCAAATATTGGACACATTTTTAACTTTTAATGGAAAAGGGATTCCTTTGTGTTAAATCATTTGAATTTGTATAATATAAAAACATGTAAATTTTTTTATGTGAAATTACTTATTTGATGTTAAAATTATTTTTTAAGTGTTATGTGGAATGATGATGACCGCGTGCGACGTAAGCGCAATAGCAAAGCCCTGGGACGTTCAGCATCGTGTGGCCAAAATGGTAGCAGACGAATTTTTTGATCAAGGAGATTTAGAAAAACTTCAATTAAAAGAACAGCCAGTGGTACGTAAAATGTCGTTAACTAGCTTGAAACTTTTAATCGGACTTTTTTTTATTACAGGCCATGATGGATCGTGAGCGAAAAGACGAATTGCCGCAAATGCAAGTGGGATTTATTGATGTAATTTGTTTGCCTTTGTATAAGGTTCTTTCTGAAACTTTTCCATGGGTAAAACCGTTATATCAAGAAACTTTAGAAAATAAAAAACATTGGCAAGATCTTGCTGAAAAAGTTGAAATGGGCCTTACGTGGATTGATCATGATACTATCGATAAACCGGTAGAAGCCTTTACAGGTATAAAAAATCTCCCTTTTATGACAAATTCATTCACTTATTCTACTACTTTTCGAAAATTACAATTTTATTTTTAATTTCAATCAAGAGATTGGAAAAATGTTAAAGATGATAAAAATTTGGTAGAATAAAATCGGGGGTAATTGACCAAAATGAAACTATCTTCTAAACGTTTCTTTTAGATTGTTTACTATTATTGCCATTCCCCTTTTCATCCCTATATTGTTTCAATTTCGAAAATAAAATGTTTTTATATATAAATTCTAGCTAACAAATAAATCCCCATAAATTACAAAATGTAAGTTTCTAATAATCTGTATGTATTAAAACACTGAAGAAAAATCCATCCATTTTCGCTTTCAGCAATTTGTCTCGATTTTTTGCAATAATTACAGAAAAGCTGACTTAGCTACTTTAGCAAATTCTTATTTTTTTGTTTGACTTCTTGCAAAAAATACCAAACAAAATACTGAAAGTAATCCTGTTTTTCCACCTCGGCCGCACTGTGATGCCAGAGTAATAAAAAAAACCTGCAAATAAACTCTGCTTGTAGCACAAACTGTATTGTGTGATCAAAATTATCCTGCTAGTGGTACACTAATATCAATCCATATTAGTGGCAAATAAAAAAATAATAATTTTAATGATACTGTAATTTCAAAGACAGAATAGCAGAATGGATGAGTGTAAATTCTAGTTATCAAAAATTCGAAAATAAATTAGTACCATTTAGAAGTACAAAAACAAAATTATATTTTCAAGATCTGATCGTCATATTGAAATATACTTCTCAATTAATTTATAGCTTCAAAAATTAAATTTGCAGTGAAAATAATCCAATAAGATAAATTAAGTTCAATAAATTCAAGTTATAAAATCAATTACTTTAGACCATAAACTTATTCATTCAAAAACATGACATCCCTAATTTGAATTAATGTACAGGTAACTCAAAAAGACTGTCGATTAATAATTTTGATTATTTTCCTTCCAGATCCTGAAGAAACCAAGGATATAGAATTAACCGTTCAAACTTTACACACCGTACCCGTCTGTCAATTGCCACCTTTACAGCATAAACTGAAAAGAAGACACAAGTTATGCTGTCTTTTGTGACAAATTACGCTTTAAAAAAACCGTAATGAGTTAAGAACCAAGAATTACTTGAAGAAAATGCCATTTTCAGTTTTCTTATACTAGAACTTGTCGAAATGAGCAGGTTTTTGGTAAATGGACAATCTAAACCTTTTGTTTGTGTACAATTATTAGAGAAACAATTTTATAAATAATATTCTAGTTCGTTTTAGAATAAATAACTCATGCTTTCTACAATTTGTCATAGACAAACACTTGTGTATATATTTTACTTTGTATTTAGTTAGTAAATTAAAATTTGAAATAAATTTAATTTTAACTGTAATTACAATTGGAAGTAAATATACATTTTAGAATATAACAACTTAATTTAATTCTATAACTAATGTCCCTCGAGGATAGGGCAAAATAAATTAAACACATTTTGTGCATTATTCCTTTTGACACATTGTTATTGTAAGAAAAACCTTAGAAATAAATGCGAGCTCTTGGCTTATCATTTATAAATAAATATAAGATGAAACTCAACGTTCAACTTGACGTTAAAAAAGAGTAATAATGAAAAGTTACATCCACACACCTCTTAAAATTATTTAAAGCTAAAATTCTTTAGTCTCACAGATATAAAAACTATAAAATTTTGTTAAACATAAATCTTTCATTGTTACTCATTACATAAAAAACTCCTGCGTGGAGTGAGACAATGTCAGTCATGCATTGGGAGGTCGGTCCAAACAACTAATTTCTATCACTCTTAACCCTCTCATACTTGGATCAGTTACCATAAGACCTCTCGGTTGATATACTCGTTCGTTTTGTTCGGCTACAAATTTCGATACCTTACGAAGACACTAAAATGTTAAAAGTCGTACATAAAATTTTACAAAGAATAACTAATCTCCAAAGCACCTTTTCATAATGTGTTTCCTTGCAAAAATAAATTAAATATGCCGTCAAACAAGCAAGACATCCTTCGCAATAAGACGAACAACTTGCTTTTTCTGCAATTGCAAAATACTCATTCAATTTGGCAATCGTGTGGTCAAACGCTTGACGTTCTATCTAAAACGTAAACATAATTTTAACCAGTCAGCTTCATTTCGGAAGATATCAAATCGAAAACTATAGACATTTCCACGACATAACCACACATATTGTGTGTCTGTGCATTATGTTTACGATGATGTATTTAATTTATATATTGAATACTTACTCGTCCTTCTAGTTCGGTTGGAAAACGAGTTTGAAATTTAACTACAGTTCCTTCACTATAATCCCTTTGAATAAACACTTTCAGACACTGTTGTGTTGCCATTTGTTCGGTTTCGCCGTTGTGATGACTACCCATTGTCATACAAATTCACTTATTTACGATTATTGATTAATAATAACATAATCAAATTATTTATTATCATAAAAAATTAATGTTAATCACACATTGTAGACATTTCACTATTTACAAACTAAATTCTAAATGTCACCATATTTTAGATTTACTTCGAATTGCTGCGTCGAAACTTGACACTGACGGCTACATCGACAAGCGTTTAGTACTGTTAATTCTCAATAGATGGATATTTAAATCGGGAGCGCAACTTTTATTTTATTTTAATTTAATAATTAATTTTTATTTAGATTGACTATTGACTAACTATAAAATGTAATTTAAAAATATATTATTTGAGATCAAATTAGTACCTATTCTTTCTTTTGGGTAAAATGAAGCTTAAATTTTGTTCTTGTTTATACAGAGATTTTTAAAAATAAATTTGGAAATATAAGTAAAAGGCTGTTGTAAATGGATAAAACTACAGTAGGTTAAAAACAACACCAATATCTTCTGTTGATTAGTTATGGTTATGGTGTCTTCCTGGCATCATAGGCGCCAAAAAGATAAATTTAATGAAAAACAGTAAGCAATGATTTATTAAAGTGCTGTTGTTTAAATCTTTCAATTTTATAGAAAAAATTTAGGATTATAAAAATGTACTACAGTATTTGGTATAGTTTATTATTTAAGCATAAAAAATTAAAAGTTAAATCAAAGGGTATTAATAAATATATTTTAAATTTTGTTTGATAGGCTGGAAGATCATAATGCCCGGTTTTACAAAGGTTAGTTAAAATTTTGTCTATGATTAAGGGTTTTCAAAAATAAAAACAGCTAACTTTTGTAAAACCGGACATAAGAAATTTAATAATATTTAAATGTTTTGTTTCTTATTTAAAAGGATGTTTTCCAGATTATTAGGCACTTTGGAAAATGTCTTGCTATTTGGTACTTTCGACAATCCCTTAATGTACGCATAGACGGATATAGGGGAGCTTAAGCCCCTCTGAATTCAGCATTATTCCCTCTCCCAAAGGTAATAATAATAACATATATATTTTATTACTTTATTTTTCAAGTTAATCCCATAACAGTCTCTACAAAACATTTTCCCAATAGACTAAAATCTACTTTTGCTTATGAATATAATTATTATTAGACTTGTTTATCAAATTTTTTTATAGCAATTTATAATTATTATTGTGATTCGAATTCACAAATCTCAATTTTATGCTCATGAATGGTTCGATTGTTGGAATCTATACTTTATTTTATACTTAGCCTGTAGTCCAATAGACAATATAATCCAACAGCTTCAAATCGGAAGATCTATCGGTCACCAATTAACATCTTATAGCGTAAGTAATAACTTCTGTTATCTGTTTCTAAACTTCGATCGCAATAGAGCCATTATTTTGGAAACTGTGTAGCATGTGGCAGCGTTTGTTGGAAATACAGTGTACCCTCTCCGAAAGGAAATATCTTGCAAAACTTTAAAATTGATAAAATTTAAATGTTTAATTTTATTATTTCTACATAATTTGTTTACTTAAAATTGTTCGCATTGCAATTTTTTTCCTAATTAAGAACATTATACCAAAGGTAAGTAGCTACTATTGAAAAACCCTTTTTATTTTAAATTTATTATTTTATCCTCGACTTAATAAACCTACTTACCTACTTTTAGGTAGCTATAGGTACCTAATTAGTACCATAATTGTATTTTATTATTGCTGTGCCTAGTAAATATTTTATTTTAAACTTTTTATATATACAATCAGGGTAAATAGGCACAAAGGCTTAATTAAGCAAAGATAAATGTCGGTTGCTTTGTGATGTTCAATATTAATTTGTGGTTTCCAAAAATTCGCTAAAAGCTTTTTACATTAAAGAATACATAAAACAGAATTAGACGTTTTAATTTATTCAATTAAAAAAATAATACCAAACACACAAAACATTTGAAACATTTTAATTTACACGATTATTAAATATTTTACATTTTGTATCTATATGCACAGACTACATTCAGTAGGTAATATAAAACAATATGTATTTTAAATATGAATTTGATTATATAAAATATTACAATGAAAATGTATAACTACAATAATTTATTTTTTAAATTAAATTTCCAATATTATCGAGTTTTAGTGCACAGGGAAGGGGACATACACAAATTATTATTTAATATGTGCATTTTCACATGAAGTTATTTATACTTAACTTAACAATTTAATATCACAGCAGTTTATTTACAATAGATTATAAAATTTCTACTTACTCGGTCACATATCATAATTATTATTTATTATTTTCGTTAAACAGAGACAAATACATTAAAGTTGTTGTATTATTAGCAAATGCAGTAGCCGGTGCAGATTTTAAGGGCTCAATGAATAAAATCTAGGCCATTGCATTTTCTAGCGATTTATCAACATTTCTTCACAATAAGAAAATATAAGATAAAAGATTTGGAAACAATTTTCTTTGTACAATTCCAAAATACGTAACATTTACTCGTACTCTAATTAACACAAATCACAATTGTTTTAATTACTTACATCTATAATGATGTCCTAATTACTCCTACGTACTCTAATGAAGACATATTTTCTACACCTAAATTCTAATGTTTACCCTGCTCTTATTATCAAAGGCCATCAGTACAAATAAATTTAAAGTTCGTCTATTATATGAGAATTTATTATGAAACAATAGTTTTCCAATATATTCAAATAGAAACTGCTTCTTATTATTATTATAAAATTGCTGGCGTTTTAACTTTTCCATTCCAGATAGATCACATTATTTTTTTGTCGTCTCAAAACTTATACCCTTGCATTTTTACCCACGTTAATAACTTCAACCCCAAATATGCCTGGCAATGCAATGGTTTAATTTTACGTTTAATGTTCGTTTAATTCTTGCAAATATTCGTTAAAGGTAATCCTGAGTTTTTAATTTTTGAGAACGTAACGAGCGAATTTAAATTATAAAACATTGTTCAATGAACGAGGGAGTAAATTTTTAATATTCCATCCATGCGAAAGATTTGAGTGTAATTAAAAAAATATTTTAGCGTTGCAGAGAATAATTTAATTATTAAAAATCACCACTCCCTCGGGATAAAAGTGGACTCAAGAGAAATAAATTAAATGTTTTTAAAAGAGGTGTAACGTAAATGAGTTGGATGCATTATTTAAAACTTTTAAAAAGTTTTTAAAATTGTTGGGCACTTGGCGCAAAAATTACACGTCAGATAAATACATAAAGGGAGCAAATAATAAGGAAAGTGTAGGATTTTGAGAGTTTTTTTTTTTTCCTAAACAACTCTTAACGTTTCGCAGTTATCAACTTCCATTAACGTCCGTTTTTATTGGATCTTATAAATATTAAATTTTAAACTCGGAGGAAATTAAGTAATGTTATTAGGGAATATAGACGAAATACTGTTCAAAATACACTTTACCTTAGTAATTAATGTTGTAACAGCTGCACAAACAATTGCGGTTGAATCATCTAGTGTAACTAAACGTCTCATCATTATACAGGCAAAAGCCAAGAGTTTAGACATTCTGCCATTAACTTATATTAATTCTACTTCAAAAATTACGTTAAATTCTTAAACATTCAGTTTGTAATTCAATTTTAGACTAATTGGAAACCGAAAATATAAAGCTATTCATTAGCGAACGTTTTCTTCATAATATACAATGACTTTCTTTCAATTTTGTCTCCAGTCTTTTTCTATTACTTTTATTTAAACCGCCAAGTTTTATTGAAAAATGTATCAAATGTATAACATTTTACCAGAGTTATTCGACCGAATAATAATTAAAAAATAAAACAATATAAAAGTTTAGTTTTCAGAATTTCTGCACCAGATTATATTACATACCTACTCTATAGGTTTCGAGTAATATTAATGTATAGTTTCAAAATAACGAGGTTTATTATAATAATTATTATTACTATGCTACACAAGTTCGAAATAGGAACAATAAAAGCACAAGTACGAAACTTACAGAACATTCGGATTGTTTGCTCAACTTTACACCTTATTACTTCGGATTTTGGTATATCCAAATAGCATTGTTTGCCGAGATTTGTATCACTTTAGATTATGAGGCTAGAGCTAAATGATAAATCTGGCTCTGTTTGGTTGACTAAAAAAAAAGTTTGGACAAACTATTTGATTCGGTAATTAATATGATTTCAATTTCCTAAAAAAGTTTACAGCTAATGCTACCGTTTTGCCGTAAAGCATAAAAGTTTACTTTATCGCTCTAGGGTAAAAAAGTGATACTTTACTCTTGTAATTTTTGTTATTTTATAATATTAAATGGTTTTGAAACGCAAGCTTTTAGAAACAAATAATTTATAATTTGATTTAGTTTAATAAAAGAAAATCTTCCAAGTAAAAATAAATTCGATAAGAAGTAGTTTCTATTAAGTGAAAATAAATTGTGTTAGTAAAATAAATAATATTAGTCGGCCAATAAGCAAGTTATTTACTTTAGACATTTGTTGCTGGTTGTAACACTACGGGAAGTCCATTTTTTGCAACTAAATCTTTCGGAGTAATTTCCTTTATTTCGAGAGTCAAGTTTATGTTAGAACGAGATGTAAGCGTAATTGCCGAAGTAGAAACTTTACTAACTAGAAGACCTGCATCGCACTCGTCTTCGTTGTTGGGACAAATGGACGTGGCTCTTATCTGTTGATTCTTTTCGGAAATTTTCTTTTTGCGTGGAAAAACACTATTTTCTAAATTTAAGGTAGCGTTTACGTCGCTGCCCGACGCACAAGTGAAAACTTTCATGAAGCCTTTCCTAAAGTTGTCGCTGAGAAAAGCATACAAAATTGGATTTATTGCCGAATTTGAATAACTTAAACAAAACGCAAATAATTGTATATAAACTACGGCTTCTGATGGACCCTGGTCGGATGGTGTGTAGGTCGCTGCAATTTGGGTTACCCAATATGGCAGCCAGCATAGAACGTAACAAGTTACAACTGTGAGAACTAATTTTGTGACTTTACGATGTGACCGTTTCTTTTCTTTGGATTTATTTTTGGGTCCTACGGTTTTAAGCCTCTGTATTACTAAGCAATAAAATATTAATGTCAAGCAAAGCGGTATCGCAAAACTAAAAACGAAACTATATATAATAAACGTGGTCGCCCTTTGTTGGCTTTCGGTATTATTTTCTGTATGATTGTCCGACCATACAATAACGCACGAATTAAACGATTCGTTTTGACCAACTCGGAAGTTTTCTTCTTGTTTCGAGTGACTAAAAATTGGTATTATTAGAATCAAACTGCAGGTCCACGCAGCAAAGGAAACTATTTTGGATATCAACGGTGTCCTCCACTTTTGCGACGCTATGGGATGACAAACTGCAATATATCGATCCGCACTCAATATAAATATTAATATGCTGCTAGTAAATTGGTTAATACTTGTTAAAATAAGATAAGTTTTGCACATAAATTCACCAAATATCCAACTGCCTTGAACCATCGTTATTAATAAAAATGGTATGCCAATTAGGAAGCATTCGTCGGCTACGGCTAAATTTACAATATACATGTTCGTAACAGTTTGCAATTTTGAAAATTTTATCACCACATAAATTACTAAAGAATTTCCTACCAAACCACCTAGGCAAACTCCAGCAAATAATATTTCTTGTACGATAAACATAATCGAAGATGACGTCAATGTTGTATGAATGTGAGTTTCATTGTTACTTCTGTCGGTTGGTGTGCAATTATCCAAAAATGACGCTTGACTGGGCGTCATATCTAAAGAAAATATTGAATCGTTCATTTTGATTTTTTCTTCTGAACTGGCGGCGAAAGTGTTTCGATACCTCTACTCTGCGGTGTGCTCGTGAGCTCTTCCGGTGCTCAATGGTAGATTTTTGATATTAATCTAAAACAAAGCAACAATATTATTATTGGAAGGAAAATTTTAAATTATAACTCTCATAATATACCAGAAACTTTTTTTTTTTAATTTATTATTATCGATATAATATTATAAGTTAATGCCAAAGTAGCAAACAATTTCCTTTGAGAAAGAATAGCTATACAACTGTATAAAACTTTTCAGCTTACCAACTATAGCCTTTTGTTGCTTCATAAGTATTATTTGAGCAGAGCAAGTAGCAGTCTTGTTTATTAAAAAAGTTTTCTAAAAGTACAAAGCTTGGGCTTCGTTATTAAAGTCATAAACTCCCGAAGCATTTACTTGACAACACTTTATATTTTAACGTTTTGTTAAACCATAGCCCATACCCAACGAAATTTATAAATTACCCCAGCAGTTATTTTTAATCGAAATGAACACGAAAATGTTAAGTATAGTCAAAAATTAATCTAAAGCCTATCAGCAAATTAGTCTGTTATGTCGCTCGTGTTATAAAATTAAAACTAATTTAAGTAATAAAATATTAATTTATGTAGTCTAATGTGGTAATTTATAATCCAATAATTTATCGATTTATAATCAGTGATTCTCTAGTGTTCTCTTATCTATAGAACTAAGTTATTATTATATAAATTTATATGATTTTCCTGTAAAGATCTGAGGATCTCAAATCTGATAATTATTTCTTTCGACTATTATGCGATCTACCAGTGTTTCGAGTTAAAGTTTTGGGTTTGTATTGTAAAAGAAGTATCTATCTTTAATGAATAGTAATAAAAGTAACAGTTTATTAAAAAAAAAGAATTAAAATATTTAGAGATATGAAACAATATTTTTCAAATCTATTTGAATGTCATAAATTATCGAGAAAATTTTGGATATAATTTTTAGATAATAAATTTTGAATTACAGGTTCTGTTTATGACATAACAAGTTATTTAGACATTCAGATATACCACACAAATCCGGGGTTTAGAATTTATTGACCGCTTCACTTAATTTGACATGCCGGCATAATTTTGGTACTTTTCTTTAATTAAGTTTTGTTTGTGCCCGACGATTTAAAGATTAAATTAATCGATCGTTTATGTTTTTATGATGACATACAAATTATTTGCTTCCAGCAGGTATAGAAAAATTGACAAACTATAACTCACTAAAAAGAGACTTTTGTACTTGGCTATACAGAAGAGTAACTTTGTAACATTGTGAAAATTTATTGTTGTTTAGCTAATTTATTGTTGAATTTAACAAAGAGAGAGTTTAACAGATGTAAAGTTTTGAAAACGTACTTACTTAAATAAGTAAAATTTAACAAAACATTTAAAAAAATACCACCTTACTATCAGTTTTTGCATATCTATCGAACTTTGGCAATCAGATCATGACTCCACTTTTAAAAACTATGAGATGCTAGGTATAAGTATGCAAAACAATTCTACATAATGTCACTGTGTAAATCATAAACCGAAATGCTTAAGGAATAATCCTGCTTTTCTCGAGACACTCAAGTTTTCTTTGTTAAATAGCAGATCAACTTATATATGACAGGCTTCTAGCTTTGAGGTAATTCAGCATTTCAACAAGATCCGGATGGAGGACGGATACGAAGCAAGAACTTGTTTGAACATTATTCTATGCAAAATGTCTAGATAATCTGCAATGATGACGATTAGACCACCATCAGGCAAGAACCCTCAGAAACAGTAAAACAATACACCGATTTTTGAAGTAGTATACTGAAAATCTATATAGATATACTAAAAATGTAGATTATGTACGATTGGTGAAATAAAAATTAAATATTTTTATTATAATTTTCAGTCGATATTAATTATTATTATTTGTTTTTCAGCACATCGACATAATATTAGGAAAAACTGTTATAAATTCAATTTATTGAAATTGGAAAATTTCGTAAATTAATATGAGATAAATTTCTTATAAGGTTTGTTCGTGAAATCTAATACTATTTACGAATTTATCAAAATAAGAATTTCAGAGAAAGGTGAGCTAAAAAAAACGATCAAATTAAAATAAAAAATTACCGTAAAAATAAGAAAGCAGTCTAAATAAAAAAAGTTAATTTTAAAATGCCGTTGAATTATCATGGCGTCTGCAATAAAACAAGACATCAAACATTTTATGTTTAACGTTTTGCATTTATAAGCTACACTGCACTAAAAACTTGAGACTTTTAATTTAAAATTCTGCCATTTGCACGTAAATATGAAATGCAACAAATTAAAAAAAACTGCACTTTAACTTTGATTTTGTTAAGTTTTTCCATATAACTTGTTTATAGATATAAACCTATCAGGTACAGATATGGTATTCCCTAAAGCTTTAAAATGAAATGTTAAATAGTATAATCAGTGAACTGCAGGGTTCGTTTATTGCACCATTAATATAGTAGTTGGAAATGAAAATTTTGAGCTCAAATCACGGATTTCAAGAAGAAGAAATATATGGAAATATTACAAATTTTTCATTAAAATTTCTCTTATTTAATTGACATTTTCTTTCAGTCAGACTTTCTTCCATGTTCTTACCAACATTTTGCCTGCATTCTTCGAGTCGAAGCGATTTGATTCTGTTGAAGGTTTCTAAACAAACGTTTGTGCTCTTTTACATTGTCGATTCAAGTCTCACCATAATCATTGTAGAATAATTTTTAAAATGCAATTCAATATTTATTAATTTTGAAATAAATTCATAACTTCACAGCACTTAATACAACAAACGAATATGATGCTGTTTACCAGGTAAATAAAATAGGTAAATTTTATAGCTTCATAGCAATACAATCATAACAAAATATAAATTTGAAAATTATTTGGATCACAGTTTGGTGAGGTTGCCAAACGCATCAATGATAGATAAATCTTATCTGAGATTTGTTTCCAAGTTGTGAAAGTTTACTTCGAGATTAAAGCAGACACTTGATTTGGATTTTGACAAATAACTTTCCTTTGATAATAGAAATCGCGTGACATTATTCACTAAACCATTAACACTATAAAAGACTTTGTTACAGTCAACACAGTCGTGCTATTTCGAGTAAATAATAAAAATCTGTAATTTTTGAATTTCTAATCAGACCTTCAGCACCCTTCTGTGAATCAGCGTAAATAAAAATTGAAAGTTTAATTTACTTTATTAATAGTTGTAACAGTAAAAATACATAGCTTCCAATAAAAGTTTGCATTAAATGTTAAAATATTTAAAATTCTAGATTTCCAATAACTATTCAAATTCAGCAGTTAAAAGGAAGTGCGAAATTGGTATAGAGAAAATTTCCTGACGTGAAAATAGTTTTAGACATTATGAGATTGCTTTGGCTCGAATATAAAAAAATTTCAATGAAGGCGAAGTATTAAATTGCAATAGAAATTGCAATTTTATTAAAGAGATTGCACCGTCAATGTAATTTTAAATGTAAAAGTAAATTGCATCGATAGTGTTGAATAATTTAAACGTCAGGAGTAGCTTATCTTGTTTTGCATAAAATGCAAATCCTTTTAAATTAAATAATTTAAGGTGTTTAAATAAATTTCCGAGCGTTTGAATTTGAATTTGTTATTCCCATACTTGAGAATAACAATTTTTTTATCAAAATTAGCGAAAGGTTCGTTTCGGGCAAATATTTTTAAATTTCTGAAGCGTTCAAGTATAGCAGATATGCGAAAGAATAAATTAAAAATTAATTTAAAATTAATTAATTTATCCTTTTAAAATATTGTTTCCAACATGCTCGTAAAGGTTGAGTGGTTTTAAGAAAAAAATTATGTTTTAACGAGTAATTATAACTATATAATACTAGAGATTATTAAAATATTCACCATGCTCAACTTCGAGAATGGGTTAAGGACATTTGGTCCCTAATGCTTTTAATCGTGTTCCATAACAAGGTACAGCAGAATTTGTATTAGTCCCTCGAGCTTCAATTTATCCTCCAAATTTACAACAATTTTTAGTGCCAACAATTACTTATTAAATTCATATAATAAGGTATTATTTTGCAGGGCATGCATTAAACTAATTAAATTTAAAGTTGCCAGTTATTAATTATTACAACACGTATCGAGTTTAATTTAAGTCATGCAGGCAATTTATCACATCAACTTACTCCCAACAGATATCTTAATCAAAACAATTTTTAACGCTAATTAAAAATAATAATTAATTTTAAGAACGAATTTTCTTTTTCTCTCCAACAAATGTCGAAAGTATGTAAAGCTACTGCTTTTAAGTGCTTAATTAACAATTATTAATTAAGTGTCTTATTTAAATTACAAAAATTATGCGGTCTTATACTAAAAGGTTTAATTAACCAAGTTTCCCTCAAAATTGCCCCAAAAGTCATTACACGCTTGGTGTAAAGTTTATGCATTTCAGCTGGAAATGTATGAAACAAAGGGAAAACTATAATTAACTAAAACCAAAATTGATTTAAGTTTGTTTGTATAAGTTTTCTTAATTTTTCCGAACAACGCCAAAAGTTCCCCACCCAATTTTCTGACAACAGTTTTTAAAACTTGGTAATAATGTCTTCGCCAAACCATCAGAAGCCCTTATACTTGGAAGCTCTATATAATCTGTACTATATAGAAGTTTATGCAAAATTGTTAACTTTTAAATTCTTAACGTGAGCTTTTTGCAATATAAACACATCCTTCGAGTTTATATTTTACGACGACGGTGACGCGACGATACGAATAGAAGAGATTTGAAATCCGGAAACGTGCAATATTTTGTTTAAGCAAATCTTTAAACCGCAATATTTCGTTTGATTTAGTGTTACTTTTAAAACTTGTGTAATTAATTATTAAGTCGTAAAAGTACTTTTAGTGAAGCAGCTTATAAAGGGCGTTATACTATGTGAAAGTAATCCAGAGCACGATTAATCCTTAACCGCTGCATTATTATTCAAACCGCCTAGGTCCACCACATTTTCCAAGATGCTCCTTAAACTTTGTAAATCACTATTTTAATATGTACTCGGAAAATTTCATTCGCAGGTAGATACCTACGCACCTTAACTTTTGCATCATAAAAGACTCATTCGCTCTAATGTTTAAGCCTAAAAATCGCCGAATTTGTACCAATTAGTTGGCGTATAGTTTAGGTACAGTAAGATTTACTTTCTACATTAAGAATAAAAAGACGCAAACAAAGGAAACATTTAATTCTATTCTTTTCTTCACAATGAAGTAGGAAAAAAGATAAAAATGCTTTAGTAAACTGAACACAATGTAAATTTATTATTGCGTCTAAGAAAATTTCAGCATCTTTTTTGCTGATTTAATAGAAATAACTTTTCTTTTCTTTATTCTAAAATGAAAAACCAGGAAAAACTGCAAAATAAATTATTTGATAAAACCTGCAGAGAAAGAAAAATCCAAAATGATTGAAAATATTAACAGTTTTTCATAGAGACCATTAATTTTGATTCTAGAATCTAGATCACGAATTCCAGCATCCGATATTTGAATTTACGAAGATTTAAAAACTTGGTTCTTTAAAAACAATTATTATAAAAAAATATATTGCGGATAGGCATAATAAATTATATTTTAATTTTTGTCCTTTTATTAAGTACGACATTTTTTTATTTATACGTCTAATAAAAACTTGTAAACTAAATATACCTACCTTAAAATATCTACATCATTTATAAAACTTACGCAACTACGAAATTTTAAGCGTGAAAAAGTATTCAAATTTTGTAAGAAAAATGACCAAGCAGTTATCAGTTTAATATAAGTAATATTTCGTTTTAGCATTTTAGATTTATCATTAATTATTTAAGTTATATTATTATACTTTACACTTATTATAAATCTATTTGGCAATCGATTAGGTACTTATCAATTTAAATAGGTATCAATTAGTATTTGTTCTGCTATTGTTTAGTTATAAGTGGTTAATAAGGTAAAAACCTACCATCATATATGTATGTGAGTGAAAAATTGCATTTCAGCACGTGTGCGGAGTTGTACTTTTTCAAACACTAGTAGGAAAAATATTGTATGAAAAGCTAATTTTTTGACTTTGTTTAACTTTGTTATTTAAATAAAATATCAATGTTAATATGAAATATTATAAAAAAAAAGTAAAAATTTATTAAATAAATATTCCAGAGTAGGTATGGATTTCGTATAGCTTTCTGTACTCAAGACTTTTTATTTGTGCGTAAATGAGGAGTTAATTAGAATTTAACTTTTAATTTAAAAAATCTACGTTTTACTAATTGACCAAACTTTTTCATATTTTAGTAAAATTTATGTAAATCTTATATTGCGCTCCATTTAAATTGAAAAGAAAAGTTAAATGGAATGTAGTTAGGTTTCTGCCTATTCTACTAAAAATTTATTATAAATTCTACGTTTTATTATGAAAGTATTGTCTTTGAAATAATAATGTCTATTTTTTTTCTATCCTCGTATATGTGAATTTAACAAAACATAATTTTATATTAAAAGCTGAACGTTCTTTGTTTAGATGAGTTTTTCGAAAGCTTGATTTTACATTTGCCATTATTTTGTTAACATTGCTGACTCTTTGTATTGTGCTGTGTTGTTCAATCAAAGTACAGCTTTTGGATATTGGTATCAAAAATAGGTATATGATATTATACGTATATAAGGTTTTAATAAGTACGTGTAGGTGTACAAAATTGTTATGACTTCACAAACATCAAAGCACAACAGGTATACACCCTGAATTGACTTCCGATATTATCAACAGGATATTGTTTAGGGTAAAATTGTAAATTAAACATATTTGATATAAAATTATTATTGACAATAATAAGTAATATGGATTTACTAATGAAACTCTGAAACGACATTATAATTTATCTTTTCATCTTATTAGTGGTGTTTGATGCTAGACAAGGAGTTTTATTGTCATGGTAAACTTCCCAGTCGATTCAGAACTCACAGCATATTAAACTTGCACACCGGTGTTCAATGAAAACTTGGAATGCCTTAATTATATGGAACTCTCACAAGTTGGCCAGTTGACTATTATAGATTGTAAACGAATCTACTTGCTTTGCTTTAATTACGAAAGTTTTCAATTTATTTTATGGCAGAAGATCGAAAAAGAGTTATGCATATTTGGATGTTTGGGCAAAAGCATCGATTTATTTAAATGACAAAGTTTAGTTTTATACAATAATTTCATTCTCATGCAAAATTAGCTCAAAATCCGAAAGCTAACCTGGTCTTCATTTCCATATAAAGCTAAGCAATAAAATCTCGGTTAAGTAAAGCATAATATACATGATAATTATTTGCTCGACTTTTAAGTGGCTATTTCTATTCAGACGCATTGTTCAAAACGAATCTCTTTAATATTCATCGTGAAAGTCCTAGTATTGCATTGTTGAACTGCACAACTTTTACAACATCATACATGGTATGTATTAGTAGAAACTCGATTCGTTAGATGTTCCACGTTAGTTAAGTAGTAAAACACCGATCAAAGTGTCAAAGATTAAGGAACCAATTTACTGCTACCGTGAAAATGCAGAGAAAACTTGTATAATATGTGCTCCAATTTCACTGCATGAAAAGTTACTTAATTAAAAACTGTCATCAAAGCGAAACAAAAAAAAGCTTTTACTGAAATACGTAATATTAATCACAATTACGACCGCAACTATAAATCAAAAGTTATAAATGGATCTTGTATCCTTTTTCTGCAAAATTATCCAAATTTAAATGACCTTAGAGTGCACATCCCACAGAAAATTATTTTAAGGACCACGAAAATAATTAATAACGGTGATTAATTAAGTTTCGAAAGAAGACTTGGAAGAAAACTTCCACATAAGAAAATCAATCAAATTTACGATTTTCTAATAACGGCTTATATATTTTTTTATTATATTATATTATGTCGTACTATATTAAGTCTTTTTTGTATATCAAGAATGAAAAATTTTCATGAGGTACTTTTTGAGCAATTTAGTTTTTCTTTCTGCGCGGCAGTGCTGTTTTAATAAAATATCAAAAAATTTTATCATTTCTTACAGTTATTTGCATTCTACTTGGGAGTCATTAGGATAAATGGGGCAAATAACGTTTGTTCCAAGAAAATGGGCTGGAAATATATTATTACAAATTTTTTTGTCTCACACATAATTTAATATTTTTTTCTATTTATGTGATATTGTTCAACGTAAAAAGCATTTCTTGAAATCAGTTAAATTGCTTCTCTACGAATAACTTCTTCTCTGCTCCTTTTAAAAAGAATTATCAGAGCAAAACCTGGAAACCAAGGTAAGAGTGCAGATTTTATTACCGTAGAAATCAACATAACAAACTCGAGAGCTTTTCTCTCAGACTGCAATTGTGTACATAATATTATCTACTCTACTGAAAAACCTAATACACTAACGCTGAATGCAATAATCATAGTATTGATGTACATATAAGTATCAAGTATCACCAGTAAATTTTCGAACAATATCTCTTCTTATTTCCAGTTATTAATAAAATAATGCAAAAAATATTTTCTGGATTAGAGTGGAAGTTCGCTCGCATAACAAGGGTAATAAATAAATTATCTCATAATAGTAGAATGTTTTCAATTCTCACGGGCAAGAATATGTACGTTTACAAACAATTTTATGTTATTCCTAAAAATATTTTAACTTTCTCAGTTCCCATGCAAGTAACTTACGTATTCGAAATAAATTACACTGTCGCAAGAAAAAAGTAGGTTACACTCAAACTAATTTGCTTAATCAACCACATTTATATCTTCTAGGGCGGAGAGATTAACGGGTTCGTTTTAATTTTGGAGTAATAAATAAATTATAATGCAAAATTTCATTTCCAGCATTTCAATTCTCTTGGGGTAAAATTTTAAACAGCGGTTTGGTCGAACAAGCAAATATACATATAGTTTAACTGTAACAGATTGAGAAATTAATGTATGAATATACTATAAAATGTATAACATTCGCTGTTGGAAACTGTTATGAACAGAAAATTTATCGAGTTTAGAATATTTTTCGAATTAGATCGGAAAAATTTAAATTTTCAAGTGCGGTACATAACCGATTATAAAAGATAGAGAAAATTAATCAAAAAACGTAACCGTAAGCGTATATTTCAAAATTCTGCAATGAAAGCTTTTGTAATATCGAACGTCAGCAACTTTTATAAACACGCGTAAATTATACATCTAGGTTGAAAACAATGAGCACAAATTACCAAAATATTGTTTTTTCAAGAACACTTAACACCGAAATTACAATAATTTATTGTTTCGGTGCCTATTAAATGCTAATTTTCGGTTGAAAAGGAAAATGTGAAAAAGAGTTGTTTAAACGCTACCCTCGGAATCCTTAAATATCCTTTGGGGTTTTCAGCACTTTCTGGATGTCAATCATAATGTAGATTTAACAATTTTGTTTACCATCTCAAGATTTTTTGTACAATCTTTTTTTTTAGAGTCAATAGCAAATTATCTAATTAATGTGAGCATTACAAATTTAATATTAGTTTATTTTCATTAATGTAATTAACGCTCACATTGATGATGGTAATAATAATTAACTTTTTCGTTAAACTTGATGGTATTAAAAATGTAACACGACATGTCCTAATTACGCATATTAAAATTGAAGAAGTTCTGAGAAGAAATATTATACTTTTTCTATTCAAAAGGGGATGAACAGTATAAAATTTACAGCAAGTATATGAACAGAAAAATTATGTGCAAATACTTCCCTTGTCTGATTATGTTTTTCACACCTAAAAGATACTAGTTTACCCGATATGGGTCACAAAGGTTATAAAGATTGAGTGAAAATAGCTTTTAACATAATATAGTTTGGCAACGGTTAACAAACTTTATTGCCTTCTTTTAAGAAATACACCCCTGTGTTTAAGATGTCGTAAAATGTACTTGTTTGACTTGTAACGTATAAAAATGTAATAAGCTTTATTACATGAATGTATAGCAAGTATATTGCGTAGAAAGCTATAAATTGTTGACACAACTTCACTCATACACCGCATTTATTTATTTATTTTCTGTTTTAAGATATTAAATTTTAATGTAGATTATTAAATCGCGAATATTTTCATAATTTAAAGGATTACATGAATTCAGGATAAACAAAATTCAAAATTTTCAAGTGGCTGAAAAGTTTTTATCATTTATTACTGTACCTCGTAAACTCTTATGTTTACCCATGTATTTCTTTTTGAGTAAATTTGCAAAATAAAAGCTGGCATTATTCCACGAAACATGAGTTTACTTTATGAAATGCTATCGTAATCCAGGTAAATATGGATACGTATTTTTCTCATTTACAGGAGTTCGAACCCAAAATCATTTTCAAATAATATTAGCAGTGCAAAGCTTCACAATTCAAAGACGTCGTTTACATATTTTTGTAATGTGGAGTATTTTTTGGATCATATTTTGGTTCATCAGGTGTAGAAGCAGATCTGTTTGTGCAGGGTATTCTGGTGACTCAATCGCTTTATTTAATTACCATTATGTATTCCCGGCGGTGGTAATACAAACAACCACAGCAGTATACATATAATATTGTTTTGAAAAATTAATTACAAATACACGATTTTATTTCACATAAAGCAATTATAACAAAATAAATGAACCAGTAATTTACAAAAAAAAAAGCCATTGTAAAGCTCCTGTCTCTGAAACAAGCACGACATTAATAAATTAAATTAATAACCACAAATTTTATAACCATTGAAGTTTAGTTTATTGAATTAAAAATTATTGTAAATGCAATTAAATTCACGACGTAGTTTAGATGTAGGAATATATTATTTATCTGTCTTCAGACGAAGTGAGGGTAGGCGTGATGCAAATTAAAATATACGGAAAAGTACTTAATCACCAGATAATATAAGATAAAACAAAGAGGTTCATTAGAATTACAGTTATTTCGAATTAAAAGAGCATTAAAGTGTTTAAAATATTTTACGTTGACTCGATCTTTTTATTTATTTTACTCCAAATTATCGAGTCTGCAAATCTTAACAAGTTTAACTGAAAAATCTGGTAGGGTGTGTCGTTTAATTGAGAAAAGACAATTATTTCGTCCTTCTTAATTTACGAAAGCTTTTTCGGCTTCGGTTTTTACGATTATTATTGAATGTGACCTGACTTGGTAAAAATAAAGCGAAAAAAATCAACTTATTTACAGTTAATTTACACCTCGACAAGAGGTGGATAAAAAATAAAAAATCACCACGGTTTTTTCAGAAATGTTTTAGTAAAATAGTAGGTAATTAAATAAGTGCACCTAAGTAAACTTTGAACTTTTCTTAGACATTACTTAGCTCTAGGAGTATAGTCGGAGATTATCAAGAATCTATTCTATTTTAAAGTTTAAAAATTTAAAAAATGAAAATACAACCAGATAAGACGATTGTGCACTATAATATTAATAAAAATTTTGATTCGTTTTCGCTTAAAGACCAATAATAATTATTACAATGCAGTCAACGAGACAATTTTTAGTGAAGCAAACTTTCTCTTTTAAACCTTTTTGCATGAATAGTAAATAATATTATTTTCATCACATATTTACTTAACTTAGGTGCTTAAAAGTAGGTCGGTAAGGTAAACAAACTCGAAAAGACGAACTTCCATTACTCCTTACGACCAGACGTGCCAAATGTTGTTATTTAAATTTTACATAAACTACGTTTCTTATTCTTTAATGAACGTTAATTTTTATTAAATCGTGCAACTAGAAACCCCACTTTACTTTAGCCATTAGTACTTTTAGTTAAGTATACAATTTTAATATGTTTACTCATAATTACGAAACAGATCGAATGCTCCACCGCTTTCTATATTATAGGTACAGTTGTCATTCAATTTGATATTATAAAATTAACATTTTATTATAAACTTTAAATTAAACACTGCAACAATAAGAAATGCTCGACTTGTTTCTCTTTCTTCACTTGAGACTTTTAAGCAATTCAAGTGAAAGTAATAAATGGTACTATAAATAAACCAAAAACATTGTCTTATTTTAATTTAATTGTATACGTTTCTTTTTTAACCTTAATTGAATTGTTTCTACTTTGTTAAAGACTTATTGTAATCAGATTTTCAGGATGTGCGATTAGAAAAACTTGGATTTTTCGCATCCTTCAAGGTGCGACGCTACCACTCCTTGTTTACAAGCTTCGAATATCTATTTCACCATTGATCGATTTTCTTAATCACGTCGGTCTTAAAACCGCGTAAAAACAGATTGAAATTGAATTCTGATTGTAATTGCCAAGCCAAATGTAGATTTACGAACTTTGCAGTGAATAATTAAGCATATGTTTACTTCATCATTTAAAATGAAAATTCCATCGAATAAAAAGTCACACTTGGGTACAGAAAATTCGACAAATGTAATGTGTCTTTGTCTAAGAATAAAATAGATTGTTTACAAAATCAAGTTTTAGTTTTATTGGTTTCCAAACCTTCAGATATTTATTTACATTTGGAGTGACGTTTCGGTAGTTCTTACTTAAAATTCGATAGAAAAATTAAAAATGTTAATCAATTTACTTTTTTAATAACATCCAAAAGTTTCTGTTAAGACACAAATGGGTTTATTTAATTAGAAATACAATTTAGTTACATTTTCAAACTACGAAATTAAATACTGTCGATTCTTTAACACTTTTAAATTTCCATTTACCAATACAATTTAACAACTCGCAAAATTTAGTCGACAATCGAATCGAATCCTTGTCTCATTACAGAAAAAAAGAATTGGAGATAATTTTTAAAAGCATCCCAGTGGAGAAGTGGAAATGGTTATACTAAGGTTGAATTGATTTATATGCCTACCTACCAAGTGACAACGTATAAATGTTAAATCGAATTTTTTTAATATTATATACAATGTTTGTAATATCGGCTTTAGTACTGTAAAAATTTACATATTTGAAAAGATCCAAACATTGCACGTTTAATTAAAGCTTGAACAAAATGTTTCTCTTGTATTTAGGTTTTTAACATTTTAGGCATGACAGCCGTTTAAACTTTAGGGCTATGTATTAATTTTAGTTTAAAACGTTTTTCTAAATTCACAATAAAAGTTTTAATAAAAATTTAAGTAGTTTTTTAAATTTTCCTGAATTTTCTGATCATGACGAAAAGCAATCTTTTTTTTAATTAATTTAATTATATAAAAATATATTTAAAATTAATTATGTATTTATTATGCAAGTGGGAAGTAGGTACCAACGAAAAGTTTACAAAGCAAACCATTAAATTACGGCATACAGAGAAGATTATTGAAATTCAAATCAGTTAGTGAAGGTAGGTAGTATGTAAAAAGAAAATGAAGTGAAAGCGAATTGTAAAAATTCGTAGATCACATCAAATCGGCGATCCAGAAATGACAAACATAAAACTCGACAGGCGCTCGAGATCGTCTTTATTATATGGTTCGAAAAAGAACTCACCAGATTTTTTCGCTAGAGTGATTTGTTAAAAAAACTTAGAAATCGTTAAATTAAGTTAAAAATAGCGAAAACTAAACTTTACCAATAAAAGTGTGCCGTTTACGTTTTAATAATGGTGGAATTTATGTGCGTTTAGTTACATTAAATGAGTACTAAAGCGAGGCTCGTAGAGAGCAAAAGCAGTCTAGTGAAGTTTTAGTGGATAATTCTGCATAATAAAGTGCAGTTATGGTTTATATTTTTATGTTAATTAGGAAGTTTATTAGTTTTATGACACACTACAGGATTTACTAACTTCTTTTGGGTAGAAAAACAACACAACCCGGCATATCGTCAGATTTTTAAAACGTAAGTTTTTTAAAAATTTTTATAAAATCTGTGAAATTTTTAATAAAACCTGTTCCACTTCTCACACAACACATATTGCCCTTCTTGTGAAGAAAAATAATTACAAACATTTTCTATATTGTTCTAGAATTTCTCTTCGCTAATAATAGGCTGAAATTCGAAAAAACAAAAATTATTTTCAATTTTTGTGCTACCTACATCAAAATGGAAAGTAAATCGATCGTTTTCGTAGATTTAACTAAATCTAAAATTAAGTTTTTATCAATAGAAAGTATAATTTAGGACAAATTTCTTCGGTATAGCTGACGCTGATTTAGTTCCCCGCGTTGCTAATAGTTGACTTAGGAACCTTTTGATTTCCTGTTTAAGTCCGATATCTTCTCTCGCATACATACTGAAGGATCTAATTTATCTCTTTCATTACGTCTTGAAAATCACGGCTTTCTCTACCACGGTAAACCTTCATTGAATTCATTCAAAACCGTAAATGATACGGTTTTTTAGCACAGTTTTTCTTCGTTCTAAAGTCTAATGCACAGCAATTTTGAAATCTTTTATCGTGGGTCGTTCAACTAAACCACCTTAAGTATCTTAAAAACTAAAACAAACAAAGCATTGTAAAACTACAGTTAAAATTATATTTTAATGTCTATTATTTAAAAAATATATTTTTTTCGAAATCGCGCAGTAACTATCGCCATGTAATTTTGCCAATAATCCACAGTAGAAATAGCAAAAAATTAAATGAAAATGCAGCACACGTATTTTTTGAAAATCGGTTCTAGTTTTAATAAAATCGACAAGCCAAGTAATATTTGATTGAAAAAATTTGAGCAAGATCAAAGTTGAGTTATATTGAATTCGGTTTCGGAATTAATGAAATTAATTATTTTTTTACTTCTGCTTGTCCTCAAATATCAAAATCAACCGCGATAAGAAGGTATTTTTAATTTAAAGTAAAATTTTTCGCTCTTTCATATCCTGTGAAGCTTTTAATTTGAGATATCCAGGAGGTCATCATTTTAATGAAACGTTTTTTCCAATAATGCAAAGTATGGTATTTGTTCGATATTGATTGCAATAATTTTATAAAACTATGGTAGAGAACATACCTATTAGTAATAAATGACCGATAAACTTTTATATAATTTCATCGTTACATGCAAAGTATAACCTCGGCAATGAATACCAATGGGTACCAAGGCTATCTCACCTAAATAATGTAGTTACGTGTTGGTGATCTCAATGTGAGGAATACTAAAAATTTTTCGCTTTACATATTATTTTATTAATTTTTCCAAGTTTAGTATAATAATAAAAGTAGTCGCTTCATATAGTTTGAAGATTTGTTTGCTCGGTGAAAATCGTTCTACAGGTGAATTTTGTTAACAAGGTTTGTTATTATTGAATTACTGATGCATATTATAATCCTTAACTCTACTTTGACACAAGGTTATATTAATAATGAAAGTAAATATCAAGTACCAAAAGTAAATAAAAAGTTATTCTCAATTCTCTCATATAATTGCAAATATTATGCTATATTGTAATAAAATACAATACATTTTTGTGAAATGATAAAAAAATTATAAGAAATCTATGATAAATTGTATCTAATACCTATTTATCATTCGAGTGAACGAAATTAAATAAATATTTTCTTTACATACGGTTTACTTATGATTTATCGGTGACATTGTAATCGCAATAATAATTATGTGCTGACGTAGTTGTCAATAACATAACGGAAACAATAATTTTATTAACAGAATTGGTTCCTAAATTTACTCAGCAGAATAATTTTGAATTATTGGCAATTTTTAGAATTTCATTCAAGATTCCTGACTTGACCAGTTGCAAACAATTAATTGCCTAAAGAATTGATTCAATTCAAAAATTGTTAATTTTTTTTATATTGGAAACGGGGGCGTCGCGTCGCCTATCGTTAATTTTTGCTTACACAGAAGTTGAGCAATTAAAACGCAATTTGAATTTTAATTTTTAAAATGTTTATAAAGAAACTTATATATTTGCCAGCTAACATTAATTTTTTTAATTTATTCGTTCATGTAGTAGGTTGCTAATTTTTGATTTAATTTTATAGCCTCAAGCAAATTGCGTTAATTGCATTTTAATATAATTAAGGAGAATTTAAAAATTATAATAAATACATTAGGTTTTATTGATACATAAATAATTTATTGTATTTTATTTGACGATTAAAATAGAACTTTTGGAATTCAAAAAATTTTAAATATTAACTTACCATAATGTTAACGCGATGGAGTTTTTCGTTGTTCATTTTGATTATTTCTTTATATCTGAAACAAATATTTTTATTAAATAATATTTTCTTATTCTTCTGTGAGTAAAGAATATTTGATAGGGTGAATTCATTTGGAAATTGAATCGCGAAAGTTAAAAGGAAAGCCAAAGAAACAAATAATCGACGAAACTGGATAGATATTGATAAATTCGAATGTATAGACAAATCGATAAAGAAATATGAAAAACTTTGAATGGTTGATTTCTTATCAAAATGTGTCATTTGTTCCGAAATAATGAAAAAAACAGAAAAACTTATTTATTTTAGGTAATAGGAAACGAGAAGATAAATTTACGATATATAATATAATTATTATCATTTATTGATACTCGCAACGCTGATGTATGTATTTAATTTGCCTTATTAAATGGATTAATATTATCATTGATATTGATAATTACCAATACAAAGTTTAAATCATATAAATAAATTTATGAATATCTGGAAAAAATAATCTGTAATGTAAAACAGCGACAAAAAGTTATCTGAAAAATTTGCATTTAAATCAATAATAATAATAATTAATTTCGAGAAATAGATAATTATTTTTCGAAATACAAGAAACAGCTTCTTGAAAACAAAATTGATACAGAGCGACTAGCTAATTCGGCATGAAATTAATAGCCCTAAGCTTTTCGTGAATTTAACGTTTTAAAGAGACTTTCTCTCTACTTTTAAAAATTATTTATTTTGTTTTAGTTAATTTTTGGATTCTCAAACTTTTTCGATATTTAAAACTATTATCATTTTGTTATTTTTTTTCTACTTTATAGTATTATTTCTATTGTTTTTTTAAAGCTATTCAAAAATTGATTTCAATTTTAACGTCATATGAGAAGTATTGTTTTATTTATTTAATAGAGCAATATAACGAATGGGTCAGGAATCTCTATGTTTATAAATACATTAATAGAAACTAAATGTGCGAAATAAAAACTTTGTACTAAATTTAAAAATGCTAACTTAAAAGCTATTATACCGATGTCTTATGTTAAAACTTATATATATAATTATAATTTCCATTTTAATCGAATTTTGATTGGTTCATTTTATTTTTCAATTCATAACTCATCACTAAAAGTCTCATTCAAATTGATGAAATAATAATGAAAATTTGTTTTTAGATTTGCATTTTAATTGGTTCATTTTTAGCGTTAGACTTATATTTTATTTCATTCGATTATAATGGTGAATTAAGTTGATATATTTAGTACTACTTGAAGTTTGATAATTCTCCAATTATCATTACAGGCCGTATTTTGCGGTTAGGGAATATTGTGGTTTAGAGGGTTTCGCATTTGAAAATTGAAATGTAAAATTGTTCATTATTATCAACCTAAATAATAAATTCTCTTCTCACTAATTGTAAGCCCGACCCTTTTCCTACAACATTTTCATTTATATCTGAATTGGGTATTATTTTAATAACAGTCAATTAGTGCTGTAACTTCAAAAATAACTTTGTTTTTTTAATAATTTTCTGTTTTTTTTTTCAGATTTTGCCATATTTATTGAAAACTTTAAAAAATGGATTACGACGATCACGTTTTCGAAGAGGCAGCTTACAATCATTCAAATGCGACAAATCCATCCGAGTTATATAATGATTATTTAGTGCAGGAAATCATACTTTCAGTATTTAGTTTAATAGGAATAATAGTTAACATTTTATTTATATATGTTGTTTGTTACTTTAGAAAATTACACACAAGCATAAATATATATTTAGTCAATTGGGCCATCGCCGATACGGGATCGTTCATCATCACCGTTACGACGTTTCGAATATTCACGCCGATGTACAACAATTTGCCTGACGAAGTTTTGTGCTTTAATTATGGATTGGAGTGCGCGTTAGTTTTTACTTCAATTTTAATTATGTTAATATTAACTATAGACTGGTGTTTGACGTCGTATTTTCCGAGACCATTGGAAAAATTTAGAAATTGGACCACATTAATTATTGCCTTGATATGGTTAATAACAGCTTTGTATTCAATTACGTCGACGGTGCTGTGCTCCGTTTCCGATTACTTTTTGATATTCCACTATTGTATACCTATTATTTATCTAATTTTATTTGCATTTGTAATAATTTTGCATATTATGAATATTGTTCGCAAAATTAAGAGAACCTTAATTTATCATCCCATTTTTAATTTACTTATACCAACGGTTTTTGTGATTTGTTGGTTTTTCAGTTGGATAAACATTTTCTTTATGCAGCTCGACATTTACATGATCACGGACGTTCCAATATTTTTGCATCCCTGCATTAATTTTTTTATTGTACTTATGATCGACAAAGATTTTAAAGTTTGCTTTTATCAAGTTTTCAACTGCTTTAAATGCACCAAACCTAATCAGAATAGCGACATTGAAGATGCAAATAATGTCGTCGATAATGAACCAACATCTTTTACCAACCAAATGGCGCAAACTTAAATTTAGAAACTTGTTTTTATAAAATGAGTTAATTGTATTATATTTTAAATTGTATAAATAAATATTTGTTCGTTTATTTTAATTTTGACCAAATAGAAATTATTTTTATTATAGGCGCACATCTGCAGGTTAATGATAAATCGATATACCGCATGTATCCAAAATTTCGGATATTTAATTGAGAGAAGCACATGTTGTGATTATAAAAATCGTTTATTTTTAATTTAATTTAGTTTCACCCTCGACAAAATTTAATACATATTTAATAGTTTCTCTAAACTTTCAACTACAAGATCATTAATTTTGCATCATTCGCTCTATTCGGCTCATATTTACTGTACTAGAAAGATTTTGTATTAATTTTTAAAACATTACAACTTAAAATTCTAAAATAACTTTTCAAGTGCACCAATTGAAAAGCTCTTTCCTTTGGGATTTTTTCTATACGAGTAAACTACATCAGCAAATTGCCCAAGTAATTTTTTTTCGAACGTCAATAAAAGTTAGCTGTAGGTCCATTAAACAACGTTAAAGTTTCACTTTATTGTCTTTTATTACTTTTTCTGCCGCCAAGAGAAGAAGTATAACATTTAAGAAATTAATAATATTCCATATATTTTTTTTTACTTTTCTGCATATAAATTAATTAGTCAATTAATGCCTTATAGAAAGTTATTTAACAAATCTAATAATTTTTTATTTTTCTTATTCTGCAAAGCCACAAAATAGTAGTAAGAAGCTGCTATTTTAACAGAAATAAAATTTTAAGAAGAATAAAATCTTTTATAAACTAAAAGAACATTAACAAAAAGTATTAACGTAGTTTTCGGTTTAGTAGGTCACAGTACGAATAAAAAACTGCATTAAAAGTGGTGGTTTTCAAGTTTATAGTTCTCGAAAAAATTTAACTTACTTTTCTTAGTCTCTAATCTCAAGTAGCTTTTTTGATTCGTCAAACGATCTTAATTTCCTTTTAATTAAAGCCAACCAAAGTTCAAATAAGGAAATATGGTAATGGTAACCTACTATACATATATTACATTAATTATTTATTGAATTTAAACAATTTTAATAATAAGAAGTAAATCCTTATTATTATCCTTTTCCACAACCTTTTCAAAATAGAGGAATTTCAGTTGAATTGACATTTTATTTCTTAACAAACTTATTTTTTCTAATTATTTAAAAGTTCCTGATTTAATTTGATTTATTCGAGTGGCTAATCCGGCACTGATCAGTAATCTTGTCCGATTTCAAGTTGACATACCGTCACCTTAATTTTTTTCATCTATCATCCCAGATAATTAAATAAAGTACAAAACAGTGAAATTTTATTAAAAAAGAAACTGAAAGAAAATCAGTAAAGATCCTTTAGATTTTAGAAGGATCAAGAAGGATCAACATAATTCAATTTTATTTTTGTTTTTAATTTCTTATAGAAAATCTTAAACACTCTGTGGTATAATAAAATTATTAAGTAGGTAATGGGGTCGAGTATTTTAAAAACGTAAGTGGCTTAAGATAATAATGAAAATTTTTTAATTATTCTGCATATATTTTCTTTGCATATAAGAAATCTTGACGTCTCGATATCTCGATAACAATTAGTTATGCTTATACTGCAGTTTGAATTATTAAAAAAATATTAAGAAAAATATGTTTTTAAATATTTCAAGCTTTCCGGTTATGCAAATGTTATAAATCAGTTTACTCTTTTAATTTGTTTTCCACTTATTAAAATAAAGTAAAATTTTTAACCGACGACAGAAACTTTGATTGATTATATTTTCATAAGGGTCGCACGTAATTAAAATCAAGCTCGAGAAGTGTAGTGATAATTAATGTGGTTTTCAGCTTAAAGCTGTTCAGTTTCTTCGAGTAATTGCTCTCTTTTTTAAATCCATACACAAAGTGTTTGGAATAATTATTATTGTAGATATAAAAAAAGAATTTTTTAGTTTTATTTTTTAGTAGTATGCCTATACCTACCTGGGTAGGCTACCAAAATACCACTATATAGTTTTTGGTTTGTTAATCTAAATTGCAAGTTCATGTTTGATGAGTACCGTAATTAATGATATAGCTAAGACTAAAATCGCTCTTGATAAGAAACATCTGGATCCTAAGCGATGCTGGCCTGTGGCCATGTGATAAGATACAATTTGCACTGCCTCTTATCTTTAGGTTAGAGGTTAAATCCACAAGCCCGCTCTATAGGTAATTAATTAGCTTTATAAAATTAATTGGAATTTAGAGAATCTTAATAAAGCATGTAATTAATGAAATTAAATTTATTAATTTACATGTAAAAATTAAAAATCCTTTGTTTTGAATAATAAATAATTGGAAAAAATAAAAAGTTGTGTTGTTATAAACTTGAACAGATTTCAAAGTTTCATAAGCTACTATTATTTATAACCGTGAATTATTACGACTGCTTTTAGTTCAAAATAATGAAACACCTATTGGAGAAACAAGAAAACCCTTTGGAAAAATTTTTATTATATACCAACAGACAATGAACAATAAATTATTTAATTATACAGTGACAACTAACTGTTAAATCTCTTAATAAAACGGGTCCAAGTTCATTATAACTTTATTATATTAAATATAAAGTACTACTCTGTTTAAAATGGCTCAACATAGAGATTTTTCAGATTATAGCATTAGAGTGCCAGAGTGTCACATAAACAGATTTAGTCGACAAAAGGCCGAACAAACTGAGGTAAAAAATATTAAAATTCAGTCTACATCAGAAACTATGTAGTTGCTGAAATAATAATTATTTTTTTAACTTTAACTTTTCTTACTTCTGAATTCCAAATACATTCTTGTACTACTTCCACTGAGAGCGCATAAATTGACACGATTTTGTCAAATAAAATTGCGCCACACGTAGTATTCTTGTATTTCTCATGTAGAATATTATTAAAATTGCGTCAATATCTGCAGAGCTTTGTGCGTGATGTCAATATTGACGTATCAGGTTTTCTTTAAATCTTGGGTACAAAATTTTAAAAATTCAAAAGCTTCCTTCACGTGTTTATTAATTAAACAATTTTACAGTTTACAGTTCTGTAAATTTAATTCGAATAATTTTACGCAAGTTAGACAGATAAATTACGAAAAACGTGCGCTAGTTAAAGTTCAAATTATTTAATTTTATGCCAAAGCACAAAGGTAGAAATACTACGAATAGGTTTTTATTGTTAATTATAATAATTATAAAGATTAAGGATTTGGTATTAATTTACAGCAATCTTATTATTGCTTAATTAAAATTCACATTCAGCAGTATTTCGCAATAGAACGATTGAACAGGGAAAATGCATTATTTGAATGTGGTTGTAAAATTTGATGACGCCAGATTTAAGTAAGTAGTATTTTTTGCAAAAATAAACTCATTAAATCGCAGGATTTAAATAAACTGCTATATATAGTACTGCAATGGCAATATTGAACTGGAGATTCCTTAATTTTACAGCTTTTTGGAAAGGATAATGAAAATTTATTGTACACGCGTCAAAGCTAAACGCAACCAATGGAGTAGTTCGTACAATAGAATTCTCTAAAAATACTAATAAACGCAATACGTTTGCAGTAGGTACCTAATGTAATTATTCGTACGTGAAAATTTTTTAAACTGCAGAAAAACATAAAATAAATTACACAATCTACGTTACACATTCGGATCTTTCTTTCAGTTTTATTAACCCAAAATTAGATTTGGATCGAATTACCTTTTATATATTTAACTGTTAACAATACAATGAAACGCATTTTGAAAAAAATAAAAAGTAACCTTATAATGGCCCATAAAAACGAATAAAAGGAGACAAATATATTAAGTAAATATAATAAAAAAATGTTTTTCGGATATTTGAACTACTACTCAAAGAGCTTTTATGTGTGATATACATTACGATAAAAGTAACAGCACCTATTTACAAACAAAATAGCTTTGTTTAGTTTACAATATTATACTATTTATTATGTTTACATTAATATATAATACTAATATTTAATGATCTTAATATATTTGATGTAATATAATTCAGACGCAAATACTTATTATATTAAAAGCACAACTTTGTATTTAAATAAGCGTTGGCGGATCAGAAGCAGCTTTCTGTTTCACGAAATTCTTTTTTTTTTATATTTCGAAACTTTGTCTTCGAAAACAAAATTATAGTAATGACCTTTTGTCAGTTGAGTCTATCTATGCTTTTTCCGCACGATGTTTAAAAACATCCATAGATAATAAAGTAAATACAAATAGGTACACAAAATGTTATGACTATTGTTACGAAACACAAAACGAAGTACTTTTTAACAAAGAGAGTTACCTTTTTACTATTCGTTATATCTCTAGAAAGTAGAAATAAAGAGTATGCTTATGTGCAATGTAACAAAAAAGTATCTTGTTTGGAAAGCGTTGTTGCAAGTTGCAAGAAACCAAAAATAATAATTTATTATGCGATGCCTCGGAGAAAAGCGTTCAGTGGGAAACTAATTTAGTTGAAATTTTTTACATTCAATTTGTAAAATTAGCTAAACGTACCTACATTATAATATAGAAAAACAATAGATTAGGTAGCTTTTGGTTGTGGGAAATAAGAAAGCAGGTTATAAATTGTAATCCAGTAAATGGCCCAGTAGTTAAACTGAAATAGCAATTTTATTCCTAAGCTTTTGCTCGTAAAAGGAAAACGAATAGTCGTCTTTTTTGAGTAGACACTTATTTGTATAACTTCACTAAAAAATTATTTTTGATACTGTTTTTCTTTATATTTTTCTGCTGTTTCCAACACATTTTTTACTTCACATGTTACAAAAAATTATGAAATATATCAAATAAGTTTGCTTTTGCTCTTTGGTCCAGTTGATTATTATTAAACGAAGTCAGCGCAATAAATTTTTAACAAAAACCTGTTAAAAATCTTTTAGTTTATTGCTTTTAAATCAATCCAACTTGCATTTGTACAATTTCTTGATCAAAAAATGCGTCTGGCATTTGGTATCCCCCGTGATAATAGCCAACAATTATTTTCCGTTAAAAATAAATCGAAATCATAGGATGCAGTATCGGAAATCACTCTTAACTACTCCAACGCTCTTGCCTCTCATTAATTTGATGACGATAATAAGATGATAATAAATTAAATTAAAATTTGTTTGATGTTTTATTAATAATACAAATTAAACACATGTATCGTCGAATTATATATCAAAATATCAGATGTTGGCAATACCAACAGGTTACCCAAGTGTGGGATAAAAAAGTAAAAATTGGACAAATAAACCTAGAATTTATTTGAATTTCTGTTTACCGATATAACATATTTATTTATCAAAGTAATGTGAAAACAAAATTTTATTTGTAAACAAGATCAAATGAGTTAAAAAGCTATAGCAAAAATAAAGAAAAAACAAAATTGGGCGAAATTATTTTTATCGATTTACCGCTTAAACATTTATTTTTAAACTTGTGTGTATAAAAGTATTTCTTATAAATATAAGTTTTTTCATTTCGATGGATTTTATTGACTGGCATAAAGCTTTCCAGAATTTTTTAGCTGTAATCCCTCTTAACATCGACACTCTTGTGATTGGTGGAGAGATATGCACACATAAAATATATGTATATTTACCTATAATCCCACATTGTGATAAAATTCGATAGTTTGTATGCTAAGACACCAACACATCTGTGTCAAGATTGAATTCATAAATAGAAAATCGATTTATAAAAATGGGAATATTCTTTGAGAAAAATCGGCACAAACTGATACCTGATTTGGAATTTTATCTGTGCCGTAATAAATTCTGAAACGCAAATTAGCAATTAGATACTACCCCAATTTTTGGAATTAATTAAAAAAAAAAGGAGAAATTTAAATTGAAACGGGAAGTCTTAATGTACGTAATACATATTATAAGTGATTGCGTGATAAAACGTCACAAAATTTAAATTTAACTGTAACATTTCTTGAAAATAAATTGAATTAATTCAAACTCCATTTGATTAAATTCTCTTTAATGCTACCATGATAACCTCAGTGTAAAGATTAAATGTTGAATGCGTATGCTAGTGTCGTTCAATAGAAGCAAATCTCACACGATATAAAGTTGGTTCTAGATTCTGCAAAACATTAAGTTGAAGACAATTGAGTTATTAATTTGAAATAAAAGAAAATCACGTGTTTTTAACGTGTAAAAGGGAATTAGATTGAATTTGTACGACGTTTACAACAAATGTTAAATTCGAGTGCTCCTGTGCCTCATTGTTAGTTGGAAATCGTCAAAGCTTTGTGTGAGTATAATTATTATTATCAAATTTTTTTATTAATTACCCACTTGCTTCAAACGTTATTAACAAAGTCGCGGATTACGAAATGAAAATTCAAGTTCAATTCAACAACAACAACAAAATTATTATTATTATGCATACTTACCCATTATAAATTTCTTACGAGGGGCTCGACACGTACTAAATATTGTGAATTAAAAATATCTTCTTTTCGTTGTAGATTTTTCGAAATTTTCAATTTTAACGGAATTGCGACGCAATGGATTACGAAGAGGCAACAAATTATACTAACACAACAGATTTGTCACCTTCATCGTCGCTGAAGTACATAATACCCGAAGTTATCTTTTGCATATTTTGCATAGTAGGAATATGTGCGGATAGTTTAATAATTTACACGCATTTGAAATTCCAAAGACTTCGTAACTCGACAAATATGTTCTTGGTCAACTGGGCAATTGCCGATTTATGTTCCTTAATTGTTACACCTAGTGGTTACAGAATAGTGTCCATAATAGATCATATGACAATTTCTAGGACACTCTTGTGCGTGCTTTTAGAAATTGGCTCCGTAATGCACGTCACCGTTTTAATTTTTGTAATCATAGTTGCATTCGATTGGACATTTGCGTGTTACTTTCGGAGACCTCATTTGTTTTTTAAAAAATACTACAAGTACATCATTGCAGCGGCTTGGTTCTTCAGTTTACTTATGGGCTCTGTTCAAACAGGTTTATGTTTAAATGTTGGATTCTATTATTCGGGTTTAGGATTATTTTTATTAGTTTGTCTTTACTGCGCCGCCTTACTTCTCGTAATTATCTTGCAATTATCTGTAATTATAAAAAAGTGCAGAAGAAGACCAATAGAGCATCCGACTTTTATGTTAACCTTAGCAAGTGGATTCGTTATCACTTGGTTGTTGAGCTTTTTTAACTTTTTATTAATTGTATTTTTCACATCTCATTTGTTTTTCTTATTAATAATAAGCGAATGTTTAATGTTTTCGAATTCCCTTGTAAACTTTACTTTACTGTACTTTTATAATCAGGAGTTTAAAGCTTGCTTTAGACAGGTGGTGAAATGTACAAATAATAAATACCGCGAGTCGAGTATGAATTTTGAAAATCCCATTGTACATACCAACGGTAAATCGTCAGTTCAAATTGATTTCGGCAACGCAGAAGAAGAACTATTGCCCAACGATTACTCCAATTTTTGAAACGTAATGATAACGATTATAGAAGACAGTGGATGCAATAATAAGCCAAAGTCAACAATAACAATAATTTGTTATTATAACCAACCAAGTTTGATAAAAGATTTTCTATATTTATTTATTTTTGTTAATAGATTATTATTTAATAAATTAATTTTATAAATTATTATTGATGTTTTAATTTAAATATTTTATATGAAATGACTCAAAATCAAATAAAATAAAAATTACAAAAAAACGCGTTAGTAGTACTTTTTGTGAAATATTCACATTAAAACCAAAGGCTTTCACATATAAACGTTTTCAAAGTGCGAAAGGAAAACGGTGTGCATATTTTTCCAGTCGATGTATTCAGTTTCCGTTTCGACCGTACTCATCAGGTGTGTAAATGCTTGCTAAAAGTTTAAACATTGCGTTAATTAAATTTTTAATTTAAAACTTAAAAGCAGTCTAATTAAATTCCGATACGTACATTATTTCGACAAATAGTAAAAATTTACATTTGTTTGTCCATGCATTGAATTTTTAAAGCTTTTTTTTTTGAAATTAGAACTCCGTTTGGGTATTAGGTACATTTATGGTTAAATAATGTATGTAATTTTATGAAAGCTCAAAGGCGTCGTAATAATAATCAACCGAGAGCTCGAAGATTTGTATTCGTTAATCGTTACACCTTAACAGATACACAGAATTAGTTTATCGTCTTCCAGAAAATTAATGCTATACAATTACAAAAAGGAACCACAATCCACGCTTCTCTTATATCATTTCCTTTTGTGTTTTGTACGATATCTCGACGCTAATCGTTTCTTTTCAGACACATTCAATTTGATTATCTAATACAAAGTTGGTCAACCAAAAATCCACTAGAGGCGAGAGCTCTCAAGAAAGTCTCATAATTCTGATTTTGATAACGTCAAGACGATTTAAAAAGTAAAATGGAGATGCATACAAAATCTTTTAAATGTAAAATAGTTAGATAAGCGACAAAAGAGTAACTTTTTTGTGTAAATCGTAAAGTTTTATGTGTCACACTTGCACTGAATATTTCAAAAATTGTCTAGCAATATTTTTACGAGTACGTGTTAATGTTTCGTGCTCGAGTACCGAAATTTTAAAATATTTTATCTTAATAAAAGCGCAACCTATTAAACGATGCTTTCGAGAAAAAACTTTTTTTAGCCGTATAAAACTTTATGGGCTGGTCGCTTTTTCGTAGCTTGTTTTTCTTAAGAGACAGTTGAAATTTTTTATCGTACAAGAAATTGAGCAACAACAATTAGATGTTATTTTGGTAAACAGCTTTTATATGCTCAGATAAAAGCAAATAGATTATATTATACTTTTTTTTGAATACAAATGTGTCTATTCCAATCAAAATAATGTTACGATAAAAGAGATGGTTTACTTCTTTTGTAATAATTAATAGTCGATACACGAAAACGATAATTAATAACTCCTTTAAAGAAAGATAAGGTGGGCATACAGTAATACTTGATTGTATAAAGTATGGATTAGTACATATAGTCATTATCGGAGTAGTATTATGTAAATTTTAATCGTTAATTTACATTTTAATGGCTTGGAGCTATAAAATTTTAGACACAGGCCTAATATTTTAAGCAATTATATTTTTTGCACTAGATTATTGTATTTGTTTGTTTGAATTCCTTTATAAAATTCAACTCAAGTGAACGCAAAATATTTTAAATGTGTAAAGCTTTGGTACTTAAAACAATCTTGAAGATTGTTTGAGAAGATTTTCGGTGTAATTTTGAAAACACAAATTCTGAATAATAATGCTGAAACATCTTATATGACACAAAACATAAATTGAATGTAATCGTTTCGTTTATCGCATTGATGCATAACATGGTACCAAGCACCAACTTTGTTAACTAACATCTTAAATATTTCTTGGTACCAAAATTAACGCTGTAATACTGTTATTTTCTTAAAATTTAAACGCATCACACTTAAAAATTGCAGACTAAAATTAACAACAATCACAAAATAAAATGTTTTTTGTTGCAGAACATTAAATAGATAATATTTTCTCTGGCGATGGTTCAATCTGGTCTATCAAAAATCTGAGTATCTTTTATAATTTTTAAGAGTTTCGGTACAACTTTTCGCAACATATAAATCTACGGAACAAATGGTCGTGAGTTCGAATCTCTGCTGTTCCCGAATTACTCGGTGCCTTGGTTCGGATGCAACGCTAAATTATATATGAGAATCAAGTCCGTAAGTAAAATGTCGAATACCTATTTGTACAACAACACAATATTTTTTCTACTATTGTTTGAATAAGAAACCGTATGTGTGGTAAAGAAGAGCGTACGTGTCCGTGAACAAATTTATTTTCCGCACTAGTGCGGAAAAAAACTTATTTTACCTTACTCTAACGAATATTGAAAAGTTGGACTTTTTCAAACAGTATTAGAAATATAAACTCACGTACCTCTAAATTTCAATTCGATAAATTCATTTTCTACATTATAAAAACAAAGAATTTAGCACAAATTTCGGTGCTACTAGTTTTTAAATTTAAATTTAAATCCTGCATTTAAACAAGAACGTTCGTGTTAATTGCCATTTAGTAAAAAAAAATCTCGAGCTAATGTGCTTAAATTAACCACAAAAAATATTTGCATTTTCAAGTGAAAACATAAATTTTGAATCAAAGCGGCCGAAAGATGTTCCAAAACTACTATTAGCTATAAATTTTCGTAGAATATTATTGTTTACAACAAAAAGAGTTAAGAAAATTGTTATATATTTTTAACCTAATTGATTTCATAATTATCAATATGATAAACTATTGAACTCTGATAATAATTAGCAATATTTTATTGACTTTTATTTATCCATCTTTCAATAGTAATAATATTATTATTATTGCAGTTATACCGGGTGAATTTGTATAATTTATCCTAATTAGGGAAATAACATTGATACGAAATGGTTTTTTAATAACTCTACTCCAGTTAAACATGAAAATGGAAATTGTATTATATTCTACAATTTCATACAAAAAAGTAGCTTATTTTTTCCTGAACAAAACGTTTAAACGGTTTTTGATGTTCAAACAATATACCTACTGCCATTGTTATATTTAATTTAATTTATAATTTATTGTATGTTATAAAATCTAGAAACCAACTCGTTATACCGACATTTATTTTGTTAAAAAGAAACGAAATTACCACATTAAAAACCAAAAATATGTTGCCCAAAATTTTCTATACCTAAACAAAGTAATTGTTTAAATGGGCTCCAATTAATTAATAGAAAACTTGAAAATTATTCCATTAAAGAAAAGTTAGTGTTTGAAAACTTCCTGATACGCAGTAAGTTTTTTGATAATATCTATTTTTCTATTTGTTTGGTGCTCTGTCTTTTTGAAATTTTAAATAATTAATTGTTGTTTTATTGTGTCCAAAGCACATTCATCAATATAAAAATTAGTGAGCTGTCTGGTTAAATTCAAATTGTAAAATAATTTAAATTTTTTTTTTTTTTAGTACTAATACCTACCTCTAATCATTCGTAATGGATTACGAATTGCTAACTAATACGAGCGATTTTAACGAAGAAGTAAAATCAGATAATCCCAAAAACTTTTTGGAACGAGAAATAATCTTCAGCATATTTTGTATAATAGGACTTTGTGCAGATGTGATTATAATTTATTCGATTTTTCATTTCAAACAAATACGCACAGTTTCAAATATTTTCATAGCAAATTGGGCAATTGCGGATTTATGTTCTTTAATGACTACGCCCAGTGCTTACAGATTAATTTCTGTAATTGATTCGAATACACTTTCTGTTACATTCGAATGCATATTATTTGAAGTTGGAGTTATTATGCATATCGCCGTATTAATATTCGTTAGCTTATTACTTGCAGATTGGTGTTTGTCGGTATATTTTTATAATCTTTACAAGGAATATAAGGTTTATTATAAATGGGTAATTGGAATTATTTGGATTGTCATAATTTTAACTAATTGTGCAGCAACTGGTATATGTTTGGGTGATTCGTTGATGCTTAACGACACAATGTTTATATTTACTTTTTGTTTTGTCTTTTTGGCTCTACTACTCATTCAAATGATAAATATTGTATTAAGAATTAAAAAAATTATCCTGAAAAGTGACAGTATGTCGTTAACATTGGCCACTATTTATATAGTAGTATTAACCGTTGTAATATGTGTGGTTTTTTCGATTAATTACAGGTCTAATGGATTTTTAGCGATACTAGTAAATTGTACTTTATTTTCAAATTCTATAGTTAATTTAGCTATATTATATTATTTTGACAAACACTTTCAAGCATGCGTAAATCAAGTCTTTAGGAAACCAAACGAGAAGTATAACGAAGCATTAGTAGAAGAAAATGAAGAAATCAACGAAAATATAAATGATATCAGAAATAACGCTCCGGTTTAAACATGATTGCTGCTAATAAATGTAGATTTAGGAAATCTCCATTTATCAAAATGTATAATCATGAAAAATTTAATGAAAAGGTAGTGGAAAATTTTTAATTTAAAAAAAGTTTTTGAGTTGTTTACTTATAAAAATATAAGAAATTATTAAACATGTACCAAAAAATATTATTATAATTTATTTATAATCTTCCAATATCTTTAACTTTTACATTATTAATTTTAGGCAATTTTAGAATTACAATTCCAACGAGGCAATAAAATTTTCATTTTATACATTTCAGGACATAATTTACATGCTAAACTTGGTAATTGTAAGAAAAGGGTTTGCAACTTTTGAAAATAAGTTGCCTATATTATGACCAAATGTAATTTTAATAAAAAATTTGCAAAAATATGTTATATTATAGAAGGGAATTCAAAAAAACATTGAACCATTTGAATTATGTCGAAATGGAATTTTAAAGTTGGAGCGAGCTTCCGTTTTCTTATGATAGCAATTAATGGGAGTTTTGTTTAGAATAGTAGTTCACCACCTAAATCAAATATTCTAGAATGGAGTTGCTTAATGGCTAAATTTTTTTAAACCATTGTAAACCATAAAGTTTTATACTTTAAAGTGTATTTTTTGTTTTCTATTCCTGTCTTCCACTTTAAAAATATATTTATTGATACAAAAGCTTCCATATTATAAGACTTCTCCATTGTAGGCATTTCTTTCGTAACAAATGCCGTAAACAACACAATTTTGAAATAAAATTTAAGGATAGATTTGATATCTTTGAGATCTCGAGAGACACTAACAAAGCTATGACAAAATATGAAGTACAAGTGAAAAATATAAACAAAGTAAATAAATGGAAATATATAAATTTCATTCGTTCAAGAAAATGTATGAATATACAATAAGTAGAAAACAAAAGTGAACGAAGCCATAATGCAATACAATAGAACATAATTGCAAATAAAAGTAGTAAATAGCAATACATATTGGCACTCGGCTGAGACCATATGGGTTTCCAAATCTTTAGTTCGATTCCCAAAGGCATACAGTTTTGTTTTAGTTCAATATTCGATAAAACATTGTTATGCCCAACAATTTCAACTGAATCCGGTAATTCTATTCATTCCGTGGAGACTTGGCTACAATATTGTGGGATTATTAATTTACTACATATAACGGGAAAGGGAAATAAAATAAATTAAGGAAACAAAACCTAATGGATAAGTTTTAAAAATAATGTAGGTACCCCGAATGTAAGACTAAGACTACCTACTTGTAATTTGCAATTAGCTTTATCAGAATAACATTGCTGTTTAATTTGTGCTTTATCTAAGCATGTTTACTTAAGAAGTTCAAAATTTCAAGAAACGAAGGATGACTAAGCAATTTCTAAAACGTTGATACATTTATCAATTAATAGTAGGTAATTTGTAAACAGAAATTGCAAAGGACGGATGAAGCTATTTACGTCAATTCTTCAAATTGTACCTACACATTCAAGCGTATTAATAAAAATTAAAAATTGAGAAGATTCAAACTATTGCTCTTCGTGTGAGATACGGCACCACGTGCTAAAAAATTGTGAATGCGTATATAAATTGGGCGTATTTACTATTCTCATATTTATTATTCAAAATTGTGTTTCGAACAAAGTGATCGTTGCAGTCGCAAGCGCTAGATTTGAACAGAGTGATTTAAATGAATAATTAATCTAAAAAGGTAGAGTAATTAATTAACATTGTTTTTGTTTTAATTAGAATAACATATTTATTGGTTTTCTGGTTTGTTGTTATTTTTGCGTATTTAATAATTCAATAAAAATTTTTTATTTGTGGTGCAGTATTACGTAAATTACTTAATAAATTTTTAATTTAATCATATATACTACACAATAATTTATTAATCTTTCAAATAGTACAATTATTTGTTTATTTTTTAACATAATGTTAATTTGAGTTAACCGAGTATACATTCGCGTACGCCACTGTATCTTTGTGATTAGCAATGTCGCTAAATGACGCGAAGAATTTTAATTAAATATAATCTGCATTAGAGCAATTTATTAATTTTGTAATAGAATAATGGGCGGATAAACAGATACGTAAATTAAACGTTATTTAATTATTATTTCGGTTACAAAATATAAATTTTCTGAAATTACTTTGATTCGTTCGTGGCTTCCGAAGTTCTAAAAATTTAATAATAAATAATATGAACATTACGAATTTAAATACTTTTAAAGTATTAACAAATGCTTTTTGCAAGAACTTAAAATTCTTTGCATTTTTGGCAACAAATGTGAAAGTTTTTCGGTTACTAAAATGCTTTTATAAGTTTATGCCTTGCATTTTTCTGACATTTTATAAAAAATTCTTAAAAACTTTTATAAATTCCACCTTCGTCTTATAAATTATAACTTTGAAATAAATTAAAAGGTTGTTGTGGGCTTACTGAACTCGGAATAAAAAAAATTTGAAAACCCATATTTTTGTACAAAAAACTTGAGCGTTGCTGCATTGTACAATAAGATAGCTCTAAGAAAGTTTGCAAAACATGGAGAATTTTTACTTAATTAAATTTATTTTTCACAGAACATCTAAACGAACAAAAATGTCGACCGCAGAAGAAAGCATTTCAAATATAAGCGGAGCGACGTACGAAGGAGCAGCCCCAGTGGAAGAATCATATTACTACATATGGCCAGAAATAGCTTTTTTGTTATTCTCAATTATAGGAATATTGGCCAATATAGCAATTATTCACACCATTTATCGCTACAAACGCTTACAATCGGCAAAACACATTTTCATTGCAAATTGGGCTTTAATGGATTTGTTCTGTTTGTTGCTAGCGCCCAGCGGATACAGAATCATTTCTACCATAATTTGGAGCGATCTACCTGAAGATTTCATGTGCATGTTATACGAAGCAGCTTCTACTTTTCATTTCATGGAAATCGTGATCGTAATTATTATCTCCCTCGATTGGTTTTTGGGCGAATTTTTCGAAAAATTTACTCAAAGATACAGGCCTCACCAAATTAAAATTTTAAAAGGATTGTGGATACTTACCATAATTTTTGTTTTTATTACATGCTTGTCGTGCTTAATAGATATGTTTTCCTTATATTATAAAATGTTCTACTTTGGTATATCTGTCTTGGGAACGATGATAATGATTGGACTGTTTCAGATTATTAGATTTATTCAAAAACTGAGAAAGAATCCTATTAAAAATTGTTTCATTTTGAATTTGGTGACCGGTTTTGCATTGAGCTATTTACTAAGCTTTACAGTAATAATTCTTACAGAGTTAAGCCGCTTTTACCATCCTTTTATTGGAATTTTGGCAGCCTGTCTATTGTTCAGTAGTTCAGTTGTTAATTTAACTATTTTGTACTTTTTCAATAAAAGGTTTCAGTCCTGTTTCCTTCAGACCTTAAAACGTACACCTAATTACGACGAAGAATTTACCGATGCAGACAATTTTGACGACATTCGTATTTCATTTAACAATCAAAAAGAGGAACTTTTAACTAACGCATATTAGATTTTAAACTCCTTGTTAAATTGTCTTTTTATTTTTACAATATTATATTATTATTATTTAATTGTATATATTATTATTACAAAGTAGATAGGCAAAACGTCTTGTCAATAATTTGTACTCAACAAAATTAAGTTTAGTATTTTAGTTGAATGAGAAACTTAGCGTTATGTGAACGATTTAATAAATTTATTGACTGAATCTGCTTATGTACATTTATATCTGCAATGCGAGTGATAGCCAAATAATTACTTAACTAAATTGTGTTTGCTGATTATTCTAGTCAAGGGTCTGGCGTTTTGTTCTCGATATTAATTAAATCAACGACAGAAATGACAAAATCTAATTAGTATAACTTGCGACAATAGGGTAGTTATGTAATTTCAAAACTAAATTAATATTTAAATTTCACAAAAAATTGTTGTTGTTACCTACTTATATTAAATAATTAGATTATTATTTTGTAAATTTAATTTTTTAGAAACTAAAAATAAATTTGGTTTCGTTATAACAAATAATTAATAGATTTATTTTGTTTGTTATTTAGATTCCACTGATGTACTCCACTTTTGTATGTAATGGCATTGTGTAAATTAATTAAAATTGATAAATTTGAAGAAATGTCTATTCTCAGCAGATGAAACAAGGGAGAAAATAATATCTGGGAGAATCTTGAGTAACCCAGTGACACATGAAATTCGTATGAAATAAAATTATAAAAATTAAAGCTCGTTAAAACTTCAACGATGCTATATCAATTATTGACATCAGCTTTACACAAAGATTCAAATGGAATAAAATACAAAAGGCATGTATTCGTCTCCGTGTTAAACAACTTAACTTTACAAGTTAACGTTTAACAACTCTTCAAAGTGTTAACAATAAGTACTCAACTTCTGTTAAAAAAATCCAAGGTAAAATTTAGTAGAATGTAAGATAATATAACATGAAACATTGGTGCAGTCAAATGGAATCGCATTGGAAGATGAGAAAATATGATTCGAGCTAGGTGTTTATCTAAGTTTTTGAATAAGAATATTAACTTGGAAAGCAGGAGGCAAAATAACAGACCTAACATTGTTATATTTGCATTTTTGTTTATTTTCCAGTTGCATTTGTCTACACTGCTACCTTTCCTTTCTTTTTCATAACCAACTGAAGTACAACCTGCTATATTTCAGAAATCACTTTTTTATTACGCATAACAACTAAGCTTTGTTTATTTAGGATATACAGTATAGGAATGTGGGGGTAGTTGGAAAATAATTTTCATAGTGTTAAACATAACACTACAAGTAACATTAGCAAGTAGTTGAAGACTAAGTAAATAACCATTTTTAGCTCTAGTTGTGTGAAGAGCTATTATAAAACTTTTTAAATAAAAAGCAATCGTTCACACTTTATAATAATCAGATCATTGTATAAGCTTAGCTAGAAAGCTTTCGATAACTTTTCTGATATTAGGTGGATAGTGAATTAAAATTCAGAACATGTAATTCCTTGCAGGAATTGATTCTTCTTGTTGATACTTGCAATTTTAATAAAACAAAACTTACGTTCAAGTTTTCAAAAAGTTTTTGGAAGTTATCTTCTTACGCTCTAGGTTTTAATTTGATTTAATTAATTTGTAATTTAAAGTTTTATTTTTCAAAAAAGAAAAGCTTGCAAAAGCAACTTTGAAAATATTTTACCAACTCAAATGTTTGCTCATTATATTATTATAGGTTTCATTAAATAATTATTCTTAATGTAGTAAGTGTCTACGTGAAACTCTTAATTTGATGTTTCGGTAAAAAAATACTTAACCGTTCATCCATTAATTTACGATGCATTCGGTCAACTCACTTAAATTAAACATTTTGGAGCAAATTAGTTATTTTGGTGTAGATCCGTCAGAATTAAATCCATCTAATGTTTTAAGCAATTTTGAAGATTGATATTGATATTTCGGACATCATTAAAGTAGTTGTCTTAATTTTATTAAGAAGAAGGTAACCAAATTCAAAACACGTATAGAAATTTCCTTGTACATATTTACGTACACCTCGAGGAAAACAATATCTTATGTTTGGTTGCCACCAAACTTCTTGCAACACAAGAGAGAGGAAGTTTTTATTTTAATTACATCGACAACGCTTTTACTAATTTTAAAATAAGAAAACTTTCGTGTTCAATTAAGTAGAAAAGAGTAAAGAAGTATTTAACGATGTGGAAAATAAATCAAAAATTTTGTTTTGATAATACACTGCACCCAATTTGAAATAATTTGTAACGCTTTGATCATTTCTTAAATTGAAAATATCGCAAAATTTTTCAATTAACCTAATTATTGCGAAACCAGTCAATTAAGAAAAATAATAAACACACTTCTTTATTGAATTTTAACAAAAACTAAAGGAAAGGTTTTTTGAATTTTTGAACTGGAAACTTTGTTTAAAAACGTATATTTTAAAGACACGAATAATAATATTAATTGGTTGAGTTAGAAATAATATATAATAATATCATATAAATAAAAATAACTTTTCTGCGCATGTGGGTATACTAGCTTTTCTTGGCGTTTTAGTTTAGTGAATTATTAAGAAAATTAGCACGACTAAGAAGAGACACGACTGGGCTCAGTCGATAAATCTTGTTTTAGTGGTAGAGTTTACCGCTACATGTTTAGAAGCAATTTTGAACAACACCAAATATTCACGGCAAACCCAAAATAATAATGTAAACGTATTACGAAATTAAAATGAGTAGGTATAAATTATTATTTATTTGTAAGAAACTATAAACTTGAAAGTAAAACTCTTGGGATACTTGTTTGTTTAGGCATTCGACTATTTAATTCGGTGTTCCGAAATACCTTAAATACAAATTTTAATTCTGGGATTAAGTGTTAAAGGGCTGTAGAATTATTTCGTAATTATAGGGTTTAGAATTTAAAGGATTACGAAAGCTGGAGACGGTGTTATTGATTTTAAGAGATTTCCTCTTCTCAAAAGTAAGCCCATTTTATTTATAAATTATTCATTATTAATATTTTTGTAATTTTCCATTTTCTCTGTTCTATAAGACGTTTTACAAGTTATACGCAATTAATCAAAAAAAAGGTTTTATTAATTTTTATTAGATGAATGCAAAATGCTTAAAGATGATGATTGATATCGTTTTATAAACTTGAAATTAATAATAAGTAGTGATTTATGGATAATCTTCGGTTGACGTTTACATTAGTCTATGTAGTGTCGTAATTAGAATCTATGTTTAAATCGGAGTTTCAGATAAGCACTTCCTATCGTGACATATTTTCATCGACATGCAAAACCCTTGTCCCATTATCAAATAATTCACACTTCTAAAACCGTGATCAATAATCATCTATCGCTTAGCTTTTAGTATGCATTAAGCAAGGAAATGAAATATTCATTGTACAAAAAAGCAGATTCTCTTTAGACGAAATCAGATATCTTCTGAATCTTGACAGGCCATCAATATCCAATGTCGTTATATCAAATGTCGTTACATCAAGATGACTTAACCATAAATAATATAATGATAATGTCAAAGTTGGCGTCTACGTGAGTTGTTATTACTCAATATTATTCAAAAGTGAAAACTAAATAAGCAACAGAAAGGTAAAATGTTGTCGACAGGTGAGCAGCGCCAGCAACCAAGCTCTATTTCCAACAAGTAGTGTATATATTAGAGCTGCACCATGTGAACAAAGTTTTAAACTTTCATATTTTTCAATACACTCAGCTAAATTTTACAATTTAATATTTCCAAGGCTTTCAAACCAGACGAACCTAATTGTTTCACGCAAAAATCAATATTTTAAATTAATTTATATTGTTTGGGAATTCATAAAAATTATTTTGAAAAGTACCCTCGATTACACTATGTAACGTCGTAAACTTAAAATTTGTGTGCTTTGGGCTCAATCACTCCTCGAAGCTCTCGAATATACGTTAAAATTAGTTTAGTGTAAAGTTGAATGTTAACAAATAATTTTGCTTAAAAAGATATTTAGCGTATACAAAATACAGCTTTAAGCTTTCCTGATATAATATGTATTGAAACTTTTATCGAAATGTTTAAAACTGTCTTTTTTTAAAAAACAAACTTTTGTTAAATGTTTAATAAATCCTTCTTCGAGATCTAGTTTGAAAGTATATTTTAAAAGCTATCAATCAGAGAATAATAGAGACGTCTGTATTTCTCGAGAGGTTATCAACGATAACCAATATGAAAAATGGATTCGTTTTCAGAATATTTTTATTTTTCAACGAATTATCCCGTGTACGAAAACATAAAAAAATACAAGAATTACAGTTAAATTACTTAAACGCTTTTCTTCAAGTTTTTAAACTCATCACGTGGATGCGATCTGGTCAAACGTTTCTGTTTCGTTAATAAATTGAACGGAAAAGTAGACTGCTCCTTTTAGATAGATTTGTTTTCTTTTGAACCTTCAAATAGTGAAAAAAGTTTTATTAAAATTATGTAACCCATCTGTTTTCCCATATCGAAATAAGATAAGGATTTTAAGCAATTTTAAAATTCTAACCGAGTTTTTATTCGACGTGATTTATAAAATACTTTTGAAACATTTAACAGGATATTAAAGTTTCTTTTATTTCGTGTTTTAATAAAATTTTGTAATTTTTCCTATCTGTTTAAATTTTTAATAGTCTCAAATGAAAATAATTAATTAAATTGGATTTTATTGTGTGAGGTGGGACCAACTCGAGGAAAGTTAATAACTCGGAAAAGTTTAGAATCGAAAGAGTTTGCTGAAATCTAAAACAAGATTTAAATAATTTGTCAAGTCTCAAGTGTCCAAAGTTGTCTCATTTAAATACACCATTTCTCAATGATAACACTTAGATACAAAATTACAAATGAAAGGTATACTATTATATCATTTTGAAATGAATTCTTTAACAATAAAGAACGCATCTAGATGCATAGATAATAAAATAACACAAAGTAATGCAATGGAAATTGCACCCGGCTGAACTGAACTGAAAACAAAAACGCTAATTCGTAAGGAAAGCACAAACTCTTTAAATTTGTAAGCTGCCATATCAACTCAAAACTTAATGCAAATTATTATTTTCAAAATATTCTAATTACTCCTTTATAATTATTTCATCTACACAATAATAATTATTATTTATATATTTATAAATTATTTTGGCTTGTCTATTACTGTTCGAAAGTTTTCTTGTAATGAAGGAAGTGGTAAAAATTGATAGCATTACCTACCAATGTAAATTACTTTTCTTTTCAAAGTTTAATCATTCAAAGAACCTGATTAAACAAAATCCAATCAGTATACTCTCAACAGATATGACATAAATGGTAAAGTTTTTAATTGAACCGGGATTATCCAACCTAGAGTAGGAAACTAATAAGATTTCTCTTCGAAAATGTGCGATTTTAAAAAATATTAGAATGACTTTTCAGCTTTGGGCAAGGAAAGGTTCTTCCGAACTCGATCGCAACATTTTCTAGGCAATTCAAACTTTCCGTATAATTAATTGTTCAATTCAAACATACAAATATTACTAAAGCACACAATTTTATATAAACAAAAATAATTATTTCGTTTATTTATTTTCGGTATACTCCAAGATTAAATTTTCCAACGTTTTAATTAGACTTAACCTTTCTATTGCAAATGGATTTGCGTGCTTCGAATAATTAAATTTCTGATACGATTGAGATAAATTTCAGCAAGAGGACTGGTATTTTAATTGTTCTATGTCTTTGAAGTAATTAAAAGTTTCATAAAATAATATTAATTAAGTACTAACTGTACATAGTTAAAACGTTGTGCTCGAGATTAACGAACAGAAAAATATTGCAGGATGTTTGAGAAAATCGTAATTAAATTATAACTCAGGTAACTTACACGTAAGAACCCTTGAAGCAATAATAATATATTTTTTAGATTATTTGATTTAATTGGCAGTAAATAAAACTAAAATGTAGCAATATTGTTCGAAAAGTGCTCAAATGTGATTTATCCTGATCGCGGATAAGAACTCGGTACGTGCTGTACCTTGGAGGCTTTATTATGCACCGGTTTATCATTATAGGATAAAGAACTTTACAGCAACGTTGTGGTTTCCACAATCCCGATTATGAGACCTTTTTAATAAATTAATGGTTTTAGTGCCGTCGATATGCAGAATCGTTACTACATGTGTTGGGAATATAAATAGCTCATAAAAAAGTTTTAAGTAATACAAAAGGCCGAGCCTTCAATTTGTAATGTCACTCGCAAAATGTTCCTCGTTTATTCAGTAACCGCATAATTAATACGTAATTAAATGGTTAATCTATTTTTAAAATTGACGTTAAATTAATTGCTTGCTTTTCAAGCTAATTAAAAACAAAAAATATATTTTAAGGCCATATTTTTGTACCTCTGATCTGTATTATACAAATAGATGAATAAAGCAATTTATTACCATACTTGAGCAATACATCAATTTATTGACAATAATATGAAATATTACTTTGTGGTTAATGCAAGTCATTTATTGTTCTGCTGCTGTTGATAATCACGCAACGGTCAAGACTTGACACTTTTTTTAAAGAATGAGCCGACTTCTAAAGTACCAGCTATGTATTTTCTACGAAAATTTTCATTCGAAAGGGAAAGAGCTTTAAGTGTCTTTGTGCAATAAAGTTACGGTTAGTAAGTCCATTGCACATTTTAATGGAGGTTGGTTTACGCAGGTACAGATAGACAGAATGAATGCTAGAGCTTTACTCCAATAGATTTAGTAAAATATTGGCAATTAAAAAGCGAACAGTGAACCTCGACTAGTCTGTTCGATCGGTTTTTTAAAGATTTTCTTCAGTTTGCTGAAACTGACACTTGCACGTAACTGCATAGTGAATACCTACTAGTAAATAATAAACGTTGTTTTATTATGTAACATTTTGACCTGAATATCCTTATCACTCAAAAACAAGCTATTTCATTTCTTACATATATACATACATCAACGTTGTTAAAGATAAAATCGTCATACATTAACATATAAACTACTTTTTGTTTAAAATTTTAGTTTCTCATTTATTAGGTTTATTATTTAATTTATAACGTAATGCGTTCACAGGGTGAACTTGAAGATCCTTTTTTGTTCATCTAAATTAATCCGACGACCCTACTTGAATATACTAGAAATATTGTTGGGAAAAAAATTATTATTGAGCAGACATTATGTAAATTATTATAACAGCTAACAGCTTGTAAAGTGGACGCATTATTAGTTGCCTTATGATTTAAATTTCCATACACAATCGCTAATCTAAAATCGTTATGTCCAGAATTTTGATTTAAAATCCCATAGTGTTAAGTTAACGTATTAGTCAATAATTAAAAAACCGATAGTCTTGAAAGGACGAACCAATGGAAAGGAGCTTATAATTCACCGTAAGAAAGAAATTATTTTAATCTGATTAGATCTAACTGAACAATAATAGGAATATATGAAACAAACTGGAAACCATCTAAAGATGATAATCCACTCCAAGACGTTCCCTGAATTTTCAACTATGATACTTACCAAGAAGAGGGCTTAGGTTTATCATAAACGTGTAGTGCCCGACTCTAATATAATATTGTGCTTTATGCACTTTGAATTGCTGCTGCGTGGTGGAGTTTTCAAGTTTTATTGGAAAAATTTACTTAGGGTCAACGCAAATACAACAACCGTCGTAAATTATCGTATCGGAGCATTAAATTTGTTAATGCGTTGAATTATTTCAACAAGCAGAATTTAGATATTAATTTTCAGATAGTCTTGTTCTACTCCCATAGTTTGAAACAAAATTGAAAATTTGTTAGCAATGTAATTAAATTAAAAACTAGATAATATTCGTATAGTACCTACTAACATATAACTAGAAATTTTAGAATTTCTCTGAGCTTTTACTAAAACTTTGATGTACTGTAAAATAAGTTTTGTTATGTTATTATTACTTTGCATAATATAATCTAGAATTAAATTAAATAGCATTACATATAGAACTATATAATTTATAATTAGTAAATAATCTGATTAAAGAAAATAATAATTATATTCAATTACCTTTGATCTCAAAGCTTAAACAATAATTTTTTATCGTACTATGTAATTATGCTCCTAAAGGCAAATTCTTTTGTAATTTGGTAGTAATACGTTACCTGCTGGAAACCATTGAATTTTTAATTAATAAAAAATTATTAAATTTTTTAACTATGTAAATGGAAGTTAATATTATTTTTAATACTCTCGAGTAACTTAATTTGAAATAAAATTAATAATAACCGGCAATTCTAAACAGGTGCTTCGAATATCATGAGTTAACAAGTTATTCATTATTAATTTCATAAAATTTTACGTTAAATTGCCTCAATTTCATAAAATTCTCATAGTACCTACCCTATTTTTTTTTAACATTGTTTTTGACTCCCTTTTTTATGTTTTTTCCTATGTTATTTATTAATTTAGTTTCATCGTTAGTTTTTATTTTAAAACTTGAATTCTAAAGTCTCGAGCATTACAAAGTTAAAAAGCTACTTTACTTAAATCGGTTTGATTGTACTTGCACAAATAAAATCAATTCGCTAAAACGAAATTAAATAGTTTTGACACAAAGAGACCACGTTACACTATAACAGAAAAGATTTATAAACTCAGTTTTACAAGTACTCATTGAACTTGTAAAGAAATAAAATAACCAGTAACTTGAAAAATACACTGAAAGAATAAATCGTAGGGCAATATAATTTTATTTAAATATTATTTAGTTTAAATTAATATTACTTAATTAAATAAATTCTTAGTTAGTTGCAGGCTAAAACACTCAATTAGTATTTTCTCGTAATTAAGACGAAATCCTACCGTAGTTCTTATAAACAATTATGCTATTTAAAGACTCGAGAGAAACAAACTATCCAAGTTTGTGTATTTTCTTCACGAAAATGTTTGCAATGGAATTTTAAGTGTAGCCGCTAGTGTTACAGTAATTAAGACATTTATTAGTATTGTTACCCAAAAGATTTTTAATGTAATAATGATGAAAACTATATTTTCTTGTAAAGATATAAATTTAAAATATGTAAAAGAAAAACTAAAAAATGTAAACAATTTATCTTTGAATAAACTTATCGATTGGTGAATGAACCGTAAATCTATTTTATAATATGATTTACATTTTATTTGTTTGAAAAACTCTTTTTCTGCTACGATCATCAATCATTCTTAAATATTATGAAATTTTACATATGTGCATACCTATCGTTAATCTCGATTAAAAATAAATTGTTTATTAGCTTAATTTAACTTTAAACAAGTTTGAGTTTTTAAATATTTGAAAATAATTAAAGTTATTGATTTTTGATGAAAACAATTAAATTCTTATTCGTTATTGTTAAATTCTTTTGAAAATAATGATAAGGCTATAATATTTTACGTTAGTGTAACAAAAATGCTAGGTATCAAAGATTTCCAATAACCAATTCTTTCGACACATCTCGGAAAATTTATTGTTCAATAGATAACAACTGTACTATATAAGGTTATTCAGAAATTTTTTATTTATTTTTGGTTAATAAAAACAATTTTTCAATAAATTTTCTCGTTAGATTTTTAACGACGCCTATAAATTATCTTTAACTGGAGATTAAAACGACTACTTTATTAACCTATGATAGTTTTGTTATGTCGATAAAAAAATTGGCACAGAACAGACGATAAATTTCAATCGCACTTTATAATAATTAATAATCTTGTTAATTTTTTTTGCTTTTAGTGTGTGTAGTTTTAAAATTTAATCAGTTTTATTATGTGATTCACTAAACGGTGCACGGGCGAGCTTTTAGAGCTTTCATCAACCGATATGACAATTTTAATCTTTGTGTACGAAAGCTTCTTATTAATTTCAAAATAAACTTTACTGACTATTAGCACGAGTTTCGATAATTAAGTGGTCTTTCCTTAATAATGAATATTAGTCATTTTAAGATTCTAAAATGATTATTTTTTTCTTCTTTTTTTTTTTTTTTCTTTCTTTTTTTTTTTTTTTTTTTTCCAGGTCACGTATTCGATAATTCGGATGGATAACTCAATTTTCTGGCCTCCTATTGAGATTTACCCTTATTCTAAAGCTTTATCTTGATGTTGTGTCACTTGAAATTTATTTTGTTTTTATGCGGAAAAATATTTCTTTTTAGTTTTTAAAATTTGTAAACTTTCATGTTAAAAAATGAACCTAACCAACCTACCGACGTCTCAGAGTGAAACACAGTTTAAAAATTCTTTAAATAAATGTATAAAAAAAAATTTACAAATTTCCTTACATCCTCCGAGTTATTTTTATGGCATTTATATAATATATAGAAAAGCCTAAAATTTAATGTTGCTTTAATGAAATAAAGCATTCATTTAATTAAACAGTACGATGCAATTAATTAAAATTTAACCGCTTATTAATTTTTCCAAATGAAAAAATGTAATCGTTTGGCAATAATTTTTCATTTGTATATTTATAATAAAATTAGTTACTTAGCAAATTTTAATTAAAAATTTCGCTTTAAACTCTTTGCCTGAGGCTTTTCTGATAACAAAATAACATAAATAAAAGTAAGTATTAAAAAAATTACTTACGATTAAATTAACCGGTTTTTTTAATTAAAAAAAAAGAGCAATTTTACAATTTTGCCTATTCAGTGAAAAAGTTATCTTCAATATGAATAATTTAGCATTCTCTAACACCCATTGTGTTTTCAAAACTTATAGGCAGGAATGCAATTTTATATTATCAGCTCAGTTTCTATCTCTTTATCACTAATGCAGCTGATCTTCAACAAAGTTGGCACAAATTCACAAGCTTTGACATCGATTTAACACATGTTGCAAGTGTTGTAAAATAATGGAGAGACGAAAGGTCGACGTGATGTGAAAACATAATGATATGCTTTGCCGAACTTTCTGCTGATATAATCAATTTTAGGTTTTATATTAAAATATAAAAGTAATCACAGTTTTTAGAATATTCGCCAACTCGAGCGAGATTCGAAACTTTAGTCAGAAAATTAACAAGTGACTTCTTATGCAGTTATGGTTATAACTTGTAAATTTTAACAGCAATAGAATTAATTTTACTAGAATTTATTTATAATTAGATAGAACAATCATTTAAAAAAAAATGTATTATCTATCTGACAAATTCCATAGGTACTCCTGTTTGCTTTTGTAATTATTAATATACCAAAAAAAAAACCAAGTGCTTTATCAGCTGTTACTTTTGTTGATAAAATTTTATTAAATAATTAATTAAATGTTAGAGTATTTATTATAAACTAAAAATGGGCGGAAAGAACAAAATTTTTTTTGAATAAGTTCTTTTTCTATAACTTTACAAATAAATTATATTCACATTTCATGTTTTTAGTTTTTTTTACTTATTCCATCGAATACGGGCGATAAAGTAGCGATATTGGTGGGTATGTTCAAAATAATATTGAAACGAAATAAATAAAAATTTTAATTTATTGGAAAACATTTTCCCTTTAAACATGTCGGTTATTTATATATTTTTAGTTTCAAAATTAGGGGTTGTCAATTAATTATTGAACTCGTAGTATGGAAGCACAGATTTTGTTTATATTGAAAATTAATGTTTGACCAATATTAATTTAAGGCTCTCGGGTTAGAGAGCTTTTTATAGAAATTTTTAAAATTTTAAAAAAATTAGAAACAAAATTTAAGTTTCTTAATTGATTATTAAATTTAATGACTCATCTGAGGAATATATCGCATAACATAATGAACACATTAAAATTATCTTCGTATCTTAATTACACCTTCGTCTTAATTAATTATAACAATTTTAACTTATTCGTATTGTGCATTATAAACCTATTAACTGTTTACGTTATATTTGCATGATTAAATTTTGGTTATTGTAACCTCTTAATGTGATTAATAAGGCACTTTCGGGAAGTTGACAAATTAATTAAGGTGGTAGAGGAAAGTTTCTGGTAGAGAATTTATAATTTCGAATTATTGTAAAATTTGAAACACCAAACACACTTTTAACTGCTTCCCTTTACAATACAACTTGTATTTCGAAATTAATAATTAAATTAGTTAATCAAGATGTTTATAAAATTACAAGAAACTTACGTCTTTACCTATCTCGTGTAAAAGTTCAAGTTGGATAATTAAATAGTTCTGGTGTACGTTCCATATTATGAGTAAGTATAATAATGGAGTTACAGAAAATTTACAACACTAAAGGATAGTTAAGTAATTTTACCATATGTTAAAAGCTTCCATATTAAATTTGATTAATAACTTCCATTCAAAACTTTTATTAAAATTTTCGAGAGCCGCAGAAAGTTTCCCAAATTATTTTCTAGTGACTTACCTGTAAGTTGCTGTTCGTTTTGAAGTTCTTCATATTTAATTTGCGGGTTATCTAATAAAAAAAAATTTAATTAAAATAGTATATTTTACTAAAATTATTTGTGAAACTAACAAGAGAGTAAATTGTAGCATGCCCAAAAGAGAAATAATAATTAACCAGGCACATTGTCCACTTGTATAATTATTATGTGTGCAATTAAAACGAGAACGTAAATAATAAAACAAGAAAATTACTAACACTGGAAAAATAAACTTTTTCCAAGATTTTTTATTTGAATTAATTATTCGCCATGAAAATTGGTATAAAATAAAACTTAAAATGCTTGGGCGTGGTGTCAAGTTAATAGATTCTATAAAATGTTTCTCAAGTCAGTGAAACTGACAAATTCCGTATATTGTGCATATCGAGAAAATCAAATACGAAGTAAAATCAATTTTTTTTTTATTGTCTGTTTAAATTCGTAAGAGCTTTTACTAAATAGCATACATTAGAATAAGGTAGCGCTTTCGAAGTAAGATAACAGTTTATCGTTCCTTTCGCTAATGTTATCTACTTTCCAAGCCAAGTAAGCTAAGTAATACGTTCCACATAAAGGAGGTGGTTATGATCAAAAATGTAACAGCTCTTGCGGTTAAAAAGTTATTAATCTTAAAACTTAAAATTAGGTTTCAAATTTTATTACTTAATGAAATGCAAAAAAAAATAACTCCTAACCTTGATCATGGTGTAACATTACAGGGAAACGTTGTTGCAACGAATATATTGTTCTAGATTGTGCATTTTTCTTTTTCCTTTTTATTACATTTAAGGGCTAACCCTTAAAAAATCTAATAAAATCTGCCCCTTTCTGAACGCACAATTGGAAACACGAACCTATTAACTTGATAAAGCTAACAGAACTGTATTTCAACTTGACTTTACTTTCCAGTATTTCAACCACAAACAATGTTTACGCAAATATTGTTTCATACTGTATAAGAACACAAGGAGTATTTAATTGCAATTTTTTTTTATGTTTATTTATTATAATGTTGGCGAAATGATAAATTTGTTCGCAATACTAAATTACAAAAATTGATGAATGGTTCGTGTTTCATTTACAAATTGCTTTATAACAGCAACCTACGAGATATCATACATCAAAAGCACGTTTATTTTTCTATAGGAAAGCGCAGTCCTTTCCCTTTCAAATAATAATCGGGAAAAATAATTAAAAACTAATTATTAATAATAATAATACATCTGGTACGTATACTCGAGTCGGTCTATCTCTGTAAATTAAGTTAATGTTTTACACAAAAAAATATAATTTTCTTCATAATAAAAATTATGCAGGATCTAATTGCAAATAAAAATTGTACAATGAATGAATAGCATAAATTATTTTCATATCTTTTTTGGACATGAAATTTTTTAATATAAAAAAATATGTAGTTCAATAATAATAATAGGGTCAGAAATTCACCACATTACATTATCCATATCAATATTTTAGAAAACCCAAAAAATGCACTAAACACTTTTCAGAACTAAAATGTTTAAAAGTTAGCACATGTAAAATACACTGTAAGTATTCGCAAACGTTTTCACCATACTATGGCATCATCAGGCGATGAATTAGAAAGAAAATTAAGAGAGAATCCTTTAAATATTGTTCCGAGTGGTAGGGGGAGGTTTTTATAAGAAAAGAAGAAAGAAGATTTGATATCTTTCATAAACCAACAGAAGCTGGATCGGTTATTCATAACAGCTCTGAGCACCCCTTTTCACATAAAATTGCCTCTTTTCGTGCTTTTCTGAATCGTTTAACCAAAATTCCTCTCAGTAAAGAAAATTTTCAAAAAGAATTAGATAGAATTAAATTTATCGCGACTTCTAATGGATACCAGGTCAAATTGATTGATAATTTACTTAGTCAGATTAAACATAAACAACTAGTCAATTCAATATACCCCACTATTCATAATAAATCTAACGTAAATTTTAACGTAGTTACTTTTCTCGGAAACAAGTCAGAAAAAAAAAATTGTCAAATATTTGAATCAACATAATTTCAATATAGCTTTTAGAACAGACAATAAACTTAAAAAATTCATTAATAACGCTAAATCAAAGTCAGATATTTTAACTAAATCAGGAGTTTATGAGCTCACTTGCGAATGCTCTCAAAAATATATCGGTCATACAGGTAGATCTTTCCAAACACGATTTAAAGAACACTCGCGATCCCACAGACTTGCGGATGGAAAATCTACTTTCGCGAAACATTTATTGGATACCAACCATAAACAAGGAAATTATGAAATTTTACATGTAGAACCAAAAAGTAAAAAATTAGAATTTTTAGAAGCTTTAGAAATAAATAAATTAAAATATTCACCTTTGTTGTTAAATAGTCAATCGGATTTAAATAATTCACCTTTATTAAACATTTTCAATAAGTTATAACCCCCCCCCTTTTTTGTAATAACTTTCAAAATGTCCCTTCTTTTCTTATAAAAACCTCCCCCTACCACTCGGAACAATATTTAAAGGATTCTCTCTTAATTTTCTTTCTAATTCATCGCCTGATGATGCCATAGTATGGTGAAAACGTTTGCGAATACTTACAGTGTATTTTACATGTGCTAACTTTTAAACATTTTAGTTCTGAAAAGTGTTTAGTGCATTTTTTGGGTTTTCTAAAATATTGATATGGTTAATATCGAGTTACACTACCTAAACCACGTATCAATTGATTACATTACATTATTTTCTGTCCTTACTAAACACCTAACAAACAGCCCTAAGCAAAATATATTCCGGTTCAATAAACAAAATTCTTCTGAACAAGCTTCTAGCAGATACCATCGACAGTTTGAAAAAAAATTTATCACAATTTTATTACGTTGTGTTGTTACCTTTTTATTGAAATTAGTATTTCTTTAAAAAAAAATTAGTAAGTAAGAAAGAAATTTTTCCTTGCGGAAAATTTTAGTTCCTTTGTACTATAATTAACTTCCAAAAATTGTTTTCCATTAAATTATCTTTTGTTTACAACAATGAGTTTTACATAAACTTTCAAGTTCTTTCTGATAATTTGATAATTCCAATTTAAAACTCCTTATTATAAAATATTTATGTCTTTCTAATCCTTCCCATCTCTTCTCTCTACACTATCTCCTTATCTATTGTGTCTTTCACATAATTTCTATTTACCCTAATCTTGTAAACGTAAACTATCCCAACTTATTTCTATATAGTACAATTTATTATATTGATTACACATTTTCGCGTTGTTGTATAAACAATTTTAGGTAGTATATTTTTTTCTCTAAATTTAGGGATGTTAACAGATTGCAAGAGCTTAAATCATAAACAACTGACCTAAATTTATTAATTATTATAATAATGTGTTATAAGCAGTACCCATTATGTTGTGTTTATATTACTAAATTTTAGTAAGTAAGTTGTATATTATAATTACATTAAACAGCTAAAATTTAACTTCTAAAATACAAATAAACGAAATACTAGTAAAGTCACAAATTTTTACTAAATTACTAAATCAAAATATTTTGTGAACAAAAATTGTTAATACTCCTCTAAGAACCACTAAATTATAATAAACCACTAAATAAGTCATTAAATAATAATAGCCATATTTACATGGAAATGGAAAACACCATCGGCTTTTAACATTATTATTTAATTACTGATACCGGCCACGCAAGGACTGTTTACTTTCGATGGAATTTCAATATTTTAGGGTTCAAATAAAGAAAGAGTGTTGTTAAAATTGATTTATTTTATTAATTATTATAGTGTAAAAATGATTTCCGATTAATTATTAAATTAAAATTAATAATTTTGCATTATATCTAATCAGCGCATATTGTTCCATCTTATTGGACAAACGCCTCGTGCTCTGCAACATACAATATCATAATTAGTTTGATTTGCAATAAGAGACCTCTATAATTAACGAACATAATATACTCAAAAATATTTTTTTATTCAATAATAAATAATTTTCTAAATAATTAAAATGAAAGTAGTACTTGGCGTTGAAAAAGTTGATTGGTTTGGAACCAAATAATTAATAAACTTGAAAACTAATTTAAAATTCTGAACTCAAAAGGACTGAGGACAAGAATTAATAATTATTTGTCTACTAGTTGAGGCTTATCTGGTCTGGATCCATGAAGAGACCAAAGCCTCCTATGACCGTTTTCCTATTTCGGATGGCAAGTAAAGTCGGAAGACTCCAAGAATAATAATTTTCATCATCATCATTAACAATCAAGTTTGATTTTCGTGGTGTCTAAATGCTAAAACTTCCAACTAGTACTGAAAAGAGGGTGAGGTTTAAAATTTAAACCCTTATTCAAGCAAGCAGGCGATGTTTACGCACCCCATGCAAAGATTTTTGTTTTGTAATTGTTTAAAATATTATTTACAATATGGTTACTTTTAATAGCTGATGTAATTAATTTATTGCATTTTAAACAATACTTGCTTTTAAATTATAATTAAAAATGATTTTTTTTACAAATGGGGTGTATTTTCATCAATAACACTTTTCAAATTAAAATGGTATTTTTGTGATTTTCCTATTGCGACGCATAATAACTTTATAAATTATTTATAATAATTTACTGATTTAAAATGTCAAATTCAAACAAAAAAAAACATAAGCCGAACGTGTTCGAATTTGCAGCCGATGACGAATCGGCTAACACAAAAGTCAAAAATGTGTCGGGTTTAGTGCTGTGATTTACGGAAATTGTTTGAATAAGTGTTGATCAAAGAACGTGGAAGACATTCTTGATGTTAGAACGCAAATAAAGGCAAACAATTCGCGAAAATTTAGTAACAAATACTTTTTATGTAACAAAAACGCATCGGACTTTGTGACAGCGTCATTGTTACCTTATTAGTTTATTATATTCGTTAATTTTTGAACATAAAGTGAAATGTGCTCGTGTTAGATTCATACAACGTTTTGTAAGTGTTCGTTTTCAGGGATTTGTAATCCATCGTGTCTTGTGCAACAAATTGCATTGCAATTTTAAAACGAAATAAACGTTTTTAACAAATGCGTAGGAACTATAACAGTGAAGTGCGGTAGTGTTTGTGTTAATTCAGCAGTCTTGCATTATCCGAAGGTAAAAATTTCAAATTGATAAACTTATCAAATTGTAATTAACATTTTAATATTCTAGGACGAAGCAAACGATATTTGGAGTATGGACAGAATGCCGAGAACAACACAAAGGTTAGTTCTTTTATTAAAATTTTCAGTTTTGCAAACCTATAGACTTTGAAAGTTAGGCAATCATTAATTTATATCTTCGGATACGGCATAAATAATGACGTCACTGATAAACTCAGTTTTAGGGAGAGCGGAGTACACTCGCACTGCTAATAATATTCTGCTTAATTATTATTTAGTTTTATTATTAAAAGTTTTATCTAGCCATATCTCTCTTTCTCTTACATAAGGTACTTGAAAGTAAAGTTAGTTGGTAAATATAATTGAAAATTAAGTCTAGTGATCAAGAGTTAAATACGTACGGTTTATTGTCTATCTAAGCAGAATAGTTTTTCAACTTCTAATCCGTTAAGTAAAATGAAAAGTATTAAATAAACTTTTTTTTTATTATTTTGTAATTATACAGGGTGGCCGTCTGAATACGAAACAGACGGGATTGTGGCCAACAGAATTTTTTTTCAAGAAATGCAAAAACACTTCAATTTTATCATCGAGGGGGACAACTTTTGCGACCAATGTCACACCCGTATTGTTTCATCCCTTCGCGTTGTGATAACAACCCCTGAAATGTTAATAGGGATGATTTGGCAAGTGACGCTTCATTTGGAAGGTCTTGCTTCTCTGAATTCAGATCAATAATGAACTTTTTGAAGTTTTATCAATTATTCAACAACAAAATTGAAGCTGCAAAAATGCGAAATAAATACAATATTTCAAGACATTTAATTGAAATTAATGAGAAGTTCTTGAAATTTTTACAGTACATTATTTGCATAATAAAAAAATTTATGGCAAAGTTTAAGCTTCATCTTGTTCTTAGTTATCGAGATAAAAAATGTCAAAGTTACAATCTAGTCGTATTGATTTAAAGGTCATTATTTCAACAATAAGAAATGTCAGCATTACCAGAAATTGTCAAAATATTTATAAAAGTCTAATAAATAATAAGTATACCAAATTTCAAAAAAAGTAATGGTTTTAGTTTCTGAGAAAATTAAATTAGTATTCCAAAAAGTGTACAAAAGCTATCAAGATTTAGTAAATCATGGCAACATCTGATTTCGTAACCAATTCATTTTCCCACCAATATTTTTGTTATATTTACCGAAAATCTTGATATAGGCCAGTCAAAATCGACAATAAATCGGAAAAACATGATGTATCTCTGATTTGTTAGTATGTTGTTTAGACCCATTAGGGTAGTGCATACCCAAGTTTGCAACTCTAAAAGTTGTGGAAAAAGTGTAGCACATGAAAAACCGCAAAATTTTAGAAGTTTTTTCATTTTTTGCTTTATATCTCCTTAAGTATGCATTTTTTGACAAAAGCCATTATATACGTTTTTGAAGAGCATTAAATTTGTGACAATTTAAACCTAGCTAGAGCTCTGTATATCAATTAGTTACCGAATTACGGCACTTTGAAAATAGACCATTTTTTCCATAAAATGATGATTTTAGATTTAGACATTCTTTAGACCGAAATCACGGCTAAACCATTGATTCTACGAGTAGAACTCATAAATAGAAGTTGTAGGCAATTTAATTAGCTTGAAACAACCTTAAGAATAGAAAAGTGAAAAACGCTTGGATAGGTTGATTTTAATTTCAAGGGGGCTACTTTTCTGCTATTCATAAACATTGACAGTTCAACCCTTAAGGTAAAGAGCAAACCACTGATAAATAGATCAGTTTAATCAAATTAGATATATTCACCATCAAATTGTTGAACATTTAATTTTATTAAACAGATCTTTTTATCAGACCCATCTTTTCATTCAAGATTCCAAAGGTGGTTTGCTCTTTACCTTAAGGGTTAAACTGTCAATGTTTATGAAAAGCAGTAAAGGTAGCTGCTCCCTTGAAATTAAAATCAACCTGTCCAAGCGTTTTTCACTTTTTTATTCTTAAGTATCTTGAAGAATTGATAAAACTTCAGAAAAATTATTGCACTGAATTCAGGGAAGCAAGACCTTTCAAATGAATTCAAAATTATAAGCACAGGGTGTTCTACGGAACACTTTCTAAAAAATTCTATATAAGGTAAAAAATCAAATGAATATTTTCAAGAATTCAACTATATGATACTGATGAGACCTGATAAGGTCGAAACATGTCTATCATTGTTGGGTTCTTGATTATATTGATTTAACTTTGAACCTTTCAAATGAGGTGTCACTTGCCATATCATCCCTATTAACATGTCAGGGGTTGGCACCACAGCGGAAAGGGATGAAACAATACGGGAGTGACATTGGTCGCAAAAGTTGTCCCCCTCGATGATAAAATTGACGTGTTTTTGCATTTCTTAAAAATTTTGCTTGCCACAATCCCGTCTGTTTAGTTTTCAGACGGCCTCCCTGTATGACCTTTCGATGTGAAATAGTTTATTTGTTAGTAGCAGCACTAGAAATATAATAATACGCTTTTAGTTAACATAGGGGTCATTTTAATTTACAAAGTAGGATATAATATTATATTTCTAAATAAACAAAATCGCAGTAGGACATCCAACGGTAGTCAGGGCCGTCTTAGGAATCAATGAGATATTATTTAAAAATTTTCGAATTTCGGAAATAAAAAAATTCTTTTTACCGTTAATTATCTAATAAATTAATAATGTTTGAGCTTTCGGTGATGAATATTTTTGAAAACCCAAGCATGTTAAAATGCAGCACTAAAGACATAAATAATGAACAGATTTTAACGAAATTGTGACAATCCATTCTTTATAATTCAATTTCGGTCTTACAGCAACAATACTTTGGTTTAATTTCATTCGAAACCTTTTAAATGTTTGGTAAGTTGAAGCAAGTTATGGCGAAACAAAAACTTGAATATTTATTTTGTTGCAATTTTTTTGTTTACCATTGAGTCGATAGTATAGTAGAAGAAAACAAATGTGTGGTACACGTTTCTTTTAATACCTTAAATTTTAGTCACGTTTGACCCTAAACAATCTAAAATTGAATAATAGCTTAGATGTATCGATACGTGTTTTTCGTAGCAAGCGAAGCATTGATTCGATTTTGCTTTAAAATGGGAAATATAAATTTATGTCAACTCGGTATATACTCGTTGTTCCTTCAATTTAAATTACGCCGGTTATTTTTTTTTCTTTGATAAATTGTAAGGACGAAGATTAAATTTTTGTGGTTTTTCGGCTGTCAGCTTTATCGCAAATTTTAATCTGTTAAAAGGAAATGTACGGTAAACTAACATACTCAGATTGCTGGTTAATGTTCTGCAAGGGTGTATTTATCTTCATATTTCGGCTTCATGCTATATACGTGTACTATTATACCTACAATGTAAACTAAAGAGAGACGTATGTTATAAATTAAACAAGAAAAACAAATTTACCGAAAGAAAGTATAATAAATTTTTGGCACAAATGAGAATATCTTTTTTTTATGTATTTTTACGATACAACAAATGATGCAGAAACATTTGATATATTGTCTTGAATGCTTCTTGGGTTTGCATTATTTTTTTTTAAATATTATTTTGTTATTAAAGCATATAAATTAATATAGACAAAAATAAATTTATGCACCACATTACCCTTTGGCAGGAATCTTATAAAAAGTTCTTTTGCCACCACAATATTCATGTAAAAACAAATTTTCAAGAACAATGCTATTTTTCTCTTATGGGCAATATTCTTCAACGTAACGATAACGACAGTTTTACGATGTAATCTAAAACATTGTAAGGTATAAGTGTACTGAAAATGAGAAAAAAACTGCGTATTGAAAAAAGTAATTTCCTTATGATTGAGATATTATACCAAAATCGATGGTTTCTCACAACGTACAAACTTCAAGAAGACGTACGATTCGCATAGTTACTAAATCATCCTAAAAATATAATTTAAAAAATCCCAAGTTAACATTTTCATGTCAAAAACAAATTTTCAGTTATTCGTTCATATTTATGGTGCTTTCAGTTTGCTCATATTTATATCATCGCATAATAATTTTTGCCAAATTTATTTACAATAATTTTCATTTCTGATTTAATACTTTCTACCAAAACGTCAACACCTATAATTTAAATTTTTTCAAATTTTCGCTGAAATATATATTATTAATATCCACTATACATCTTTGTTTGTTTTTTCTGTTTTCTATTCTTTAAGAATTCGAGTAAATCTTTCAAAATTATTTTTATTTCCACCGTCACTAAGTCACTTAATATCTGCAAGGAATTAAATTTCCAAGTCTTTCTTCGAGTGTCGTTCGTTTATCATGTTTCCATTGTGAAACATTTTCTATCTTTTCGGCTCATCATTTACCAAAAGCGCTTTTACAAGTATGTGCTTACCTAAATATAAAATTAACAGAGTATCTCATTCTGAATTAGTCTTGTGTGATAAATTTTAGTGATTTAAAAGATGTTGCTGAATAATTCACCTTGATAAGTAATTACTTTCTTCTATTTATTAATTATTACAGAAAGGCGCATAAAAAACATACGAATTAAAGAACAGGCGAGATTAGAAATTTCTTTTTGAACAAACTGTTTTGTTTTTTTAACTAAGTATATATACCTACTCGACTATGATGATAATTCTTGTATTTCTTGCTTTTTTTAATGTAAATGTAAGAAAAATGCGTCGAAAAAATGAATTCAAAAGAAATATTACAATAATTATTAGTTGATTTAAAAGATATTTACAAAACCCTCCTCGTGAAGAGTCCTGTTATTTTCTTAAATTAAATTTCATCCAGCTTTCCATATTCTCAGGTATCTCAGAATTTCTGATGAGAACACCAAAATTTGAAACTTGTATTATATTTACGTGAGTGGTATTTTACAAGAAGATAAGTTTGAAACAAAAATAGAAAAAAAAGTTCAAAGAATTAGTTTGCGTGGGTGAAAGGAATAAAAGGTTTGTGATCTGACAAAAGGTCAAGTATCCTTTACTGTGTATTTACATACCTTTAAAAAAGATGTAAGATTTTCGGAATATGGTCATCCCCTTTTTTTAATTTACATCCACGACTTGCCAAACTCAACAGCAAATCAAAATCTAAAATTTGCTTCTCGAGAGCAAGTTAACTTGGTTTTTCTCCAATAATTTGGGAACGGTAAAAAATAAAAAACTGTTTTAAATTGGTAAAGTCACATAGCAACTCCAAATCAATGTTTCATTTAATAATTTTTAACAAAAATCGTCATCAAAACAACGCTTCCTTGTTTGTATACGCGCAGGGAAATTGAATTTTAATGACTAGCCCGGTAATAATTAGTAATTGTAACAACATTAAAGAGACGTCGTTCTTTTCGTTATTACTTATTATTGTTTGACAGTAACTATCTATGGTAACTATGTAGTCAACAAATTGACAAACTTGATTTTTGCTCATTTTAAAAATGTTGTTCAATAATGTTTTAAAATTTCGATTTTTTACGATTTTCGGTAAAATTTAATACCATACTTGTCAGGAAAATGTCTCACTTTACTCGTCAGTAATGTATCATTTTCCTGACTTTTAGGTAAATAACTATTTTGTAGTTAAGAAATAATACAAAGTTTAATGTACATAAATATAATTTATTTACATTTTGTCGGAAATATTTTAAATTAATTTTTAAAACATGTGACATTTGACTATTCTTTTTGAGTATCACAAAAGATTCCTACAAAACAAAAACTTATCTTCAAAGTATTTTAGATGACACTGGAGGCTGAAAGGATCAGGCAGCATATTATTATACAAATTGAACCTATTTCAGCAGCCCGTGCTTTTGACTGAATTACATTTAGTCAAGAGTAATTTCAAACAATTTATGTTAACAAAAAATGACGGCCTGACATAAAAATTAACAAGATTTTCTAGTTAATGCTGATTTTTCAGAAAATTTCTAACTTAAAATTACTCCAAGATTCATTTTCTACAGTTCCATTATAACGTAAATATTTTTACTCCTTGATTTACTTATAAATGAAAGATTAAAAAATTCTAATATTTTTCAATTTATACTTACTTATTAAATTTTTTAACTACCAACTTTTTACGTTTAAAAGATAATTGAATCTTTAGTTTGTTCATTAATTAGAAAATTAACAGGTACACATCTAGAATAGAGCAATCAAGAAAGTGATAAAATTAAAGCTACTTAGAGATAAATAAGTTGAAAGCAACTTGCAATAAAAATTGTTCTATTTTTATGTACTTTATAATCTTTAGATGAAATTAGCTTTATTTTTCTATTTAAACCATTAGCTAAATTAAATTTTGTTTAACAATGTAAAGTTTATACTTGTTGATTGCTCGCGTCTCATGTAAATGAATTTTATCTGTTTAGTCTAGCCAAATTATATTGGCTTTTGTATTTCTTTTTTCATTTTATTAAGTATTTTAATTACAAAATCATATAGCATTGTTTAAGAGAATAAATCGTCTACAATTAGATCGAGGAAGTAGCATAATTGTAAAATATTTTTCCTGTTGTCGATGAGAATTTCCCTTATTGTTGGAAAGTTTTAGGACTCTTCTTAGTTTTTAATTTTGCCTTTTATTGCCCTTTAGGGAATATATTGTCATATTAATTGAAAATAAACAGTGCAATCCTACAAAATCACAAAATCTTCAAGGATCCGCGGTACATTATTTATTAATTTACCTACAAGTATCTGACGGGGTAATCAATCCTTACTAGGTGACAGGTTTTGTAATTGAAAAAAAATTGCTCATCATTTTTTAAACAACCGTCTTTACTTGCTTTTTTTATAAACTTGATTGAAAACCAAAGTTCTCAGTTCTTTGTAAAGGATTGAACTTGACAACAATAGTTAACTATCTATAAAGAAAAATCATCCCAAAAAAAGAGGGCAGTAACTTTTTATATATTACATATAACTGATTTTCAAATTATAAAAGCTTTACTACTTAAATATCTGATATCTGTTTATTAATTATACATTAAAATATACTAACTTTAAAGATTTGATTTATTGCAACACAATGCGGAATTGCGTGTTATTCATATTCAACAATGGAAAATTGATTTTTAAAGCACTAATGCAAAAACTAAGATTTTCTTAATGTTGTTTGTGTAAACATAAAAGAAACCCAAGTTAAAATCAACAAAACATAGTCAGTCCACTTAAGACGTAATATTGACATTATTGTTCAAAATATTTTTTAATATCGACTGGAAATGCAGTGGAAATTAAAAATCAATACTGTTTATTTCGATTTTGAAGCAAATTACTTTTAGGTTTTAATTATTATTTCTTAGTTTCCGCTTGATATTGAATTATAAACCTCTGGTTTCTTAGGTTTACCTAATAATTTTATTTTTCATCTACCTACTTAAAATTTCTTTCGATTTTTTAAATAATCAATTTCATTTATTTGTAAAACATGTTTAAAAAATAATAACAGCCTCTCAACAGTCAATCTTGCCGTAACAGCAAAAATTTTTTTACATTTTTATTTATTTTGAAAAATCTCTTTATTGACTATAAGCTTCAATTTATCAATATCCAGTTATTGTTTACCTAAGAATACTTTCTATAAAAATAATTGGTTTAATTATTTATTTAATGGGATAATTATTAATAATTTACCCGAAAATAAATAAATAAACAATAAATTATATCCAAAAAAATATACTCCAAATTTCCAAATTTTAAAGTGTAAGGATTCTGAAAATTTTCCATTTTACTGAACTATTACTTGTATGCAAATGGCACAAGACACTTTTATCGAAATAATAATAATTGTTTTTTGTGGTTTTTACTTTTTCAAATATTTTTACTGAATTAAACATATTATGTAATTCATTCACAACTAATGTAGAAATGTCTTTTTCTAATATAAATCTCCGAATTCCCTCGTCTGGAAAATACATTTTTGGATTACACAATTTCCTAAACTTAATCCTTATACGAAAAAATAAGCTTTTGTATGCGTTTCATACAACATTTTTTCTATACTATTATTTGAATAAGAAACAAAACAAATTATTAGAGATTGATTATAATTATTTTTGGGATTTGCACTTGAATGCGCATGTGTGGAAAAGTAAAACATACCGAATGCTTGAAATAATTTTTTGACTCTAATAAATATGGAAAAGTTGAACTTTTTCAAATTAATAGTACTTCATAGAAAAAATATATTTTTTCTTCTTCTTTAAGACTTACATAACAATACGTAAGGTGTAAGATAAATCAAGGATTGAAAGGAATAAACTCTAGTTGCAAAATTCATAAATCTATTCAAAAAGTTAACCATAATAAGTAAGCACAACACAACTTTGTCGCAAATTGATAAGACGCAAACCAGACTATAAAATTTATAAAATCTAAATCTCAGAAAGCTGAGTACGTCATAATGGGGACCGGTAAATACCAACACAGGATCAAAGCATGATACCACTGTAGATTCTCCTAAGCTCAATCGTGAGTTTGGATGAAATGCATCTTGGTAATGCTCCTTTTCAAGTAATTGAATTCCACGTCTAATATTCGCGCATTCTGAAACTCGTGTCGAGTCTCATAATGAACCCATCACCTCCTCACAATAATTGTATTAAATTCTACCAATTTTTAAATATCTTTTTATCGCTCTGTGCCACACTATAACCAAATTGAATATTTGCTTTTTGTTTTCAATAAAAGTATCGGGTGTGTCAACCCTTGAACCACTTTATCCCTAAAGACAGTATCGTAACATGGACTTCTCTGACCACACGCGTTATTACCCATATTAAAAATTTTAATTAATAAATTTTACAATAATTTGTTAGATTTTTAATCAGAATTTACTTTACAGCTATTGCTTTAAAATAAAAAGTTAATTTGTTTGAATAAACCTTATGTCAACGAGATTCCTAGTCGAGTTGGTGACATTACACTGTCACAAAAGTAACTCCGATTGATCATTATTGTAGTATTTGAACGCACTTAAATTGTTTACACATTCCATTACTTTGAAATTTTTGTCAAATGCAAAATAAACCAATTTATTTGTTGTACTTCTTATTTTAACACCGTGCAGCACAATGCAACTGCATGTATAACAACGACGCATATTTCACTAAAGCTACAAAAAAATCCGAGACATTTTCTTCACAAAGCCAAGATTCTCTTTTGTAGTCGAATGTTTTTTGTTCATTTGTGCATAATTTTACTGCTTTTATTTTATAAAAAGTTTTATTAATTTTCAAATAAATTTTAATTATTATTATAGAACGTCACATAGTATAGATGAAAATGAATTTTATGACGAAATAAACTTTTAAGTGTTCTTTCTGTGTATACTATTTCAATTCGAAATTCTTATTTTTTATTGCTGTCTTCGAACGAAAGTGTTATAACTGGAAAATTCTGATATTCGTTTTATGTTAGGCTGTTAGGTGCGTATTAAACTAACATTCAATATCTGAATTTTATCGAAAAATAAGCCTACAGTCAAAATTCCCATGGGATCTTAACCTAAATAGCATGTATCTTGACCGTAATATCCTTAAACAAATCGGTCCTGTGTAGGATTCCGACTGCAAAGGAAAGGGATAAATTCGCATTTATTTAAATGTTATCGAAAGGCATAAACCCTAAATATAAATTGATAAAATTGCAATAAATATGAATAATATGTTGTATTATTAATAGCTTTCACAATGTAGATAAGAGGAATAATTGGTAATTAAGTCAACAATTTATTTTGATTAGTTGTCCCCAGCACGATATATTGGGGGGTATTCCCAATAGGTTGAGTTACCACTGTGACCTACATGTTTCGATCAACGACCCGGGCATCGCGCCAACCCTTACAAGGTTTTACTTTAGGATCGTATAGTAGCAATGAGATGTGATATTTATCTCTTGGTTTATTGTTAGATTTAAAAGAGCGTTTACTTATTCATTTAAGCAATAAAGTTCATATTGCCGAAAGTATTAAATGGCTCGTAAGGGACTACTAATTATTGCTCCAATTTAGGTAAACGTTTCGTCTGCAACATTTAATGACATTTAAATTTTAAATGCTGTTTGGAAATTTATTGCAAATCTTTTAAATTTAATTTATTACTGTTACATTTTGATAGACGTTGGCTAATTAAAATTGTCTGTCTATACATCCAATTATTAAAAATAATCAGTTTTTTTACTATTTTTTTTTATTATTATTTTTAAGCTTTTGCTAGATGAAATGAGTGTAGGTGATTCATTATAAAAGAGCGACTTTCAAACGTCAAGACTTTATTGATCAACCGATGTATTTTATTTTATTTTATTGCTGTTAATTTTAAAAAATCAAAGCTGAAAAGAGCATTTACAAAAGCGTACGGCTTTTCTGTTATTAAAAGTTGGGAAGAAAATTCTTGGCTCGTATAATATTAATTCTTATGCAAAATTTTCAGTAACAGAATGTCATAGTTTAATGTAGTACATGTATTTAAACAGTCTGGGTCACGACATCAGATAACAAGCTATACCCTGCCCCGATATAATTTTCACGTTTAACACTCATCCATAAGGATTTATTAAACTAAACGTTTACTCGGTTTAACAAATTTTATGCTAAACCAGCTGCCGCACTTTCACTTGTTTGAAACAAAAAATGCTTGTGAAAAAATAATAGGTACAATGCATTTTAAAATTTTGTGAGAAACTTGCCAGGACCTTTCTAAATATAACTTTTGCATTATAAAATTTCATTAAAAGTTATTTCAGTATTTCTGTTCTCAAGTAATTGTTAAGGTTAGCTTTAACGTTTTCTTGTAACAAAGGAAGGCATTATTGGCATCTGGTTTTTGTAATACTACTCGTAAAGATGCACAAAAAGGAGGCCAAAAAATTATAAAAGTTGATATAACATGAAATTATAGGCCAGTGTGAGAGCTAAAATAAATTATGAAATAATGTAGTATAATTTCAAACTTTTATTAAAAACATTTTGGATTAGAGTCTGTAGCATACGAAATAGTCGATTTTCAAAAATTCCGAGTCTCGAACTGAAATTTCAAATAATTCGTAAAAAGTCAACTGCTATTATATAATTAATATGAGTGTATAGGCGATAAAAAAATTAATTAAAATTTCACTTTAATAGATATTCGTACTTGTGAATTAGCATAAACAAGAGATAGGTATTATCAGATAATATGGAATCGGTAAAGCATAGCAAAACTAACTAAACATTAATCTACATTTATATTACATCCCAATAAGTTTAACACGTAAAATTTGACACAATCGATTAGATAACCTACTATTGTGCAAATCCTAGATTTTAAGGACGTCATAAAAATTAACATACAAAATAATGTTATTGGCTGTAATTTAAGCAAAACGTTGAGTAAATGGTAAATTTTCTTTCTATTCCTCATAACGTGTTCGTCGAAATGTGCTTTGAACAGCCAATAAACGTACAATGTGACCCTAAACGCAATTTATTTTCTAGTGTACAAATTTAAATATTTTCTAGAAGAGAAAATATACACCCAAACTAAGTGCCTCTATTTCTAAACTTTGATTGGTATTTTTCACGACTGGTAGTATGTAACTTTTATTGGTTTATTAACTACTGTCAATGGGATCAGAAGTAAGTTTTTTAGAAAAATAATAATATAAAAATTTATGTGTATACACATACTTGAGTACAAAAATTGTTATGCAAATTTATAATAAAATTTTAATGGGCTTATTCAAATTTAAGTTATCTAAAAAAATTTACTTTACACTCTTTTCACTTTTCGCTCTTAAATTTGAGTTTCAAAATGAAAACGGTTTATCGAGTAGCATGTTTTTACCATATAATCGCTTTATATAAGATTTCATTTTGATATTAATGTACACTTCTGGAATTAAAATGAACTAACAATTAATTTTCATTAATATCCTGTATTTCACCATATTATACCAATGGTATTATTGCTTATTCTTAAATACTCTAACATGAAGAATATTTAAATAAATTTCAGTCTACTAGTTAATTTAAAATGTTGTTGTATTTCGTTTATGTGCCGTGAAAATTTCACAACAGCCTTTTGAATAATAATTTTGAGAAAAAGGAATTTGGATTAAATGACAAACTTCGAATAGGTATATAAATCAAGCAGAACGTGCAAACATAATTTGAAATTGCTAATTTGTTTTCTATAGAAAATTCTTAAATTTTGTATTGCCGCAGGCTATAAAAGCAGGTGGTTTTAAATAAATATGTATACACTTTCTAGGTAATATTGTTAGGTACATTTTCGAGCGTACTTTGAATATTAATTGCGTTTAAGTAGCGTTAAACGTAATTATTATATCAGTTAATTTTAAATTTAAAATAAACCTGTTTACATGGTAACTTAATAGGTACCTTTAAGCGTTAAAGCTAAACCCGCATTAACTAAGTTCTGTAGGCTTTATTTTCCCAAGTTAGTATTTCTCTTATTCAGGTTTTAGAGTTAACAGAGCTTAACTTGGCAAAAAATCATGATTGGTTGAGAATAAACCATCAGATTGATTTTTTGCTGTTGGTCTGCACTTGTCAGATGATAATAATAATGAATTCGAGCCAAGCAATTATTTTATTCTTTATTGGGGTAGTCATTTTTAAATTCATGAAAACAAAAAAATAGAAAGATGTGTTTTTATAGTCAGTAAAAATTTAAATAAGATGTCCCATTTCGGAGTATGTTTCTGTATATCTATATAATATAAATATCAAAGAACAATAGCCATAAACGGGAAGTAGAAATTTAAAAATCGGAAAATTCAGCGGAAATCCGTGTGCGCATTATAATATCTGCTTTTGATGTGCCATAACAAGCAAATTTAAGAGCAAATAGAATATTGAGTTGGTTTTTAAAAAGTTTATGTTAAGTACTTAAAATATATAAGGTTTTACGTTTAGATTTAAATCTTCAATGTTTACAATAAAAATAAAAACCGTTAAAAATAAATGTTACGTGTAAAAGTGACAGAAAATATATTGGAAAACATCGCATTTTCAGCGTTTGCTAAATTATGTAACATATAAACTACTTTTGAGCACGAGAAACCATCACGATATCCATATCCTTACTTCATGATTTATTATTTTACAAATAATTTTTCACTCTTGACAATACACCCGAAAGGAACTTAAATATTTATATCGCTTCATGAATTGCTCCTATAAAAAGAAACCCTGTAAATTTTTACACAATAAATATCGCCGTATCATAGCAATACAATTTCTTTTTACAAGAAAAAATTGCGTATAAAATTAAAAAGCGTAAGAATGAGAATTTCAACTAAAAATTATGTTACTGGTGATCTTTGGATGCTTTTGTAAATATATTGTAGGACCAATTTAATTTGTTAATTAGATTACGTTTGTTCCGTAGTACTAGCGTAGACTCTCGTAATATTTTTATTTTTATTTGACGATATTATTTACATACATTCAGTAAAAAAAAAACAAATATAAAAATTCAAATCTTTCAAAATAAGTGTATGGGAATAGTATTACAATTTAGCAGATATACACTTACATACCTATTAAGGACATCATGTTAGAGAAGCTTTAAATTGAAAGGATCAAATATTTTATATATTTAAAAATAAAAAGTTTAAAACAGTAGGTACCTCAATATTTGAGTAGAATGGTTATCCCTCAAGAAATAATTTTAATTTCATCATAGAATAAATCAAAAAAGAGCAAACGAAAAGTCACAGTTTCTTACATATCTATCCAATAATATAAAAATCATAAAAATTTATTATGGAAACATACTATAATTAATTACATGTAAATAGTGTATTATAACTAGTTAGTTTGTGATCTAATAAACCTAGGTACTAATTTACCAATGATAATGGGTTTCACTACATAAACCACAAATAAGTGATTATCACAACCAATAGGTTTATTCGCATAATATTACCTTCAAAATTGAGTAAATACTAATTAATATTTAATATATAGGTATAAATAACACAATGCTTAATGTTTGATAAATAATTAAAGATAATTAGTTTAAACAATATTCAAAGGATTGACGTGGCAAAATACCCAAGTACCTACCTATATAAATCCAAAAAGTACGTTTTGGATTTGGAACGATTGCAAATGTAAGAATACACAAAACTATAAAATATGTTGGTTAACCAACTTATTAATCACTTAAAAATTTTGTTATTTGTAGAAAGAAATAATTTCTCAAAAAATAGCACAAAAAAGCTTTTCAATCACTTAAAACTTCCAGAGACTTTGTTGCCAATCATGCGACGTACCGCTACGTATTACACGTTTTCATTCACGTTTATTTTGTAAATCTTTTTCAAAAAATTCAGCTTATCATCCAAAAAGTTTTTTATTCAAATCTTACCGTTACACCGGTGGTACATTATTAATTGCAAACTGCAATCTCTTATTTTTAATGGTTTAAAACATTTTATTTGATTGATGTTAAACAAAGTAAATAAAATTAATTAATTGGTAATTATAAAAAGGGATTGAATTTGATATGGTAAAATAGGTAAGAAGTTGATTGATAATTTAAGTGAGAAAAAGAAAAGGATTAACTTAATTTGATTAATGAAGTTACTTTAAAGAAAAAAAAGAAAGACGTAGATATAATTAGTCGAGGATTTAACTCACTACTGCAGCATAGCAATGCAACATTGTAACTGCCAGCCTACAACCCTTTTCAAATATTGGATATCTCAAAATCCTGACGTGCTAGGACAATTTTAACGACCGATTCCTTTTCAACACATCGAAAACCTTCGGGATCGCTTATTCCCATCTTTGGTTAAAAGTTGTTAATTTTTGTAGACCTGTGTAATTTTAAAATTTCTAAATAATTATTGCCAAATTATGTTTTTGTAAATTAACAATGCAATCAGCACCGCACGTTGATGGAACAAGCAGAGTATTTCCATCTTGTCACATGTCACCTCGTTTTAATTGTAAAATTTTAATATGATTAACAGCATCATTATTTTTCTAGACTGAGGTATTAAAAATATCTCTATAATATTTCACAGTTAATTAAAATAAAATTTAATAGCTGATACGGATGTTGGTGTTATAATAAATGACTGCAATACATTTCGTGGTAATTCATGATTCTACTCTACATTTTTTTCAAAATTATTTTTTTTTTAAATTAACAAATTAGTTTTTTACGTGGCACACATATTTTTAGTTTTAGTTGACTTTTTCCCTTAATGCGAGTTGTGTTGTCAAATGCTTATCTCAGAAAGAAGCAAGCAAAAACTTGATGTATTTCTTGCTTAAATATATAATAGATGCGTTTTCTAAATCATCAATTTAGAATTAGCGATCAATAGATGTGTAATCCGTTAGAAATGTTTCGTGCTTATCTTGCACTTTTCCAGTAATCCTAATGTCGACTATAAATCTAATTGCATTAAAATATCCACATACATAGCTAAATGTATCAATTAAGTTCGATTATATAATTTTTATAAATAAAAATAATTATTATAGAATTAGATAATAAATTGATAAATAAATTAGAATACACCTAGATAATTTCTTTCAATTATAAAATAAGTTTTTAAAACACAAAATTTTTTGTTTTCGCAAAGTTTATAAGATAAATCACCCCAACGATAAAAGAAGCAGATAAAACATTATTTATTTTTAACAACCAATTAAAAGACATTGTTTGCAACAAACTTACTTTACGTTACGATGTTGTTAGTCATTAGGTTTTTCTAAATTGGTTGAGAGATAAAAAACGCAATTAAAATTTACATTGTAAATATTGATAAAAGTAGATGAAGGTGAACAAAGGTCCGATGTTAAAAATTCTAGAATAGAACAACTTACACACAACAAGCTAGCGAACAAATTAATTAAAAATACTAAATTACAAATTAACAAAACAATAGAAATATTTTCACCATTTTTTTTGTAAATTTGTTATTTCAAACAGTTTTTAGTGAAAAGAGTAAATTAGATTCTCGGTATATTTCCTTATTTCTTTTTTATTATTATTGATGATGATGTAGCACATCAGGACTATACCTCCAACACAACGTTGATCAGAAATCATAAAACAAACAACCAAAAATACTGCTCTTCGAATCAGATAACAGCTAATACTTATGCACGAGAACAGTTTGTAACCAATAGTAGAAAGACTATTATTGGAAAGGTAGAGGAATAAATATAATAATTATGTAGAAGAGAAGAATATCTTCCATATTTGCAAGTACGCAATTTATAAAAATCTTTGCGTAACGGCGTTGTAATGGGTTGTTCGAATTCTGTTGTTCTGACTATTTAGTTTCAAACCAAGGCAAATAAATTACAACCTAAAGTATTTTAAGTACTTGAATAATGTTGTGGTGTGTAATTAAACTAATCGAGCTTTTCTACAAAGTTCAAGTAGCAAAATTACTTGTAAAGTTATAAAATTAACAATAAGTAACGGTTGATAACAAAAGCTTTGTTAAAAATGTGGAAAAACTTCAAAGAATTAAAAAGATTGGATTATTATATTTTAATTACTAACTTCAATTACTGGCCATTTGCCTAATTATAAAACTGTCTACTTATTTTTCCTAAATATTTAAACATCAATTTAAATTAATAATATTTTTAATATTTAATATAAGTACAATCGTTAAATTACGAGTATCTAATTATAAAGTAACAAAAAAAGAATGAAACCATCGTAGATCATCAAACGCCGATTTACAAAAAATGATGATTCGGATTATTATTATTATTAATATCAATGAATTTATAAACACTTTATAATCTCGTTAATTCATTCACGACGCGCATTGTTGTTGTTGTTTTATTGTTAAACCTTGATGTTTTATCATGTAACTTGAATAACTTGAAAAAAATTATTTAAAACTAAATATGATTCTTAAAAAGAAGTAGGAAATATCGTAGCTTGATAAGGCACTGCCTTCTCTGCCTATCTTAACATGTCTTCTCTGCTATTCATTTAATTTTAATTGCATCTTTGAAATATGTAATAGCTCCGACGAACGTTAGGAACCATTCCTCTACTCATTGTAAAACACTAAATAATATTACACAAATGACAGATTTACATTTGTTTCCTTAACATCCACAAATGTATTCACGACTATGACATAATAATTATTATGAAAGTAATGAATAATAAAATAGAACAGGTATTGCTACATACATTTCCTAATAAATTTCAGGTAATGCTAAACTGGATAGGTAAACGTAATTACGTTTAGATCAAACAGAAATATTAAATTGGATATCTCAATTCGTTAATATTAAATAATGTACCTACTGTTATAATAATTATATTGATAAAAAAATTTCGTATATTTTTGTCACTCTTTCATTTCAAAGGGGGAAAAGAAAAATTACGATAAGACTTCTTCTTAGTAAAAATATTGTTTTACAGCTTGAAAAATAACAATCTATAAAACTATTTTTTTAAAAGTGTGTCTACCAACAAAAACGAAAGTTTTCCCAATATTTTATCAATTTTCGTCTTCACACTTAACGAGTCGAGTTTTCTTAATTGTTCTCAAAGTTTGCTTACTTAGGGTTTATACATACCTACGAAAGAAACAAAAACAAAGATTGATTTTTTGTCCGAGCTTTCCGGAAAATTCAAAAAGCATGAGTAAGTTTGTTTTTTAGCAATATTTTTCTTACGTGTGATTGCTCAAGCAAGCGAAATTTATAAACTTGTTTTTTCTACTAGCTACCAATACTTTCTTGTGCATTCGAATTTTTTTATTTTATTTTATTTTATATTATTTTAAAATGTTATAATCAAGTTAATATGCATAATATAAATAATATGTATGTATACCCTTCACGCCGTTTTATTACGAAATATACATTTGATAAATTAGCTGGATACCGTAAAGCACGTGCATATAGGTACTAAAGGCTCACGCATTTTAACAATTAAAAAAAGGAAAATTTTTCAAATGGGTCATTAGCTTACCTTAATTGAAGAGATAAATAACTTTTCTATAGCCTGTTGAATACGGCAAAATTACGTATCGCGAAAGTGGTCAACATCGACGTCGCTGACGTCCGTTTTCAAAGACGCGTCATAATAATTCGACGCTGCCGAAACAACTGACACGCTTTCTATTATCTAGATTACTTTCAGCGTCGAGACGCGCACATTTAACCGAAGCATGCGCATCAATATTAACAAAGAATATTTAAACAACATAATATTATACAGATAAGTGGGTGTTTAAAGTTGTTTTCCAAGCGTAGGTACTTACCTAAATCATTCGAAATATTTAGAAACTCGGATGTTACCAATCTCGTAATGCTCTTTAATTAATATAATTTGAAAATTTAAAAAATAAATATCGCAATTTATTTTTTGTCATTAATATTTATCGGAAAAGATCAAAATTCAAGAAGAAAATTCTCAAAAGAAAAGTTTTTTCATTCTGTTGATACCTACTCAAACAAAGACTGGGATGAGTTTCGACAGTCTTAAAGTTTGATTTTACGTCAATTAGTTTTATATAGAAAATATTCCTCCTAGCTAGCTATTTAGTTATAGATTTAAATACATTTGACTTCTTGAAAAAACTTTTTAATGTTGTAAATGTAATTTTTTATTTTTCTTCAAACTTTTCGTACTTACCTAGCCTTCTTACGAGCGTCGTATAATCATTGTTATTAGGTCAATTACCAATTATCTTTCGGTCCCTTGTAGCAATATCCTTCGATGTCTTTCCTCCTGGTATCTCCTTTCTAACAACTTTATTAATTTGTTTTCCCCTCTTTGTAAGCAGGCTTCCAATTCAATTTCTTGTTATTTTAAAATCACTGACTTATCGGCACATTATTAACACTGCCGGTGTTTTAGTTTTAAATTAAAATTTTTACGGGAATAAAATTATACCATTGGTCAATACAACCCCGGTTTACAAACTTTTAATCTCAAAAAAAGATTATTATCTGCGATAAGTATAATTATAAACTTAGATACTTTTATAACAAAAATTCCTAGACATTATGTTGCGTAAGCAGATAAATGATTTTTTTACAAAACCATCTATACATTTGCACTTGAAAAGCGGATGCAGCATTCTGTTTAGAGATCTCGATGTGCGCTTGAATAACCGCAACATCAATCACAATTCCTGAGGGTTAACTTCATGCTCATTCACCCTTTCACCAGTCACTGTTTACCGGATACACTTCAAACGCCAGGCGAAGAGCGTTGTAAACAATAAGCTTATAATTACTCAACTGGGACTTTAATTATTATTTAATTCAACTTATAACTCAGGTTTGGTCAAATTTCGCCATATTTCACAATCCAATTTCGGTTATCTCGCAATATGCAACCCAATAATATAAAATTTTAGTTTTACCCGTAATAATTACTAATTACGTAGATATGTAAAAAGAACATAAATTTAGCATTCAATTTATTGACGTCACAAATTTAATTTCGTTTTTGTAATTACGATTGTTCGCGATTCTTATCAGTAAAATGAAAAACTGAACTCAAATAATCAAATTAGTGTATATCTGTTTACAAAATATCGCTCTGCAGATAACACCAGAAAGAAGCATCCGAAACGGCAAATAACTTTATAATCGAATTATTTCTTAAATTTATTTTCTTTTTCCAAAAAACATCCTAAATAAATATTTTAGATTCAGAGTTTGCACACTAATAAGGCAATCTAATTGCAAATAACGATCATTAGTCATTTGAAAAAGTTGTAAATTTTCGTATTTGTCCGGTTTTCCGTATTAGTTAAGCCGAAGCACATGATTTATTTAATTTTACTTGTCAACATCAGCAGAAAAATAATTTACGTTTTAATACTTTTTTAAATTGAAAGGTTTATGCGTGTTATTTATTTTTTGGATTTATCTTTTCGGACGACTCAACAAAGCACGAGATGGTGGAGACGAGTATGTATGTTATTTCGTCATGCAATGTTCGGTACAAAAATATAATTATTTTTTTCGAATCTGCAATTTACAGCTGTAATTTGTAGTTATTTAAATGCTTCTTCGGTCTGTATACTGGTATCGTCGGTCTTTAAAGCTTTGCATAGCAACCAAAGAACAAAGCATCGCTGTGCACATCTAAAAAAACTTTTGACAGAAACGCCGATCTGAAGTCTTGACGAAAAAGTACAAAATTAAAACCTTTAAAAAATTTTAAATAATTTTGATTTATACCCTGGAAAATTTGAATTATTACTTTTCGTTCAATACTTTTCCAAGTGTACGCAGCAGACCGTAAAAGATTCTTTCACTTGCTTCTTTATTTTGATTCGGTCGGTTAGTTTTATAACGAAATTGAAATCAAAAAAGTTAAATAAACTTCGGAAGGTGTTTACGCACACATCGACTAATTACTCAAATGCATTGCAATCGTGTAAATTGATTTAATTAAATCTAAAATCTGCGATATTGCATGTGCAGAATAATGTGCATTATTCGATAAACTTTGCAATAAACGTCGAAGCGAGCATTCTGCGTTCGTTTTATTTTAGAAAATAATGAAATTAATTTTGTGTTTTTACGATAATAAAATTTAAAAAAAATCTCCGAGATGCATTTCAATTTTATATTATAGTTTTTGTTACAATTTTGAGAATAATAAAATTAATTTAAAAAATTTACGTTGATCGAATAATTGTCAATTTTATTTGCTTTCTTTTAAGACATGTACGTATTAAGTAATTAACAGTGATTACATGAAATTTTATTAAACCTAAGAGAGCAGAAATAAAAGTTTCGCTGATGAAAATATTGGAGTAACTAACAGAAAATCAAATCGTATCTGATGTTACTTACTCGTCCTGAAAAATTGTAGTACACTTTTATAAATTCGCTTAAATAAAATATCAAAAGATAAAAAGAACATAGTTCGTTGACCACCTCTGTGATAATATTTTTTGAGAACGTTCCATTAATTCAGGATAATAAATTTTTATTGCGATTTGAAATAAAAATCAATTGTATTGAATGCATTCGATATTTTCAATTATGTATAAAAAACATAAAAAACATCTTAAGCATCATCGGTAAGCAAATACAACTAAAAATAGATAAATAAAACAATAAAACTTTAGCATCGAAGAAACTTATTGAATCTTGTGCATTGTTAAATCGATGAAATAAATTCGTAAATCTCGAAATTATTTCGGTTACGATATGTACGACAGGCAAAAATAAAAACGATCCTGGAAAACCAAGCTCGCAGAACAACAAATATCTCAGAAAAGGTACGAATGTTTGTGTGGTATATTTTTATTTATGCATAATAAATTTTTATTTGTATGAAGAAAAATTGAAATAAAGTTAACTTAATGTTGGTATGGAAAAATATATAAGCGTACTCTTCCGTTATCCTTTTATAGTGTTACGTTTCATAAAGTACATAAAAATAATAAATATAAACTATTAAAATTTACTTTATTAATAGTAAAACTAATATAATATATTAGTTATCTAACAAGAAGAAACTAAACGCATTATAAAAACTTTCTGCATGACAAGCTTGTGTTTTGAAACGCGAAATCTACTCCGAAACCTATTTGGATGTCCTAGTTCCTGACAAACAATTTCGTAGGTGACACATTTATTTCATTAGTGTTGGACAAAAAGCTCAGAGACAACGTTATTAATTTTGCAAAGGATAAGGATTAAACTTAAAACTTTCATGAAGATCCCAATTTCAACAAAAATTAGTCAACAGTGCCGTACTTTTCCCTTATTTTGGAACATTTCGAGCTAAACATTTTAATCGCTTGCTTTAATCCTTAAGTTCTAACCCAATAACTAATATGAACTTTGAACGATTAAAATATTGTAATAAATAAAAAATGTATGAACTACTCGTCATTAAAATGTTCGACGACTTCTAGACCAGCTAGAAAGATGAAATTTACTGTTTGGACTTTAATTTTTCTTGCATTTAAAAGATCCTTAATTTGAGGTGTCAGGGTGTCACAAAGGATTCCATGTCAAAACGCTGAAAACGAAAATGCTGAAGTCAAAACAAAAAATACAAAAACACCAAATATAAAAATATTTTTAAGTTGTTTTTTTTTGTTTTCGTGGTTTTTGTTATTCGCCAATTTATTTTTCGGTATTTTAACGTGCTACTATCACAAAGGGCATATTACCATTTAAGTTAACTTTGCTTTCCTAATGTTAATCCCGTTTGGGATTTCCCCAAAATTTTAAAGCAGAAAAAAAAGTTTTTAATTTGTATATTAGTATATTATCGTTTTTCTTATAAAAATTGTACAATAAATATTTATACGAAAATTATTATTATTATTTACTTGATACTTGATATCAAGCAACATTTTTTTCCTTTAAATAGGGGCGTCAAAAATATCAGTGCCTATAGGCAAAGGTATTTTTGAATACTTTTAAGATTTTTGGGTATATTTATTTTATTATAAAAAATTTACCTCTCTGATGCACAATTGCACAAAACACGGAAATTAATTTATACTGTGTTATTATTTAGTTACTATAATAATACATAATGTTCGAATTTCCCTAAAATAATACATTCTAATCTATGCAAAGAATTAATCAATTTATCGTGGCAGAGTCGAAATTTGTAAATAGCGACATCCGCTTTAGAACTAAAATTAATTCCATTGGGGAAAATAATTAAATTTCAATTTTGTCGTAAGTAATCACCTTATGGTTCATTTTCATATTAATAATTAATAATAATTTGAATCTTCTTTTCCGTAATTTCTCTTAGTTAGTAATTTGTAATTACCATTACATTCAGTATGTTAAACATTTATTTTTAAATAATAAAGTGGTTAAGAAGGTTTCAAACCGCGGATATTTAAGATGCTTCAATAATTTATGCACTCAATTTATTGAGTTTTACTTGTGCCTGAAAAGCTGGCATCCACTTCTCCAGCGCCGTCATTGTTTAGATGAGAAAAACTTCATGATAACGTAAAAAAAAACATATTAAAAAAAATTCTGTAAAAATAAAATAGTTTGTTGTAAATTTGTAAGGAGATGAAACGAAAGGTTAAAGTTTCCATTTTAAAGTTAAAAAATGATATAAAGAAATTAGTATTTTAAAAATCTCGTAGGATTAAATATAATAAAAAAAAGTAAAATTTAGAAATATTAATAAATATTCAAATCTTTTATGTGCTTCGTGTCGTCCGCCGTTGCCGCCTTGAAATTTAAAATTTACATTTTCCAAATTACGAGAAAATTAGATAATTTATTGGTTTATGGATTAAATTTTCTTAATATTATATTAAAAATTTTTTATTCTTAAATCACCAAAGATTTTTCATTTTATTCGATTTGAGTAAACCAAATCAATACTATTGAAAATTTATTGCTCTGGTATAGTTATTATAGTTCGAGCTTTTTTTTATCGAAATTAAACAAGGAACAATTTTGTACTAGACTTTTTTATCATTTCAATATTATGCTTCAGAAAATCACCTGAAATTTTTTCTTGAAAATCACGACCATCTAGGATTTTAGAATTTTTCACTTACTCTTATAAAAAAAATTATTTTAATTTAAGAAGCTTGAAAATCGCATTTGTAAAGGAAAGAGAAACTAGGCTGCGTATTCTCAGTGAAAAAAATTTTTAATTTTATTTTCTTTCAATTTTGTATTAAGTAGTTCATTTTCAATACAAGAAGCTTTCTCATGATATTCGTTAAATCAAAACATTTATGTAAAAATGTATCAAATAAACCTTGAATCTGAATATTGCGCGAAGAAAATGTAAGTTTTGTAAATAATTTTATATTTTACCTAATTTTTTGCTACTAAAACAATCATAAAACCTCAAAAGAATTAAATTATTTCTCGTTTTATTATTTTTAAATAATTTTAATTTCTTTTTCATTTATTTTTGAAAAAGATGTAAACGCCTGTAGTGCATTGTATAGTAGTGACAACTACCGTAAGCATCCCAAAGCGTTTCAATATTAATTTTCTCTTTTGTAGACAACTTTCCACTCGCACAGACGATATCTAGCTCACTTGCTCTTATTTTCTTTTATTTTCGACGTTGGCGTCGATTTTCGTAACGTTTCACCAGTAACGACGTCTAGGATGAGCAGCTGCTTCAACACATTTTAGTTAACATAAATTCACTTAAATTTTATGACCTAAAAAGTAAAAATATATTTTTTTATTATTAAAAAGGAATTTTTTTAAATAAAAATTAAATTTTTTCTAGTTATTGCTTCATAATAATACCTACCAATCGCAGAGCTTCATTTTGGTCACATTTATCTTGAATTTCCACGATAATTTAAAATGTACCTACTTTAAAACTTATTGTTTTTCAAATATTTTTCAAGATTGCAATTTTTATATAAATTGTCGAAATGTAATTACCAACAAGTAATTCAAACTTTCGAAGGTGTATTTGTTCAGGAAGGAATCATATGTCGAATAATTATCTCGTGTTAATTTTTATGCACTTGGGATATTACTGTTGATAATTTTTCTATTGAATCGAATTCAAGAAAGAATAATTTTTTTTGCCATATTGGCCAAAAGCAATGAATTTTTAGCATATACACACAAAAGAATATATTTTATTGTTTGCGCTCAACTAAAATCATCTTCACATTTTTTGTGCAATACACTGTATAATCTGTAAACGTCAAAACTTGTTTACGTCGCAAAGAGCATAACCTCAAATTAAATACCTGCTAAATCGCACATTAGGTTTTTAAATCTTTCATTTTATAGTTAAAACTGTGTATTGATAAAATATGAATCAGGAAAAGGTAAGTATATTAAGATACAGAGGTTCAAAGTTACACAAAATCAAAGAAATCGACATATTTCCAAAAGTTGAAGAAAATTACAAACAAACTAACATAGTAGGCGGTATCCGTATGTATTTTCGAAAAACGTACCTATTTCTCCAATTAAATGTTAATTTTTAGTATCCTTAATTTGTTGCTGTTTAGTGGCTGCTTTACTTTACTCTGAGGTAAACCTATACTTCCACAGCAAGTTAGCTTTTAAGTTTATACCCGATACACATTTCGATGAAAAGTTAAAAATCAATGTTGATATAACTGTTGCTATGCCTTGTTCGAGTAAGTATTCAATTTTGTTATTAGTGTCTAGCATGTAACATCTTTTTTGAAATTAGGCATAGGAGCGGACATATTAGATTCCACAAACCAAAACACTTTTAAGTTTGGAACATTGGAGGAAGAAAACACTTGGTTTGAATTGGCACCCAATCAAAGAAGGCATTTTGACCACAAAATTCATTTAAATTCATACATTAGAGAAGAATATCATGCAATTCAAGTAAATCATTTTTAAGTTTTTGAATTTGTTAATTGCTGAGGATTTTAGGAATTTTTATGGAGGAGCAATCATCCTAACATGTATGCAGATTTACCGGCTCCCAGCGAAACACCGAAGAGACCTTTCGATGCTTGTAGAATCTATGGATCTTTAATATTAAATAAAGTTGCTGGAAATTTTCATATAACTGCAGGAAAAAGCTTAAATTTACCTCGAGGCCACATTCATATAAGCGCATTTCTTTCAGAGACTGAATACAATTTTACGCACAGAATAAACAAATTAAGTTTTGGTGATCCCAGTGCCGGTATAATTCATCCATTGGAAGGGGACGAGTACATTGCAGATAGCAGTATGATTTTTTTTATCTATCCAATTTTCTTGTGAGCTGATGTTACTTCTAGGTTCTATGTTGTACCAATATTTTATTGATGTGGTACCAACTACTGTTAGCACAATGCACTTGGGTCAATTTTCCACCTATCAGTACAGTGTTAAGGAACTATCGCGTCCAATTAATCATTCCAAAGGAAGTCATGGAATGCCTGGTATATTTTTTAAATATGATGTTTCCGCTTTAAGGGTGATGGTTAAATTTGATCGGGAAGAATATTACATATTTCTTTCAAAGATGTGTTCTACTGTTGCCGGAATTTATATTATTATAGGTAAAAGTTGAAGTAAAATCTTTTTCAATTTTTATAAACTTGATGTGGTTTTAGGTTTCATTAATGCAATAATACAATTTGTAGTCGGTCCAACTGTAGCTTCCAAGACTGTGCTGAAATAAAAGGTCTAATGAAATATTTTATTTTTACTTTGGAAATATTTTTACCTTATTTTGTAAATCCTTCCTTTGTAGTAAAGGTTATTTAATTTTTTTGACTTAAACTTACCTATCGGAACAATAGCGGTGTTCGAAACCATCTTCAATGTATTGAAGTTAGATTTAGAATAAGTTACCAGTAGAACTTACCAGAAATACAAAATTCTTTAATTTAATAAAGCGTACACACTATGTTTGCAATAATATATTATTTGATAAATGGTAGATCCTTACGTTGATATTAGTATACCTACTCATTTTTTTGAAGACACGTTAGTTGAGCACAACAATTCCTATGATAAAAATAATAGCGAGATTAGACTGGATTAGAATTGCATGTATAAATTATTAAATAACTTGAATTTTTAATAATTCAGAAGCAGATTAAACAACAGTTTGAATCTGTTAGTTTAGTTTGGAGAACATTGTTGAGTTTTGATTTAAGTTGTAATTATGAAGGAAAATGAGGAGTTGCATTTTAGAATCTTAATTACCTTGATTCATGAATTTTTGTATATTTATCAATTTATTTAATCGCATTTTGTGTTTTTCTAAATTTTGAAAATAATATTGGAGTACTCTGTGCAGAACTGTATGTTTGTAGCTATCATTCGCATTTTTGGTGTTGACTTTTAGGAAGAAATAAATGTTTCTAAATGCCACAACTTTACAGTTGCATGAGACTTTTATTTACTTCAAAGTATTGCCAAAATGAACCAGTAAATTGTTAAGGACTTTGAAATCAAATCTCAAGTTTCGCCAATTTTACAAGATTTACTATATTACTACCTGAATTTTAATAAAAACATTAATTTGTGCTTGTAATCTTATATTGATTAAGAGTCTTCATTCTTAGTAGTTTTCTAAAAGTGAAATTTTTGAAAATATATCAACTCAACTCTGAAGGGAAGGAAAATGTTAGTACATTTTCAATGTTATATTGAAATACATCGAATTTTATATATTTTATAAATACAAGAATTTAATCGTAAATTATTAGTTCAGAGAAGTTCGACTTTTTCTATGAAATAAGTGGCGGAAAACTGAATTTTTGTAGAAACGTTGTTTTTGTGGTTTTAAATAAGATCTGAAAGTTCCAGTAGTTTCAAAAACAAAAATCAGTTTATATCACTTATCACCGTATAACTTGTACGGGAAAAGTACGAGAGATCAAATTTGTAGCTTTTAAAATTTCCTACAAAAAACATAAATAGTACCTATCTTTTTTCGTGCAATCAACTCTTACCACATTAATTAAATTCGCAGAGTTAGAATCTCAAAATTTTTAATGTGTACTTCCTTCCTCACCACCTTTGAGGTATTATAGTACAAGAATGGTTTCCCCAATAGACCTATTCTTGCTTTATTAATTTCGTTATTTATTTTATTCATGTACAGACTCTGATTCGATCTCCATGATTTCTTCTTTGTCCTCGTCTTCTATTGCTTCTTCTGGTGTCTCCTATATTTCAATAAATTCAGCCAAGGAAAACGAATTTAAGCAGGACTACCCATGACAATAATTACAAATTGCTGTACAGAGCAATCCTACTTTTCTGCAGCCACAGTTTAAACTGCAATCTTTGGTGTAATTGTAAAAAATAATATTTCTTTAGTGTAATCTTCAGGAATAAACTCGTTTCCTAACTTACATATTATATGCACATGTACACGTATATTTTTGAGATTATGACTACGAATTGAATTTATTATTGTCGAAAGAGTATTGCACTGAAAAAAAATATAAATAGTTTTAGTAGGCAATTTTAAGAGCTACAAATTTGATTTCTTGTACTTTTCCTGTAAAAGTAACGGCTATCAAGATATTCACGAAAAACCGATTTTTGTGACTTTTGATCCCACTTAGGATACTGTTAGCGGCACTCGGATGAATGGGAAATTTTTAGATCTTATTTAGGACCACAAAAACAACTTTTCTACAAAAATACAGCTTTCCGCCACTTATTTCCTAGAACCGCCTTTTTAATGTCTAATTTTCTTGCGATATAATTTTCATCCTGGAGTTGGAATAAAATGAAACAATACAAAATATTTATAGTACATACATTTATTAAAATTTTAAATACTTGTACGTTTATCTTCTTACATAACACCTTAAATTTAAACTATAATTACATATCTTTTTCTCTAACTACTAACAGCATCTTAAAAAATGTCTTTTATAAATTTCTTATAGAATAAAAATTATAAATTACAACAAATAAGCTACTTTAAAAATATGAAATTACAATCGGTAAATAGATATTATAATTTGTAATTATAAAATTGATTGGTCCTTCACAAAATACATGTAAATTAGATAATAATACATATTTATCGTTAACTATAAAATTTTTCTATCTTTTAAAAACATTTTTTTCGTAACAATTCATATTTAATTATTAAAAAATACTTTAACGTTTTTGTGGTATTGCTTTATAAAAAGTAATAATTAAAGCTAGTAATACTTTAACTACCATAACACATTTTCTTTAAAACTTTTAGTAAAATTTTATCTAATTAAATAATTTTTTTCAATATAAATTACATTTACCCTATTATCGGAATTTGATTTTGCAACTTTTCAAAACAAAAGTGTAATAAATAATTCTTTGGATTTTGAAATAATTTAAAGCTCAAATAATTTAGAAATAAAGATCGAGTACTTTTTACCTTAATATTTTTTTTTATTCAATCTAATACACAAATTTTCAAAAATCTATCATACAATTGATAGAAAAAGTTTAACATCACATCGATATACAATATTAGTATTAGTTCTACATTAATTTAATATTATAATTTTGATTGCTTTACACTTATGAGCTTAATTTGAGCTTTTTACAGACTGTATTTAATAGTTTGTTGTAGTTCGATATAAAATTGTAATAAAATGTTTATAGTGATAATGATTGATGATTTTGGCAAACGCAATATTCTTTTATATGGAACCAGTCATTTTGTTTATTAAATACTAGTAGCAGTTTACTTCTACGTATATAAATAATATAGTTCCGTTACAAAAGACCAAAACATCTATTGTGAATGATATTAACTTAATGCATTTTTTACGTTGTTGTTGTTGCTTTTATTATTATTTTGGTGTTTAGTAACGTTTCCCATCATTCATGTTAATTATACTTTTATCATTCTGATCTGCGCTACTTGGCGCAGTTCTTGAATCCTATAATCGTTCTGTTACATACACTTTGGTGTCAACACGCAATACTTGACTACGAACAGCATAAGATACCAAAATACCAAGTGCAACCAACACCATTGCAAGCGCATTTACTACTATACCTTCAGGTATCCATCTTGTATATTCATCTCTGAAATTTGTTAGTAAAGTTAGTAATAGCCATTTTTAATTAAATTTAAAAAAAACAGTAAGAACAATGCAAACAAACCTCGTCTGTTAAGGCTTTATTTGTAATGTTAGAAAAAATAAATAATAAAAGTTAAGTTAAAACCTCAAAACACCTCCTACGGATAAATCTTACAAGATCTGAAATTTTATAATCTAAATGTGGAGTTTCATATGGTAATGTTGACCAATTTATTATCCAAAAGTTTCGTGACACTCGCTTTTATTTACTTACGAGAAGTTATCGGTGGTAGAATTTTACCCAGCATCAATAAATTGATCTAACTCAAAATTTTGTACTTGAAGCAATCTCACCCCCCCCCCCCTGCCCAAATTTAAATCGAAACAACGTTTCAAGTATAAACAGCAAAATAAATTTAGTTAGTCTACTTGCATGCATTTTTTTAGAATTTACACTCAAAGTGTTAATAAAGCTCAAGAGTAAGTCAAAGGTTAATCTAAACTATAATTTAGAAAATTAAAAATAACGACTTTAGTTAATAATTTATTTTCGACCTACTAATTAGTATATATATATTATAATTTCAAAAATGTATAAAAAAATACTTAGATAAATTAACTTAGGTTGTAAAATGAAATATGTCTTATCAAAAATATAATTTTATAAGTGCATAAAAGAATTAGGTACTTAATTTTTAAGTAACAATAATGTAGTAATGGTCTGGCAATAAATTTCAATAAAAAATATTTTGCTATAGGAAATTGTATTGGTTTCGCCAATCTTTTTGTTTTTAAAGTACGCGATGTAAAAATACCGTAGGTATTAATAATATAATACTTCGTTTTAAGTATATCACAATTTAAATCGAGGACTTGGGAGAAGGGGTTTAAAAAAGTGTTTGTATTAGTCTTGTTGGTGAACTAATTAAATTGACTTGACAAAAAGCTATACTTTTAAACAATTTATATTCTTCTACATTCCGTCTCCTGATCGAACGAGTACGTGTGCTCTGAATCGAAATTCTTCCCTTTGGAGAATGTAGTGAATTATAATACCAATTGCCACTAAAACTGTGGCTATTGTATTTACGACAATTCCTTCTTTGGGTAGTCGTGTATAATTTCTGCATAATTTCAAAAATAATTCAAAATTAATTAAAACGCACCTTTTCATTTTTCCATTTAATAATTATAAATTTCTAACCCTCTAAATGTACTTACCCAATAGAAAAGAATGCCTTTTCGGTTAAACCGGTAAGACTAGCTGCAATTGCTAGCATAAATGTAGTCAAACCAAATGAAGCGTGAATTGGAACGAGAGATGCACGAAATGCGGATGTTGCTCCTTCGCAACACAACAGCACTAAAAAGCTGAAAAATCCCACGACGAACTAAAAAATTGTGTTACAGTTTACAAACCAACGAGCAATTTTAACTTTAAATGCTTGACAAGTTTCAGATTATATGCTTTTTGCAAAATTAAATTTAAAAAAATGAAAACTTGGGATCGAAACCCACATATGTATTATACATCTTCTAATTCTTTGCGGCCTTTAGAGATTAGAGAAAGTGCAGCTTTGACTCGCTTCCAAATTTTGAAAAAGCTATTAACCCATTAATTAATTATAACTTATCTTTAAAAATTAACAAGTCAAACCCTATTTAACCTTTAATTCGCCAATTACTTCCAATTTGAATTAACGTGGGTATGAAATATTCTTATTATCGCAAATATAAAGAAGCGAATAAAGCATCTGAACAATTTTTAAATTAGGTTACATTAGTTAGAAGAAGGATTTTTAATTGCAACAAAGAATTTTGTACTTCAAGTTTTTACCGAGTTACCACTATTTTTACAAACAACAATTTTATGAAATTATTTTTTAAATTATTATATTATTTTGAATAAATTTGCCTTTAGATGGAACTGGAGTTGTCTTGTTATCCTTACCTGTATTGCAAACAGTCCCATCGTAACTAAACCAATCCAACTGTGCATTGAATAAAAGTTGGGAATCTTCTTCTTTTCGTTATTATGATATTCAAAAACGGCCAAAAATCCTATTACCACACATGGAATTGCAATTGCGTGGAAAACTGTGTGAAGTAGTTTGACGTATATTCTTCTACAGCATCGGCAAATTCGGTATAACAGTATCGCTGCAACAATTTTCTAATTTACAAATTAGGCATGCGGTTAAGTGGCGCATCAAAAAAATTTGTTGGAGTGAAATTGGTTTTTCTATTTTTATATTAACGTCGATCAAATGAGTTTTAAATTTAAATTTCGGTACCATCTGTGTTTAAAACTTACTCGAACTCCTTAATGTGATCGAATGAATCAAATTGATTAATTTAGCAAGTCGAATTGCACTGGCAAATGAATAATTTTCAAAAATCCAGATTTATGCACATAGAGATTAGCAGTAATGATTATTAAAGTGCATTATTTGAAAATAAATTTAAGTTTTTAAGTAGAATTAATTAAAACTACTGCAATGTCGTTAACCTGAATTCAAAAAGGTGTCCTACTATGAGAATAAATATTTGTCACTTTTTAGAAAATATTTTAGTAAAAAATACAGAAAGTAAATTTAACTAGGTGGATTTCAAATTAGAAAAAGTTAATGTCTCTCTAATGAGAGTTTTTATTTCTTTTTAACTCGTTGAAAATCTGGACTTACAAAATCCGCTAAACGTTATAAATCCTGCTACCATTAAAACCGGATGAAGATTAAATTGTTTGTCTGGTTCGTTGGCGTTCCATCCAAACCCTCCACGATATTGCACCACCCAGAATATCGTAAGTGCTACGGCACCAAGAAGTAATATACTGGCTAGGACTACTACTAATGTGTACTCGAACCAACTACCGCAACCCCATTCGTTTTCTTCTTCATAGTGTCGATGTCTGAAATAGAAAAGTTGGATATCAGAAAAATTTGAAAAAAGTCATTTTCATCGCTCGCCCTAATGGAGCGACTTTTTTAGTTAAAATAAATTTCCTGATGCATATAGGTAAAATAATTTATTCGCGACAGCTAGGCTTTAGAAAATTTTCTCGTTCGGTTTCTATGTCACTTGGTCAATTTATGAATTTATAATAAATCACTCGTTTCTAAACTGTTAAAAAAGCTATAAATAATAAATTTTACAAAACACTTTGTCCCCTAGTCTCGAGAAAAAATCGCCTGAATTTGTTTTCAAAATTTTTAATATACCGTTCGTATGTAATATATTTTTTAAATTATCTAACGCAAACCTTGATATATTTAAGTACACACATATACATACATTAATAAGTGTAGGATTAAAGTCGAAATTTATGGGTAAAGTCTTGCGTTTTATTAATGTTATAATTATATAACATAACATAATAGTCCCAGTAAATTGGCTTAGCGAGAACCTAAAAGTGAATATACGAATAATGGTAGATGTGGGTTTGAATTCCACATCCGCCTGTTGGGTGGGGTAAAAACGCGTAATTCGATAATATATAAATAATTAAATAAATGAACGTATCCGCATTTCAAGTTTAAGAATATTTTTTAATGTTTCGTTGCAGTGGTAGCGAACAAAAAATCTTATATGCAAGGTGTATCTCGAGATTTGAAGTGGAAAGCTCTAAAAAGCAACACGGAACTTGACTTTTCATTAATATTTACACATACGTAGAGTAACGTTTGCATGATTTATGCCAATCTATAAAGTTTTACAACCGTAATCGACGTGCCTAAATGATTTTTAATCTTAATTCAAATTAATACCCATATTGCAAAATTGCGACATCGCGACTTGGAGGCTGTTATATTTATTTCCTCTTTTTTTAAATGGCATTATGATGCAATCTTACGACCATAATTAATAAAAATTAGTTTAGTTGTCCTATGTATGGTCTGTATGTAGTTTAAATTCTTGAAGGTTGCACTTTTTTCTGAGACTGTTTTAAAAATTATTTATTACCCGCAAATTATAATTTTGCAATTTGTTTAAATGCCAAAATCTTTTTACTATTTTCTTTTGTTGTATATTATCGAAAATTTCATTTCAAGTAGATTATAATAGTTATTAGCACTTACTTCTTTCAGTAAAGCTTTCAAGTTTCAACCTCCGAAAACGACTGAACGTCGTTTGAGTTCTGGTGCACATAGTATTCTCCAAATATGTTTTAAAACTTTGATTGTAAATTTATTTGTTTCATACTAAAGTTTGAGTTGCAAAATACGGTTTTAGTTGCTTAAACTCTTAAAACAGAGGTAAATTTGCACAAAATCTATTATTCTGTTCAGTACATGAAAAATGCATTAATAAATTTGTTATTGTATCATCAGAGGTCGTCCAATAAGTTGAAAATGAACCTAAGTTTTTCCCTACTTCACAAATGGGTGTTAAAACAAAAGTGAAGGTGTTTAGTAAGATTATACCTTTTACACCGCAGATTACGGAAAATTTAACGAAACGGAGCGTCATCAGCATTCACGCGTTAAGCTTTAAGAACCTAAAGAAACAAATGGGGTCAATAACTTGGTTTCTCAAAACCAACAAGGTACAAAACTTTTTAACAAAAATTTATGATACAATTTGTGACAATTTTTTCCATGCATATTCCCAAGGAAGGTATCGAAAGGGAAAAGGACGATTATTGCCCGTTTGTATTTTTATGGTAGTAGCTAGCTACCTTTTCATGTAAATCTAAGTAAACCAATGGATAAACTTTGATTATCCACGTAATAAATTAATAAAAGTTTTATAACTTTTTCAGAATAAATATTTTATTACCTACTTGAAATAATTATCAAATATAGCAAAAATTAAAATGTCTGTAAAAATTTTGTAGCTTGGGTACTACCTAAGTTTAAAAGAATTTTTAAATTAAAAGTTATCAACTTTCTTAATATCCTCAAATATTTGTTAAAGAAAATTATTATATTAAATCTTCTCTCGTGAACAATACAATGTTATCTATTTGAACTGGACTTGGTATACAAACAAAATTAAAGTTAAAATTTAATAATAACATTTCCTTCGTCCATCCAAGATTTGTTATGTTGGAAAATTTAAGAGGGAATGGTCAAGCATATAGCCATCGATCCGAAAAAAGCTACAATAGTAATTTTTCAGCTCTCAACTACTTATTATGTTAATCAAGTTTTCCTAGTTGATAATTAATTTTAAATTGCAGTCTACGATTTCATATTAGATGTATAATTAATTGCACATTAATAACTGCTCTTCTTAATTAAATCTTAAGTTATTTTATTATTGAATGGAAAATCGAAGAAATTTAGTAAATTTTATTATTAAATATATTTTAAAAATTCATCAATTTAGACGAAGAGCAAGTTAGATTTAGTTAGCGCCATTGTGTATTGCTTATGTTGCATTGATCAACAATAATATCATCATGAGATTGAATAGAATGGAAGCTATAGTTAAAAATATTCTCAATCCAATTAGGTTCAATAAAACTTCAACGATCTAAATAGTATCAATTTGAACTAAATGTTTGTTTAATATCTGCACGATATTATCATCGTTGTATTAATTTATTATTAAATTTCTAACAAAGAAAGTCATTGATGAAGTTTCTCGCTAAAACTCGAGTTATATCAAATGAATTTATAAAGCAGGAAGAAAAGTGTAACTAACTTTTAAAGCAAAGTTTCAGTCGAAGGAAACTTGAGTATTTTATTGAGTATTATAAACAGGTGAGATATACTTCTTAAGACAGTCTACCAAAAACACCCCTTTTTGAGTGATGATAAATAGGTACAATTTTTTTAATTTATTTATTGAAATATTAAATTTCAAAATACCGATTTTAAACCTTTACATATTGAAACGGTCCAGTTTCAAAAAGATAAAGGTTTGTCTATCAAACTTTCGTTTCTCTGTTGACGGAAGAATCTTCGGTATTAAGTAATTTATTTTATTCGTTAATTTTTGAAGCTTTAAGCTTCAACGGCAACGTTCAAAGCCTATCCAGTTATCTCTGCACAAACAGGCATTATATACGTACACAGTAAATTTCTTGATAGTTAATGTGCAATTTAAAGTGCATCTAAACTGGTTATTAAAGTATAAAAGAGCAAAAGTAAATGGGAATTGTTTAATTGCCTGAAATTAACCGCTACCGGTTTATTTCTGTGGCCATCTCTAATTTTAGTACCCGTATGACCGTATTTTAATGAGCAGATCAAATTTAACCCAATAATACATTGAACCAATAACTTTTAGTTTGAGTTAAAATTAATTTCAATTGTTGCTATAAGTTCAAATTTAATTACAGCGATGGGTGTGATATTTGTATACGCTAACGATCCGTTATTGAAAAATGCTCGTGTAGTATTCAATATTGTGACTATTCGAAAGAGAGACTTCATTACTTGATTGAAGTTATGATAAAATTGTTGATAAACATGACGCAGCTAGAAATGTAGAAAAAGGTCGTTGCCTTTTAAAGAATGAAAATTCTAGGTTTAGTGTTCGACAAGAATTAATTTATTTTTCATTATGGCATATTGAAATCGTTCGTTTTGATAAAAATTTGATGCTATCGTTTGAGTCTTCGACTCTCGTATGTCGATCCTTTTAACGGTTGATTGTACCGTGTAACCCACTTGACTTAATCCATTTCATTATAAAAGTCGTATACATGTTTTTGTAGTTTTTGTACTACAGTACCTCAAACTACCATGAGGACGTAGTAACACAAAGTTAATCTAAATATTTACACATTAAATAATTTATGTAACATGTAAACATTTTTTAAAAATTTATTTATAGACGTACACCATATACAGTAAAAATTTTACAACCAAATTCGACGATTACAAAACAACTCGAATTTGGCGAATTTGCCATGCTAATGTCTCCAAGTTGTGCTTCTACTGAAAACTAAGATTCTAAAACAAATTGATCCCTGGGTTTAAGACCAGCCAAAACCACTTACAGAAGAGAGATCATTAGTCGACCAGCTCTATTAAATCTCTGATAGGGATATTCTTCTATTTCATCTTTTTTTTTTAAAAAAAAAATGCTTTGAAAGAATGTTTTGGAACATTATCTTGCTGAAAGATCTCGCAACTGTTTCGAATTTCCCAACATTTCAATTTCAATAAGATGCTTTGGAGTTTTCAATTTTCATAAGTATTACTGAAATAAAACTTTGCTAAACGAAACTTGAGCCTATATTTCGTTGTGTGGCTACTATGTTGATAGTAAAATTAGAGTAATTTGGTTTTATTACATGGAGTTAAATATTTATTTTGCTTTATCAAGTAAAATTTATTTTACTTTAGGTACAACATTTAATTAAGTAATTCGTGTTATATATTATTCGTTTTAAAAATTTCACTGAAATTTAAATAATAGTGGGCATTTCAGTAGCATGCAAATACTATCCATAATAAATTACGTAAATTACGAATTACTTAATGCAGTACTCTTCAAGAGATAATTCATTTTATCTAACAATAAAGTAAGTTAACTTTTAAAGCAAATAAATTATAATTTTTATTATATGTACAATGGTCGTTGCTTTGGCGGATGAGTAATTTGGGGAAAATAAAAACTTTATTTTCAACATCTTCCCTCGAAAAATAATGGGAGCTACTACAATACTCAATATTTTATGGATTACTGTATAATATGAAGAATATAAGATAGACTGTTGACGGCTAATCTTGGGCCAACTTATATAAATGGGTACCAACCCTGACCCACCGGAATCAGAAAATCTAACGATGTCACCAATTGATAGGAATTTATTAGATCTTCATCAAGTGATGTTTAATATACTTAAAAATTGTTCATAACTCCAAAACACACATTGTTCATACTGTTTACTTCAGTGCTGAACCGAATGGGTATAATTCAAAATATACTTATTTGAGTTTCTCGACAACATTAAATTTTGATAGCTTCAACCGTTTTTCAAACAAATTTTTCGTCCTTGAAGTTATGAAAAAAAAACTGCGCGAATAAATAATGTTTTGCATTTAACGAATGCTTATTTTATGCCATTACATACAACAACAGGAATGTATTTATTTATTAGTCGTAATCGTTAAAATCTTGATAAATACGTGCAATTTGCCATATATGTACGTCATTATGCAAATAAACATTGTTAATTTTAATAACCAATTAATTAGATAGGTACCATTTCGTTTCAAATTTGATACCAATGAAACTTCAAAGGTAAATACTTAAACATTGCGTAATGATCAATCAAGTTCATTTTAAATAATAATGCGGTTACAGTTAATGGTTGACTGATAACATAATTATCGACAAAGCAAAATTTGCTTTACCCTATTCATCTTTTACTTTTACCTTGTCGATTACGTAAATAAATTAATTTAAAAATGTTAATTATACAGACAATTAAACCGATTCGCTTTTTAAAACCAGTCACACTTTTTCGAATTAATTTTTTTTTTATTTTGAAAAGGTACATCAGTGATCGTATTATGTGTAAAAATTGGCATTTATTGATGTCAGCTATTCTACCAAAGAATCAGGTTTTAATGCAAGTAGCCTCGAGTTAAACATCACAAAAGTTCAAGTCTTTCATGGGCCATGTGGAACAAAGCAGAAATCGATGCGTTTTCATTTTAAAAACTAATAAATCGACAGTTTTCCATAGAAAATGTTAAAATACTAATAAATATTAAATTTATCTAAAAATTTAAAAAAATATTGTACACGAAACTAAGTAAGAGACACTGATAAAAATGCAAAGTAAATTTTAAATTTGCATAAATATTTCGTAGTGTAAAGTCTTGAATATTCTCAAAGGAAATATTTGTTTAAGAATCAGTCGAAAGTATACTTACTAAAGAAAAATGGATGAAAATATTTTTAGACCTTTATTTGAAATTGAAAATGTTTGATACGCTTTTTCCATTGTAAGTTTTCATAAATTTGAATTTTGTTATATAATTATCGACGTATTTTTTTTAGGATATAGAACATTTAAACATAATATAGAAAAATGTCTGAAAATTATTTATTTAACCACTAAACATCATACATTATTCACTTTAATTTTGGTAATAAGATTTGTTAACATCTCATCGGAATACATGATAATTATTTGTCCTTCTATTCGTCATAGGTGCAATTTATTATAATTATGTAATTGAAGAGAAAACACTAAAGGATGTTTACTTGTAATAATCAATTATTCAAGTTGTGACAAAAGAAAAATTAATTCCAAAACGAAATATAAAGAGAAGGGACATAAATTTGAAAATCAACAAGTACGGCATTAAAGATGTATAGGTATTCTCCATTCTATTGTTGATTAAAGTGTGCGTTCGACTAGAACCGGTTTTCGCTTTTACATTTTCAATTTAAATCCTGGTGTTGTTTTTAAATCACAGTTAGTCATGAATTATCTAATTGTTGTTTTCCATCTGTGTAAATTGAAGATGTTCGACAATAATTATTATTATTATTATTATTGCGAATAAAAGAAGCTGGTGTTTTGGTGGTATATTGACCCCCCACCCTATGAAAAACGGAAAGTGTAGGCTACTCTGCCAATTTGATCCAATTTAAAACGACACTGTCCTTTTAAATTACTTTTAATATGCCACCACTTTGTTTTAATTCATTTCCGTCTCATTTTAAGGCTTAATTAGTTAAAATATTGTATATTAGAAAACCTACATTAGCTGGAGCAATTTATGCTACGCCTATGGTTAAATTGTTCTTAACTATTAGTCACTAATATTAATTAACGATAAATGTTGTATAATATACTAGAAGAATTTTATGTAATATTATGTATAGGTAGGTACATTATTTTATAGAAAAAAAAATCAACCGTTTGACCTTCAATAATATACTGTTATTTTTATTTTCATGGGCTCCCCCCACTTTCGAATTTATTAAAATAATTAATAGAAAAACAAGTTTAGCTAAAATATGCCACAAGTTCAAAAATTGCATTTCTTTTTTTTTTCTTAATTTTGCGGGGAAGTACTCGGAAAAACTTACGAGTGCAGTTTGTTCTTTGCCATATTAATATCCACACAGAATGCACACAAGTAAATAACCACTTAACTATTAATATTGTTAATAGCACCGACACACACCACAACACCAGTGAAGGAGAATCAACAATAAATGTGTAAGGTGCACGAAATAGGAGGCGGGAAGTTCATTTTACTCATTTCAAGTTTAAGAGCGGGACTGCGCGCGCATTTAATTTATGCGTAAACAAGTTTTGATTGTGGTCATTTACCATTGAGGAATTCGTTTTAGTGCAAAGTTGAAAAGAAGACACAAAACAAACCGAGTACACTTAAAATAATTAGTTTTTACCCTTGCTTGCTTGGGTAAATGCTGATGGAGGAATAATATTGATGATTTCGTTTAAAAATGTCCCTGTCTCTTCTCTCTTCTTAGGATGCAATTTGGAAATTGTAAAATTTAAAATGTTTTGCCGATGACGTTCTCGGCAGTTACTAAAGAAGTAAAAAATTAATTAACTACTTATTTTTTAATTAATTATTCGTCAAGTAAAATACAATTAGCCTTCGCAATTAATTACAAATGAAACGTTATGTATTTTTAAAATAACACTAAAATAAGTTTTATTTAAAATTGTGACGTAAGAAAAGCAATTTTATAAAGTTCGATAATTTTAATTCAAACCTTTTAAATAAATAAATGCCAAATTAATAATTTATTTAGTTCAACTTTGCCGATGTCGGATTTAATTAATTAATTACTTTGAAATTATTTACATGAAAATAAACGATAGAAGTTTTGATGAGCTTTCGGCTGCTGAAACTCATTGGCGAAAATCTTAAAAATGTTTCGACCGTTTTGCTTTTAAACAAAATATTTTCCTAAGCCAAACATGTAATACTTCAAGTCTTTGACATTAAATAAATAACTATTTTGTTCAAAAGTGAAAAGGGTTTCTTAATTTGTAAAACATTTTTTTCAATAAAGAATATCGTAAAAGGCAAAATTTCTCCCGTATATCCCCTACCATATAAGATTTTCAATGTTGACAATTTCCTCGTTAATTAAATTATAAATGGAGAAATATTTCTTATAAGTAAGTCATATTGGCTTTGGTTACAATAAATTCAAGCAATCGCTTGATTTTTGCGAATTGTGATAAAATTTTTACTGTCCATTTTTCATCTTGCATACTTGCTTTTTTTGGTAAAATAATTTTTATTTTGTTGATTTGTAAATTGATAGAAAGTTTGCAAAGTGTGCTACCTAATGAAAGCAATCGACATTAATTAATAATGATCTTGAAAGTTTAAGAACTGTCGTCTAACCTACAACGAAAAATCGGAGCAAACAGAACATAATGAGCTAGTATACAACTAAAAACAACAATCAACTATAAATTTTGTCATTATTTAACGACTTGCCATGCTCTCAAACAATTGGATCCAACTAGTAAGATGAAATAATATTTTATGAAAAAATAAACTTTTAACAATCCAAAATTGGTCCGAAAGAAAATCTAAGGAAACCTTAGGCAATCTAGGAAAATCCGAAGAAATCTCGTAAATAGAAATCTATCGTTCACAACTTTATGTTGCGATTAATCTTTTGTTTTAACTTTTTCACTTTTCAAAACGTTGAAACAAAACCCCGAAAATAAAAATTCCGAAACAACAATGCCGTACTTTATTTTCGGTAATTTTGCATTTCGGAATTTTTATTTTCGGTTTTTGGACTACTACCTTCACTTTTCAATATAGGTATATTAATACTACACTTACAAATTGTTAGTAATTGTAGAGTCAATTACCAATAATAACCCAGCAATAGTTATGTTGTGTCCCTTTAACACGGACATTTTCAATTGCAAAGTTTATGTGTCAAAATTTTACCAAACGCAGAATTATGGTAAATTTTATACCAAAAAACAATGGTTTTGATGTTAAATTTAACGACGAATTTTTACTAGTGTACAGTTTAATTTCTTGTTTAACTTGCAACAAAGCTTTAAAAAAGTGTTCTAAGATTCAATATGTAGGCACAATATTAGTGTGGTGCTGAAATCTACTTAATTAAATTGTTTTGCGTTTAATAGGCAGTAATAAAATATGAGCGTTCAAAAAGACAAATAGCAACCCCTAATCGACTTGTAACGAGCTTACAACCACTTCTTGCAGTGACTAATAGATACAAATTTATAAACGGATTATAACAAAACGGTAAGATTATTATGGTTTCGAGTATTATTAAATACTTGCTCCTTTTTAATTTAAACCATAATTTTGTATTAATAAATTTGAAACAACATAAGCGGAACAATTAAATGTAATTTTTTGATGTTATAATCTACACATCATCTAGATGAGGGCTTGTAGAGTTTGAGATATCTGATGTTTGACAAGAGGGAATTTTGTTATTTGTTTAATTGTGTTAATTAAGAGACAAAGACAAATTATAGAAGAATAAGTGGAATGCAGGATAAAATTATAATTAAGAAATCAAACTTGGATTAAACGGCCATAAGAATATTTAAAATACTAAAATAATTTGAAACTATAAGGGAAGGAATAAAATTGAAAATTCATTTAGACATCAAAAATTTATTGGAACATTTAAAATTCATATTAATATATTGTCGATCTGAAGAGTTAATTATTAAAATAAAGCAAATTTAATGTAGGTAAATGGTATTATGGATTTGTTTCCATAACATCAAAAGCTAATTAAAATTTAAGGTGTATTAAGTAATACATTAAGGGTTCGAAGATTTTACAATAACTGTACTAATTACTTAATCAAATTGTTACATTCAAAGTCATAACGTTAATTTGTACCAAGATACCTACCTTATTTTTAAATAATAAGTAATTAAGCTTTTTATGTAAATACTAATAACTCAATTAATGGTAGTGCGTATATCATATTTTTTTTAAGAATCTTATTAGTAAAAGGAAGAAAATTCTATCAATAAAAGCTGTGTTATCTAGAATCTTCTTCGAGATCCTGCAGTTAGACGACCCAACAAACTATGTTGAGTCATAATACGATACAGTTTGTTTTACAATTTTTTTAACACTTGATGAAAAATAATTTTAAAAAACTAAAGTCAGTTAATTTTTTTTGTCTACCTTTCAACATTAATTACAACAAAGTACATCGACAATTTTTGGATAATGCGATCAATAGGTATGATAATTACACGATAATATTATAATTAATTATCTTCAAGACCTTTTAATAAAAATCTACTTAACAGCTAAAATGCAAACAAATTACGAAAACGCTTAATTTACATATTTTAGCCCTTGTAAGTTGAGCTTCAAACATAAAATTAAATCGTATTACTTTGGGTACGCTAATTTTCTCAAGAAAATTTTATTAATAAATTTTAAAAGAACATAATAAAATCTTAAAATTTGAGTTACTTCAGAAAGATAATTAATTTTGAAAATCTATTATTAAATTATGTTTCATAAATGTAAATATTAGGGAAATACATAGCATTCTAAGAATGACTTAGTAATTAAGTGAATGATTAAGATGTTAATGAGCCAGTTCCTGCTACAATATTATAAAATATTTAACATTGTCACAAAATTACTCACAACTTATAAATTACCTAATTTTTTTTTTAATATTTATTAAAATTATATTTATTCTTACATGTTAAGTGTTGTAAAACAATAAAATTTCTGACGTGAATTGCGCTTTAATCCCATTTAATTTTTTTATCTTATTTGCAGAGGAATATTCACTTCTATTTTAAATTATTGTTTAAATAATTACATTAACCAAGAAACAATTTTAAACATATTTTCAAAATAATATGTAAAAATCTTTTCTATTTTTCTTTTATATTCAGTGCTATATATTTTTTCACATAGTATTTCCAAAATTCTACAAAAATTTTCAGTATTTCAGACGCGTCAACATAAGATTAAATAAAATATTTCGAATGCTTTCTTTCTTTCTTTCTTTTATTACATTGTTCTCTAAAGATTGATTTTGAAAGTAATTTCGAAATGTAATTTTTAAATTAAGTTAAAGGAATACATTTTTAAATATTATACAATGGAATAAATTAGAGTTTGAAAAAATCCTGTGAAAATTCGTCGATTGCTGTAAAGTTTATTATTTAAAGTATCCGATTAAATGTAAATAAAATTTGTCGTTATTTTTGGTCAAGGGTTGATTGGTCAAATTAATTCACACTTATCATATGCAATAATCTAGATAAGTAGCCTATTAGAGGAATCCCCATTATGAAGCGTGGGAGGTAAGGATGACTGCAATAGAACAGTTTATTCAATGAGGAAGAACAATCAGTTTGCTTTATACATTAATTGTCGTTTAGAACAAACAAACAAAAGAGTATTGCCCTTGTATTTACATAAAAAAGTTTTTATCGAATTTTACCTTCCATATTTTCTGAAGATATTTTTTCAAATTGATTAAAAATAAATACAATTTTTGTATGCTTTGCTTATGCAAACAAAACTACTAACTATGCAATATTTAGAGACATCTACTTTATGTTTTTTTTACTAACGTGGTACTTTGTAACAAACAACTCGACGACGGACAACTCGTCGAAAGATAAGCTCGGCGACGCTGACGGTAAACTCGACGCCGCGCTGCACGCCGATGTCAATTTTTCTGTAATTTAATTTTGTACTCACAAACAAAATTAGTAATTGCTCTATTGCTCCAAATCTTAATAGGTACAAAGTTGAGAAATAAGTTATTATTCGTCTTAAGTTTTCAACAGATCGGGGAGTATTAATTAAAAATTGCAATTAAGATTATAAACATAATGTTAATAATAATTTATTGAAAACTGTAATTTTAAAGACGATCGTATCTGATAGGTTAAAAAATTAAGATGGTTTCGGTAAATGGAAAAACAAGTCAAGCTTAATATCAAGCTATTTGGAAAATAAGGAGCATCACCATTTTCAGTTAAAACTGCTGTTAAATTACTTAATCACTAAAGAATTTAATCTAAACAATTTATAGCTTGCAGATTTAATATTTCTAATAATTGGCATTGGTTAATTACTAGTGTAAGATATTTGAACTATTTCGAAGACTTATAATTAGAGTACGGATATCTAGCAAATTTGCTATACATAAATATTGATAGCAGAAGTCTAATTGTTATAAATAGCTATGAATTTGATAAAAATGAGGCATTTGGTGCTAAATTTTTTATGCTTATATGCTTATTTTGGTACTTTTATTTTTAGTTTTTATTTATTTTTAAGAATTTTTAGTGCTTATTTTAGCACATTTCCGATCAATTAAAAAAAAATTGCAGTAGATTGCATAAATACCTAGATTTATTTTAGACCGGGAGCTAATGACGATTTGAGCTAACCCATTTTATAAGTCCAAATTTTTGTGAAGTAAATATATAGGGTGCTTCTTGACTAGGGAATTGAAATTGGCAGACGTTTTACCGGTTTACCCCTAAGAATAAGAGCAATAAATAGGTTTGAAATTTAAATCACAGTAGGCATTCGTCGATTCAACTAAATTATTAAATAAAAGGACTTTTAACTAAAACTCACTATTATAAAAGCACATTATCACTATAGCTAAATTAGCTGATCTATTAAGTAGCTGGAAACAATAGATCTTCCTTTAACAGAAGCTAGCGTCTTAGTGAAATTTAAAAACGCCTCAGTATCAATTACTTTTTAATGAAAAATGTAGAAAAAAATTTAATAATTATTTTCACGATTTTTTATGCTTGAAAGTCCGTACTCTAGTTATAATAACTAAATTCTAATTAAATTGAATGCCTTATAACTAAACTAAAGCAATCGTCGATCAAAATTTTATTAAGAAATTTTCAATGTGTCGACTTTCTTTGAAACAAAGTTCCTCATTGTATTTTCATTATGTACGAAACAAAAACAATTTAGTTAAGTACAATTTGCTTTACCAATTAGTTGAAAAACGAAATTTAAATTTTTAAAATTAGAAATTATTATTGTTAGGTAAAATAAATACGGAAATTGGTTCGAGGGCAATAAATTGGGTTCATCAGTCGAATTTAAAGTTGTCTAAATATTTTCTTAAAAGGTTTTGACCCTTACATTACACATCCAGTGTCCACTTAATATTAGTATCGATAATTTATTTAATCAATAATCGCCGACACGAATATTAAATTTGTAAAACAACTTCGTCAAAATATCACTTGATTAAATTAATAAAAATATGAATAAATTAAATAAATATGAATAATTCCTAAAAAAATAACCGTCTGCAAAATATAACAACCTCCGATTGGAAAAGAGATGGGTAGCAAATTAATCAAAGTCCGATTTCGACTATGAAAATAAAATTTCAAATTAATAAAATACCTGATACTTTTTTATTTAAAAATGAAAATTCAGTCTTTGTATTTTTGCATAAATATTTACCACACAAATTACAAAAATTTTCAATGTTTATTTTACCAGAAAGAAAATTTCGAGGTAATACAGAATTTTCTCCTGTTTTCGTGTACTATGTACATAATATTATTGTAACAATTAAAATAATGACTCTAGTAAATCTCAAACTACCATTTGATAAACAAATTACGTCTTCAAAACCTAACAATTTGTGAAATGTTATACCAGAAAAGATTTCACAAGATTTTTATCAAAAACTTGGTGTGCGAAGAACAAAGAAGTTAAGTTCACAAACTTTATGAAACCATTTATTATTTACTGTTACTTTTTTATATCTTAGCTTTGCTCCTCCTAATACTGATTTTATAACTTTCTTTGCGTTTTCCTTCTCTTGGTTCATGTCATTGTATTTCCATATTGATTGTTTGAATAATTTTTTTCTTGTATTTTGATTTAATTTTTCTTTATGTTCCTTCTTTTCTATTTTGTATATTAATAACTTATTATTTTAAATTAGCTATTTCCAAAAATAAAAGCTTTTGCTATCCATTTTTCTCCTTTCCTTAATTTATTGTTTTCTACGTTTTTCTTCGGTTCAACATTATAATATTCCAGGTTCCCATCTTCACTTTCTTATTTATTTTTACCCTCACATTAGACATGTTTTTTTTTCGTTGCGCCTATTGACACTGCTGAAGAATGTGAAAACAAACTCACAAAGGTAGTCAGCAATTAAGTGTTGTAATCTAATTTTGAAAAATAAGTTTAATCTCTAAAGCAAATTAAATCTGTGGGGGAGCCGGTAAAGCCCCCATTTCGTAGCCCTAGGTCAAAAACCGATGAGCATAACTAAATGATTTAAATCAGTACGGATTTTACGAATCAAAGACTTTTTGTAACAAATTTGTTCATATTTTGCAATTTTTTTTTTAAAGAAAATGTAAATGCATGCATGAATCTAATTGGAGAGAGAAAAGAAGGCAAAGGTAATTTGATATTAGAGAGTTCAATTAACACAAAATAAATGGTTTTAAAAAACTTTTCCCCTTTTGACCTAAATATAATATGTAAACCTATTAATGAATTTCTTACAATCAATAAGTAGGTAGAACGGAAATAAGTCTAGTTAGAATTCGAGTGTCACACTGCATAGAATTAAGAAAACAATTTAATTGTCAAGTTACATCTAACGTGAATTTTGTGAAAAAACTGAAAATTTAAGTTTCCTATAAGTTAATATTCTTTACAAAAAAATCTTATCAAATTCAATATGGGTACATCCTAAAGGCACGCTTCACTGCCATCAGGAAATATAATTAAAACAAACACAACAAATTTAATTTAAAAGAAATAATAACTCACTCTTCTTCCTTTTTTTCATCTTGTACTGTAACTGTTGTTGGTGGAGGCGGTAAATCATCTAAAGGAAGTGTTTCTTCCGGTGGGGTTGGGGGAGTTTTATCAAACTCTGCCATAGGAGCCAATTCGGGCATGGGGGACACAGAATTACTATCCATTATACGGTCGTAATTGTTTCGATTTTTTATTAAATTTGATTTAAAAATCGCACTATGTTAAACAAACTTTACGAGTTTTTCGAATAACTTACCGAACGAATACACAAACAAGCACTATTTTTATCACACGAAGTTATTTAATTTAAACCGCCCGAGTTTATGTATTAGAAATATTTAAAACCTGTAGCATTTGCACAAAACTTTTAAACGATTAATTTTTTTTTTAATTCAAAGTCAAATTGATAATTTAAATGTTGGCACGTTGTTGGATATTTTCATTTTCGAAGAAAACTTCTAATAAAATTGAGCGAAGTATACTTGGCGCATGGCAAACGCTCCACACTTCAATGGGGTTAAAAATTTCCTCTGGAAAAAAGTAAAAGTTATTACTAGCTTCATCTACCATGTAATGTATTATTTATAAAATTATTTACGTTCTTAATTGGATGAAAGTAGAGCTACGTAATGCTTTGTAATTACAATTCGATTGAAATTGGATGTAAAAGTTTCTATTATTTAAACGGTAACTGCTACACACGGAATTTTTATTTATAAGTATAAAATTTCAGATATTAAAAATAGTTTGCTGTTGTTACGAAGAAATTTGTTTATAATACAAAAAATACTTAAAATATGTATTACCTCCTTTCTAATTATAATTTTATATCTTCAGAATTATAAACCAAATCTCATGATGGCACAATTGAACTACGGCAATTAAATATGGGTTTAAGGTATAATTATTACCGAATTAAAAATGTAATTAATTTATTGCGAAAAAATAAGATCATTACATGAGATGCTAAGAAATAATTGTTAAATTTTATAAATCATTTTAATTTTTAAATTTAAGTGATTGACATTACTCCTGGATTTTTGTATTGGCACAAATGGTATGGATGACATCCTGATAGTCACATCAATATTAAATTTCAATGGCTTTTCGCTATTATAACAATGAATTTCCTGTAGATATATTTGAAATGCTGGTCTTTCCATTTAGTCAATAAGTATCAAAAAATTAAAATAAATTAAATAAATTAATATTTTATTTTCCAACAATAATTTTGTTGTTTCGTTTTGCTTAGTATACAAAAGCCAAATTATCAATCCTCAAACTAATAAGTAGTGTTAAAAGTGAAGTTCTTGTTACTTTAAAACTAACAGAAATTAAATAATTACATTAAATTAAATTAAAGAATAAACAGAACCTGGTATTAAAATTAGAAAAAGAAGAAGAAAGGGTAGGTAATAATTAAGAGATTGTCACATCCTCTGTGGTTTTTCACGAAATAATAATTGGTAGTGGTAACATACTTGGTAACATGGTAGTTTTCGTAAACTAAACTCGAAAATCAAATTAATTAACTGCACTCTAAAATTAATTTTAATTTAATGGAATAATAATAATGAAACCCTGGTGTATAACTGCAAATTGGTCAAATTACCAATTCACTACAACTTGTACAACATATAATTAATTATTTTATATTTAATCGATTCTTAATAAATTACAATTAAGAAAATAATATGTATGTAGTTCAATATAGTCGATATTCCAGATTTTGATTAAAGGTCGGCTTTCAATATTTAATTTTCATTTATGTGCGGCCCAAATTTTGAAATTAAAATTTGTTATTAAAATCTTATCTATAGTAATATTTTCGATTACTTTATTATGCAATTGGATTCCTTTAATTGTACAATATTTATAACTATCTTTCAGTTTTTTATTTATTTGTTTGAAAATCTTTAAATGTAAGTAGGTACAATTCTCCGGTATTCTTCCAGTATTAATTCGGGTTTTGCTGGAGAGATCGCACTGAAGGGTGTGGCATTTGCCCGGGGTTATGTTGCGTTTACACTGATTTACACAAAAACGATTGGATTAAGATTTTGAAAAAATAAACACAAATCCTACGAACGAAAAAATTAAATTTCTAAACATGTTACCAAAACTGGAATTGTGTTTGAACTTGCAGTAAAATTCTAATCGAGCTGAGATGTTGAAGGAATAATTTAATCGAAAGTCTTTTACTAAATGCATTATAGCTTTTTGCAAATTGCCAAAAGAAAAATAACTTTTTGTCCCTCTTTTGTTAGAGTTCGTTGGCCTTTGGGATGCTGGATTTCGGCGCAAGAATCGAGTGCAGAACATAGCAAAAACTAAACCAACATCATTCTTATACTATAATTTTCACTTGAACAAAAGTTGAGTTTCACTAAAACTCGAACCAGAACCAATAGTAAATTAGTTATCGATTACATTAATTAATTATCAAAATCTTAATTACGACAATTATTTATTTATCCTGAAAAGTAAAAACAAAAAATGTCTGGTAGTAAATATACTACTCTATTACTTAATATTGAGTGATTTTAATTTTATAACATCAATTCCACATGCTCTTATATTAATTTGTAAAATTAAGCGAAGCATTTTAATTAAAACTTTTAAATCTCAAACTTAAAAAAAATAGTGATGCGATCTCCGTGTAATGGATAGGTTCCATATGTTCAAATGATATTTAACGAACATTTAAATTCTAAGCCGAGTTGTAAACAAAAAAGTTTCATTCAAAGTAATCGAGTCGCGTTATTTGGTAATTTAACAATTTCGAATAATAAATGGCTTTTCGATTCTCTAACACATGATTACTACGTACCTTTGAGTGCGAATTAACTCTAATTTGTGGAGCACTATTTTAATAAAAAAAAAGGGAAACGTGCAAATACCATAATAATTTAATAAGGTAGACTGGCAATGCGAATCCGGAAATCGCGCAATAAAAACAACCAATTCCGCTGTTAATCCCGCCAAGAACTAAGGGGATGTACACGAATAACGGCGAGCACAACGATAGGAAGTGACGGTGCTGAAATACATCGCGACGCGTTCATCTTCAGCATCCACGACGCATTCGCAGTTTCAGAGCAGTATCGTTTCTATAGTTACCAAGTCATTAAATCATCGGCCTTGTCCTACGTATATACATACTTAAATGATACATGATAAGGATATTATGTTTTGTTGTTTATTACATATTATTATAATGAATACATAATAAGACACTAACCACCACCACATACAGTGGGTACGCAATCCTACATTTTTCATTTACCCTAATAATTGTTATACTACTTTCGCAACAAAGTAAAATTGAAACATTTTAAAAAACCAACGCCGACATAACACATGAACACTACAAAAGTAGTGGAATTTCACTAACTGGCTTTCCTTATTCCTTTATACAAAAATTACTAGGTACTCCAACCGTCCAATTAGGGGTTTCTTTCTAAAACCCAAAAATTCTGCTTGTGTACTACATCTCTACATCGGGGGGAAAAGGTCTGAATTCAACACTGTATTAATACTTAAATGAACTTCTTTTTCCCTTTTTAATTTTTTCAAAAAGAAATCTCAAAGCAATCTAAGAGGAAATTCGGTGAAATTTCTCAAAACTTTCGTACAAAAATTTGTCTAGTAGTCCAGTTAAGAACAGAATCTAACAGGAAATATCCATATATCTATTTTTGACTTTGGAGCTGTATTTGAACTTGTTAGGAATTAAAAATGCTGAAAGTACCCGAACCTAGGTGGTGAAGGGAGTGCAAAAGGGCTTGAAAGAAGTTTCGGATTTTGCTCACATCTCTAAAACGGTTAGCCCGTTAGAGAAAAACGCATAAAAGAATATTATTTACCATTATATTTGATACAAATTTCAGTTTTCAACTCCTATTTTAAGCAGGATTCTTTGTTTTTATTACCAAAAACTTTCGTTTCGAAATTTTTCTTTCGTGTTTTTATCAGTTTAAGATAAAAAATACTAAAAATTCGATTTTCTTTAGACTCTCTTGTACCCCTCTCATCTTCTAAGTCCGGAGACTATCTTTTAACTAGTCCAAATCCAGCCTTGAAAACAAAAATTGAGATCTCCACCTTGCCCTCTAGACCCCCCATCCCTATTGAGGGTTCATTGATTGGACTGTTGTGACCTGCTCTTAAACTCCAAACCAATTTGATTTCAACTTCGTATTTAACATTTTTTGTTGTATATGGAAACCGTCAATGCGTAACGGATATAATAGTAACACACCCGGACCGAATTGAGAATCTTTTTCGTCCGAATTTGATTTTGTATTGGCGCATTTTAATTATTAGTCACTTATAATTAACAGAGAACACTCGATAAATACATAATACGGGTGGGTCAAGCAACTTTACAGCCGCAAGACCTGATTTATCTCGCCTATTTGCCTGAATAATTTATCTTACCAATCAAGAGCGAATACAAGGGGGAGAGTAACAGAACGAACTACTTAAATGCACTACATTTTTAGTGCAATTTATTCTTAAAAAAAGGTATAAATGCGGAATGCACAGGTGATGTAGTAGTACAACTGCTCTAGTTCAAAATTGAGACATCTTAAAAATTAGTTTTGAGTAATGCAGCTTTGAACTTTGGAAGTTCTCCTAGAATTCAGAATTATATTTTAATTTAATCTGGTGTGCAATTTGGTACACGTGAACTTTTCTAGATATCCACATGTGGAATAGTTAAGATACCTATACCCAATTCTGATTTTATTAAGCAGCATTAAAATGCCAAATTGATCTTTTTTTCAACATCTTCACTTGCAAACTAGGACAACAATATTATAAAATAAAATAAGCATTTTCTGAAAACGCTGTATTAACGTACCATTTCAAATTATTGAATTACTTATATGAGAAACCTAACAAGTCCTCATAAAGATAGTTCTGCAATAATAAAAAAACTGTCCATTTCCAGTAGTTTAATGCAATCCAGAAAGTGCATGGATTTGTCGACTTTATTATAAAGCAAATGATATCACATGTGGATTTCCGGGTTTCTCAAATAAGCGATTCAACTAAAATGTCTACATATTATCTCGATTTACCCAAAATTTGGCTTACAACACTTGAAACTGTAGCAAGATTTGCTAGTAATTATTATCGTACATGATATACATATAAAAAAATCACATTTTATTATTTTCTTTATATTATTTGCTAATACATACTCTTTAAGACATAGGTAGGTACTTATAAACTAAAAATTTTGTACATACAATACGACATTGTAAAACTACAAAAGTACTATAAGCTAATGTTAGGTTGATCTGCTTTAAATACTTTCTAGACAATTAAGATCGATTCAAATAGGGTTCTTTTCGACATTTTATTGAGAAAAAAATAAAATGTCGAAAGAAGCACAGCTTCATCGTTTCGAAAACTTATAGCCTACGAATTAGCTACTCATTTAATAAAACTTCAGATCTTTTATATTAACAAATATTATCGTTAACTTTCCTTTACAATTAGTTATGTTAAACCGAAGTTTTATATCTATTTTGCGATTACAGAATGAATTTTATTTGTAATTTTCTTTTTGAGTTGAAAATTTTCGTACTTTTTCCAAGTCCAACTCGAGAACAAAGCTTGGACTTCGAAGAAGTTGAATTACTTGAAGTTAAGAACTTTAAAGTAACTAACTACTATTCTTTAAGTTATTTACTTGAAGAAGAGAATTAATTTATGAACTTAAAGCTTAGAACTTGACAGTAAGTACTTTTCTTCTTTAAGTTATTTACTTGAAGATGAGAATTAATTTAATAACTTGAAGTTAAGAACTTATTACTTCTGTTCTTTGAGTTATTTTTTACTTGTAGAAGGGAATTAATTTAATAACTTGAAGTTGAGAACTTTAAACAAATCACTTCTATTCTTTAAGTTATTTACTTGAAGAAGAGAAAAAAATGCAATTTAACAACTTTCAACTCAAAAACAATGGCGTCATTTAAAATTCAGGCAAGAAACAAAATTATCACATTTTGAAGAAATAATAAAAAATGCCCTTTTTTGAAAAGAAATCCCCGTTTTGTTATATTGAAATGATTATTCATCAAGAAATGGTCCCCCTTTTTGTGGCTATTAACACGTAACATTTTGAGCAAAGGCACATCTTAAGTGACTAAGACAGATGCAAAACATAATTATTACAACATCAATTAAACAAAAGTGGAAAAATTAATCGAGCTTATTTTATAGGCTACCAACTATATTATCAATACTGAGATGTTATATTATTAAAAACGACGCGAAACTAGTTTGACTAAGTTTTGTACAAAAATTACAAATCTCCACTTGTCACGAGATGTGAGTTTAAAAAATTTCCTCTAAACCTAAGATCAAAAATAAATAAAAAATGGACAAGAATTAACTTTCAGTTAATAAAAATTATTTACATTTTATCACCATTTTCATACAGCTCATCATTTCCTTATACTTACTGGAATTGATTAACTACTTACATATTAATAATATTTTGATTTTTGATCTTGAAAAATCAAATATGAAAAATAAATCGAAATCACTTGCGGATACAATTTTCACGTTAACACAAACAACGCATCAGGTAACATTTTATTATTTTAAACCTTTCACCGGTCGCAATCGTTCTTAGTTCAGCAAAATTTTTCAGTCTTTAACTTAACACAATTTCCTTCGATTCCTTAAAAAATTCTCTACGCGCTTTGATTGCTCTTACGAAGAACGACAGGCATAAAATTAGGTCTCCTTATTCGTCATCATTATTATTATTAGTATTAGTCTTAAGTCATTAATGGCCTACCACATACACATTTGCTGCATTAATACAACCGCAGCAACCGAATTGCTGATTACTATTAAATCAACTCGGCCGCCTAGGTTATCCAAAAACAACACATTTTCTCTAAAGAACATAAGGTTGCATAAAATACCTAACAAAACTTAGATATTTGTAATTAAAAATTACTCTTCTTAATCTTGCAATAAGTAAATTTTTCTTTTCTTATTATTATTCATGTGTTGATAACGGAATAGCTCTTTTTGAGCCAACGCCACTTCAACTCTTAAAACTTCTTTGTCGTCTTCCAAATCTGTTTCTTCGTATCCCAAGGGATCCGACTCCTAAGCAACGAGAAATTTTAATTTTAATAAACTGTATTATATTTTTTGAGTAGGTAGGTACATAGAGAATCATTTAATTTTAAATTACCTCGATGTCGATATCATCTTCCGTCTTAAACACATGAATACCAAAAAAATTTGAGTCGCCGTTAAAGGTTTGTTCAATTTCAGTTTCGGTTTCAACCTCCGTGTCAGACCCTTCCTCGCTCTCTGCACTACCGCAGGAATCTCCAAAAGTATCGGCTTCTTCGTATGTAAATTTCAATTCTCCACGCTCCAAAGACTCCAAGTTTTCTGAAAAAAAAAGAGAAATTAAATTGTTTGAAAATTGAAATAATAAATGATGCATGTACCTGGATTCACCATAGCTTTCTTAATTGCATTAGGATCCTTCCTAGACCATTTTTGTACTTCTTCGTCCATTTTAACAATTTTGGCAGGATTCATCGCCCACAAGCATCCCTTACGTTGTGCACCATTAATTGCAGGTTTTTCGATCTTCTCAAAACACTTATTTAAGGATAAATTGTGCCTAACGGAGTTCTTCCATCCATTTGGAGCAGTTTTAAAATAAGGAAAATGCCTACACATAAAACTATAAATTTCGGATACGGGTAAACTACCCGTTACACTATTTTTAAGAGCCATCGCAATAAGACAACTGTAGCTGTAAGCCGGCTTCGGATACTGCTGTTCATTTTTTATATCACATAATCTGCTATTATTAAATTGTTGCTTTCGATTATGACCTGCGGTTATGGTTCTAATGCTACTAATAAGCGAATGAGTGTTTTTGAAAGCAAACATGGTGCTAGTTTTATTAACAGTCTTCACTATGGGTTTAGCTATAATGGGAGTAATTTTTGGCATCATTCTCATTTCGCTTTTCCTGTCCTCGCTATTGATCATTTTATTCAAGAGATTCTTTTTAAACGTTGTGGCATCACTTTTTACGCTCGACACTTTAATGACGTCCGGGGAAAACGTTAAATGACTTTTTGTTAGTTGAGGCGAAGGCGTTCTTATATTTTGTGCAAGCGACAGAGGCATCACAGTGTTTGGATTTACCATCGTCGAACCATCCTCACAGTCAAAATCATAATTAAAACTAGAGTTTGAGTTATTCGAGGGTAACCATCGAACGTCGTTGGATGTCTCCAAATCTAGAGGTGGAAGATCCGAAAAATTAAAACCCGATAAGTCGTTGTGACCCCCCACCAATATTTCAATTTCTGATTTAATGTCGATGTCTAACATTTCTTGGAGAGATACAGAGTCGCTTAGATACATTTCCATTGCTGTTGACATTATGGGAATCTGCAAGTTAAAAAATACAATAAAACATTAGAAATGTACCTAGCAATCAATTTAAGTATGAGACATCAATTTCCTCCCAAAATAAGTAAAAAGTCTTTTCCTCCAAAAGCAAAGTTCTTGATAATATAATTTTATTATTGCATAATTCATTTTCATGGTAATGTCACCAGACGTGAGCGAATCTCGTTAATCTGTTCATGCGCATTAACCCCCCCCCCCCATAAAACCTGACAACGGTATCGATTGTATGAGAATTCACTTTCTGAATCAGTTAAGGACGTTCATGCGTGAAACTTGATAGTAAATAAAAAATTTTAATTTTGAAAATTGGAAACCTCAATTATATAGTCACCCTTCCTCAAAAATTCAAAACCCCTCATCGATCATTTCGGAGCGTAATTAATGATTGAAAATCAAATTTCTAACATAGAGCCTTATGGGGAAGCAGCAATTTGTTGTGTTATAATTATAATAACTATATTATTAAGTAGAAATCGTAATAAATAATTTTTTATTCGCCCCTGATTTTTCACATTTGAAAGACTTGGAAAAAGGTGAATTCGATCCGGGGCCAAAGCGCATTTCATGTTAAACAAATTTCGTTGTATGTAGGTACATAATATCATAAAATAATAAAAATAATTAGTGACGCTTATAGAAAAGAGACTTAAACCCTTTAGCCCCCTCGTTAGCGTGAGTATGTACGCCCCTGATTTTTCACATTTGAAAAACTTGAAAAAAGGTGAATTCGATCCGAGGCCAAAGTGCATTTCATGTTAAACAAATTTCGTTGTATGTAGGTACATAATATCATAAAATAATAAAAATTGGTATTACCATTATACTCATAAAAATACAATGGCAAATTGCACTTGTCGAATGTTTTCCTATATAAAACAGGGGTTGGCGAGGCAGATGTTCAATTTTGTATGCTTTCAAATGGGAGAAGCAATAATGCAATAATTAAATTACGGCCGACTACAAAACATAATATTATTGTTTTGTTATATTATTTATAAATTTAGATAATTTAATAATTTATCGATCGGAGCCCGAAATGAATTTTCCACTAAAGAAAATTACGAATCCGGGACTGTTGTGTCATAATAAAAAAATATATAGTACCTAATACAAATCGATTAAAAACCCTTTATTATTAATTTTACAATTAAAATCGTAGTTATTTTGGAAATAAAACTATTTTGTAGTCACTTGTACATGCTTATGGCCAAGTAAGAGCATTGTTTTTTTTTACCAAGGTAGAGTCTATTTAAATTTAAATCTCTTTTTTTATATTCGTCGGTTTTAATTAATTATTCTAATGGGAGCAGAAATAAAATTAATCTCCATTTTTATTATTTTAAATTTAAAGTATTATAATCGAGAATAGTAAACAGCAACATTTTTTCTAAAACTTGTTTCCATTCGAAGCTCAAAACTTTCTTCTCTATTGTGATGACCTTGAATGAGGGAGATGATCTTGCCGCCTTTACACTTTTTGGCAATTAAATTAAAATCGAATATAAAATTTTATTGTTGCCACAATTTGAATAGGAAAAATTTGTATTTTCAAAATTTAAAAAATGAAAGGCTTAAAACAAACAGGCGAAATGAAAGTGGCGGCGTAAAATTCACGTAAAAACTGGGTGTAGGTGTTTTATTTTGAATTAAATGGGGACGTAAATTTCCATTAGCGGATAAAATAGCCGAGCAACATAAATTGATAAACAATAATGAAGCACTTTATCGGCGTTGGATAATTAAAAATCTATGTATAACCTAAAATTTTAACATTTAAAGAAATGACATGTGCATCACAAAGAGCGGGATAGTTTCGGCGGGTCAATCCATTTTACTCTGGTAGTATAGAGCCAGACCAATTTTCACAAATTAATACGCTATATTAACAGAAATCGTACAAACTGGCATTTGTAAAATTTTCTAACAACTATTAAAATTATTTTATATCGGTAAATCAGGTTGTCTTACCGTATTTTCATTAATTTCTTGATTAAATTGGATTACAGCTATCACTGACAGTACATTACACTCAACGGAATATACACAAAGTTAAAAGTATAGGGACAAAGAACGGAGGGATTTCAAATCCCGCGCCGCTGATTGGTTGTCCCTGGTCACGAGTATTTCCCGCCGAATTGCGATTGGTTTATACGCGTACGATGCCAAGCAAGTTTACAATCGAACTACTTGCACATGGTTATGGCGGATTTAATTTTTATATTTAACAAATTTACCCGCAAATTAGCCGTCGGCTGCGATTAAACCGTTACCAAATTTGTCCGTCGAATAAAATAAACGATTTGCGTGCAATTTCAAATCGTGTTATTATTTAAAATACGAAATCGAAATTGTTTTTTAAAGGGCAAACCGCTCTAGCATTTTGCCGGGAACAAACTAACAACTGTCATGGCTGCCGCGCAAATTTAAAAAAAGTCACCCTCGAAAAACTTTAATTGATTTTAATACGGGAAGCAATTCTCGTAATTGCAAGGTAATTTTGTGTTGCGTATCTTGAGTAAAGTTCTTTAAATTATGCGTTTCTTGTAAAACAAAAGAAAAATCGATGATTTGGGAAGGATCCACTTCGTTATTATGCAAGGGGAGGACGCTTCGGCATTCTCGCAATGGATTTTACTCCACGATGAACATTGAAAACCTAGGAATAAAAGGAAAATACTTTTTACATCATTCGCAGCAAAATTAATACTTACTTGCGTTAAATAACAATTACAATTTTATTTCATATTCAATGCAAGCCCAATTTTAGATGCATCTTCAAAAATATTTCATTTACATCTTAAATAAAATTGACTCCTTTTCGCAATTCGAATATTTGATTTTCTACATCTTCATTTCTGAAAATCAATACCTGGCCATCTTCCAAGATGAAAATTAGAATTTTTAATTTCTTTGCTTACACCTGATACAAAATCAATCAAGTTAAGTAATTGAACCTACCGTGAATAACAATATCAATTTTGAATTAAAAGTATAAATCGGTGTCGACCTTTTATGTAGAAAAATCAACCGACAATACAATTTGCATACAGACGAAATGCTAATATTAAGTAAGTAAAACAATTGGATACAGTATAAACACTAAAATGAATTTATTATTACAATTATTACATTTTATAAAATTAATTAATAGATAATACGGGATACACATTTGTTGGTATATAATAAACCGTTTAGGGTAACAATTACTTATCGTTATGGTTTAAATATATCTCGGCTTTATAATAAACGGATGAAACAGAATACCAAGCAGAAGACAAATAAAAAGGATTTGTGTGTAGACCCAAACTGTCGATGAAAATAAACTGTTTTAATGTATATCGTATTGCTTAGTTCTCTCTGTTCCATAACTGCATTTAATTTATAAATGATTAAAATATTATAAAACTACTAAGATTGCTTTATGCAGTCACCTATACCTAGTACCTACATATTTCTTACCCAATATTCTAAAATACCTCAAACCTAATAAACCAATATTATTTTCCATTTTGACACATTTTTCCACAATAATTAGTATTATCACAATGTTCAATCTACAAAAATTATATAATATAAGAATTTTTAAATAATGTAATTAAAAGGGTCTTTTACCCGTTTTATTTGAAAATTGGACGAATTGACGCCACGCCACAATCAAACATGTCATTAAATTTCTGCATGCTTTTCCCTAAAACACATACAGGCTGACCAGGCTGACGGCACCAAGTTAAACGAACCACCACGTGATCTTTTAGCGTCGCAGAAGTCGTCTCGTCAAATGGGGTTCGTCACTTGCAGTGGCGCAACCACCACGTGTTGTGTATAGGGGGGGGGGGGGACAACCACAAGTTTCCCAAAAAACAAAGGTCATAATTAAATAATTTTTGAAATGCTTTTATTCAATGAGAAATTTTTTTGTAATTGTAATAGTGTGAAAGTATTTTTGTATTTTTATTTGAAATGAAAAAGTAGGTAAATAGTATATTATACATTATGGGACTAACGTGCTACTTTTCATCCCGCGTGCGAAGGTTTTTGCACGAGGTGTTAGCCGAGTGCAAAAATCGCACACGGGATGAAAAGAACCTTAGTCCCAAGGAATATATACTACTTTTCACAATTTCGCTTAAAATTCTGAATTACATTGGTTAATAACTAAATTTGAGATTTTTAAATTGCAATAACTCGAAAACGGCGCTAGATATCGAAAAACTGAGCAAAAAATTTACCCCCGTTTTTTTTAATTAAAAAAAAAAAAATTTAAATTAAATTCCCCAGTGATTTGTTGTAAGAAGCCATATGCAAAATTTCAGATCAATGCGCGAAAAAAAAAGTATTCCCGGAATTACTCCCGGAATTGTGAAAAACATATTTTTTGTTATCGAAGTGAATGCAGCTGTTGATGAATTACCGAACGCTACTATAAGCATTGTTATTGTTGTGATTGCGTTTGAATGTGAAGGAGGTGAAGGACAAAACTTATGATTGGTTTGTGAATGTGAGGTAATATTGAAAATAAAAATGAAATTTTGAAGCGATTTATATCATTAATAATTACCCACATTGGAAATTTTTGCGTTCGTTCTTGAATTTCTAGTTAATTATTATTGTTTAATTTTTTATATCCGTCATTTATGGTTCATCTTGAGCCATTTCTGTCCACTCCTGAACAAAGCTTTTTTCTCTGGGAGAAAGGTTTTAGCATATTCTATGAGTTTTCTCATTTAGCTAAACCGTTTATAAAAAAACAACCAGTAAGCAGTTTTATTATTTTGTTTTCGCGTTTTTGAATTAATTAAATAAATGATTAAACTTTCGATAAATTTTACTGACTTGTATTCTTTTTAGTTTTCAAAACAAATCATTGTATGTAAACACTTGAAAGAATTTTGATGACGGCAGTTTCAACTACCATGAGAAGATGAAGTATTGGAGCTGTCGAGAGGTACCTCCATTCGAATAATATTTGAATAGGTCCGGGGAAGAACGATCTAAGTCCAATTTTGAACAAAATGAGTTTTACACTACAAATGCTTCCCGACCAACCGTAGTTTGTCTATAATTAAAAGTACCTCTTAAATATTGATAAGTCCTTTATATTCGCGATCAAAAACTATGTGCACTTTGAAAAAGCGAACCAAATCCACCTGATAAATGTATTAAAAATTATACAGTAGGCTTATGCCTCTTCCGAAGAAGAAGTACGATTACTTACAAGAATTAAAATAGTTCGTAGCTGTAAATTTGCAAGTATCTTGAAACTTTAAAATCGTTATATCTCGGTTTGTACAATTTGTGACTTGGATTGTTCTTCCCGAGACCTCTTCATTTGGTTGCTGCTCTGACAGGCAGAAGTAAGATGTATGTTTTAAGTCGTCGGTGTCGTAGCAATACCACGTAAGTCGAAATTTTACGAAAATAAGATTTTAGTTGAAATGGATTGACTTTTTTTTTTGAAATATTATAATTGATATAGACTTTACTAAAAATCAACATATCGTCTACACTACAGTCTATATCAATTTCAACTAAAATCTGATTTTCGTAAAGTTTCGACTTACGTGGTATTGCTACGACACCGACGAAGTATAATCGAATATTGACTTTTTAACGTTAGTTTATGAAACAAATGGTGTAAAAAGTTGAAAACGGTATAAATTTGAATTAATGACTTCTGTCTAAACATAGGTTTGTGTGATCGCTATATTTTGCTTGCTATTAATTTCCAGCCAATTTAGATAAAAATTTTGTAAAGCTTTTGAATAATTGGATTCAGGTTTAAGAAAACAGTTTCTAATAATTGTAGATGTTTCGAGTATGTATTTCACTATTCTTCAGTACTGTAAACAACACCATTATCGTTCATTGGAAATTAAATTAAAATTACAAAAAATCATCTCTAAATTTAGGTTCTCTTTTCAATATAAAATGTATATCTAGTTCTTTTTTAAAGTATTGTTTTAAACAAATTCTTATTAATTTAAATACCTATTTATTCGATACATAGATGTTTAGTTTCATTTATCTGTAGACCACTTTTGAGTCAGATGAACAGAAAAATAACTTCAAATCAAAAACTTAAAGATAGTTTTTTTTAGAGTAAATATGAGTTCTATGGGAAATTAGATAGACTAGAACAATAATTTTTTGATATGACCTATTTTGGAAATAGAATGTAGGGTGGCTCAATTTCGATCCTTCTTATGGGGAAATCGGTAACTATAGGAGATATCGAAAAATGGATGGCGTATCCTCGATCTCTTTTTTTGAGAAAAGTTTAATGGTGTAAACCTGAATTCGATATCTTTTTTCGTTTTCGAGTTATGGCCAAAAGTTCACTTTTTTGACTTTTCGTTAAATGTCGATATCTCGGTTGTTTGTAAAGTTATAGAAAAAATATTTACACTTTCTCCAGACACTTTTTTAAGGGCAATAAAATGGGCTAAAGAGATTTTTAATATCTTACCTAGTTTTCGAGTTATAATATAAAGTTTGGTTTTTTTAAATAGAAACCACAGTTGGCTATGAAATATTTAAATAGAGTTTTTTATCCTCTTTTCAATTATATGTAACATGTGGGGTCTATTATTTCACTTTCATCCCGTTATATTACAAAATGTTAAATCAAAACAAAAGAAGATCGGAAAATTAAAGGTTGACTTTTTCAAAACAAAACACTATACAAAATCATTATTGACATCTAAAACAATTGTCTCCAGTTGTTTTTAAAGAGTGTTTTTAGTACCTAATACTTCGATACCTATTTTTATTTTTATTTAGTACCTATTACATATTATTTCACAAGCGTGTCAAATGGCTTATCAAAACTATGAAATATTATAATATAAATGTATAATGGATTGTTTTCATAAATCCAACATTTAATTTTCCGATCTTAGTTTGTTTTTATTTAACATTTTGTAATATAATGGGACGAAACTGAAATAATAGACCCCACATATTATATATAATTGAAAATAGGATAAAAAACTCGATTTAAATATTTCATAGCCAACTATGGTTTCTATTTAAAAAAACATAACTTTATATTATAACTCGCAAACTAAGTTAGATATTTAAAATCTCTTTATCCCATTTTATTGCCCTTAAAAAAGTGTCTGAAGAAGGTGTAAATATTTTTTCTATAACTTTACAAATAACGAGATATCGACATTTAACGAAAAGTCGAAAAAGTCAACTTTTAGCCATAACTCGAAAACGAAAAAAGATATCGAATTCGAGTTTAAACCATTAAACTTTTCTCAAAAAAAGAGATCGAGGATGCGCCATCCATTTTTCGATATCTCCTATAGTTACCGATTTCCCCATAAGAAGGATCGAAATTGAGCCACCCTGTACAGTAAACTGCAATTTAAGTTTTTGTTATTTTTCAAATCTTTCATAACAAATTTGCCCTTGTTGCAGTTTGTATCTGTTGTAGAATAGGTCTTTTCTATGATACTAAAGTAAAAACATTACGCAAATAAAATTTCAATTCCCAGTTATCTTCAGACAAACTCCCTTTTTCACATAAATGACTAGACTACTACGTATAAATTGTTTTTTTTTGCGAAATGAAAATTCCTTGTACACCTCAAGCATATCCGTTTGTGCTTCTTTTGCACTTTTACTCTTTTTTGTTAAAATATTTTTCATTTTTAAATATGTCAAAACTGACTACTATTAAAAATTGAATAAAAATCCAACGGTTGTTTGAATCAACAACAATTCTTTTAAGTTTTAAGAACATTTTAAAATTTCGAAACACCTGAATAAAATTTCTATGTTCTTATCGTGAATTTTGTCTGATCGCAGACTTCTATTTGTGTATTTTAACAACTTCACAACATTCTAATAGACAGTACCTGATATTCTTGTTGGCCATGTTAATACAATGATTAATTTTAAAATATACATAATCATGCCATAGTTTATTAAAAACAAAATAAAAACTGTAACGAAAAAAATATATAAAGAATAAATTATTATTGATTTAATATTTTTAATTTGTTCTAGCCTTTATAACAAATCAAGTGGTAGTGCGTGTGAGTGAATTTGGATAAAGGCAGTTTGAAAATTTACTGAGATGAGGAACTAATAAGTGCTGTATTTGAATACGGAAGGTATTCACATTGTAAATAATATTTGCTTGATATTCAGACTTGCAGAAGTCACTAAGTTCAAAATTAAATTTTAATGTTTTAAATTAAACGATAAATCATACATTTGCTGTAATAAAAATTGGAATTAGTAACTTTTGCCAGGATGATCTCTTTATTTTACTTTCTATGACTCTGCAGTCAATAAACGTAAAGCTTTACCAAACCTTTGATTTGACGATTGAAATTTTAATACATTTTAGTTATTTGATGATGTAAATTAGTTTGGCGAAACCAGTTAGCCATAACGTTCATATTTCTTCCCTAAATTTTTTATAATGTTTAAATTTATTTGCTGACGTTTGGTGCTGCTATCAAACATCAAATTTTCAAATGATAACATAGATATCTTCATGTCCGGCTGTCGGCCGAAGGAGGGAAAATCAATTTAGTTTAGCTATTGGTCGTTAGGTGGCGCTACACAGTTTATAGTTTTCTGTTTTATTTACATTTCAAAAATTGACATGTCAAAGGACAAGAACCGAACGTTTGTTATTGTTTTTCAATTTTGAAATGTTTTATGTTCTATAATATTTTGACAAGATCTTACTAAATTTAGATTTTTAAATTTTGTATAGGAAAAAATCAGTTATGGTCGAGGAACACGATACTTGGACGTTTAAAAATAGGAAGATTTCAACCCGATTATCAAAAGTGGAGCAATGGCTGGATGCTGGATATGAATGAAAAAGGTATTGTTGGTTTAATTTTCTGTACTGACAAATAGCTGTTGGTTAATTTATGTGTATTTGAAATATTCGAAATTTCTATTGGTGTTTCATGCTTTGATAATAGAAAATTATTCGGACCTATTGTTTCTGATCTTAACGGTTTTCTATGCCGTATTTCTAAATTTATTGCTCCGTACGTAAAGATTTTTCATAAAGACAATATTCAAGAAGTCAAAAATTTGTTTCAACTTATGGATATACTTTTTATCAACTTAGTTTATGTCACTCGTTTCGTAGCTAGGTATTTAATTGAGGTACAAATTTTGCATGTTGGTATCTTTATGATAAGTAAATATGAAATTGAAAATTTGTTGGACATTTTAAATAAATTCCTTTTAATTTGTTCTGTAAGATTAATATTTAAGGAGTTACTTACCATGGTTTTCCTCCACCTATGTCCCTTGATGTTATCACTGCGAAACTTCAGTGGATGAAAACGACGCGACGGATTACTGTTGTTGTTTTTAAATTGCATTTAAATTAAATTGCAAAAATTATAGACTTACGTGTGGTGTAAATAGTAGAACAACATCATTACAAGTTATTAATTTTTTAAATTAGTCGACGATAAGAAAAAATGTAACGAAAGTGCTAATTATAATTTATCGTGACTAATTATTTACCTAATTGTTTTTAACTATGTTTGTATATTGTAACCTGTTACATGTTCACTTTTGTGTATTAACTTACACTATTTTGTGTAGTACCTACACTTAAAACCACCTTACATAATTATTACATATCTTACACCTAGGTTATTGAACTATTTTACCTAACAAAACAAAATATCAGCACGTCGTGTATGAGCATTTAAAACGTGAAACGTGAGAAATTATGCTACATCGCGTTCGTGCTTTCTTCCATTATTATTTCAACGCTTATATTTTTGTTCAGGGTTGCCTTTGCCCGAACGCAACTGGAGATGAGACATCGGCAAGATAGGGGAAGGACCCACTCTTTTGAAAGAAGCACGATGAATGCTAGAAGGTCCAGATCCGCGAGATGGAGAAACTGCCGAAACGTCTTGCGACTCGAACGACGAAGCTGCTTCCACCTGAAATTTGTGGTAATATTATTTTAACAATAAATTGATTATTATTCGTTTCTTTCGGTGAGTGCAGGGTAAAGAGGGTAAAGAACTAAAATATCATTTTAGTTTTTAATAAATAAAAAGCTCAGACGAGAAATCAGGATACGCTAGTTTTATTTTAATAATTAAATTTAGGTAGTTGTAGGTATACAACAAAAAGGATACTTTTAAATTGAAAATTCAAACGATAACTAATTGAACTTCCCGCGTTTTAATTAATAAGTTTCATACTAAAATGAAATTTTTTTTATCAAAATAATCAATGCCATGGTAAAAGCTTTCGAATTTACTTTGGAAATGAAGCAAAAATTTCGACTAATTAATTAATGGGATATTTTTTCTACTCTCAACAATTCCTTTCTAATCAATCAACTTAACTTGTATTGAATTTACAAGTTAACAGGATAACGTTTGAATAAAGTTGCTTTAGCTGGAGAGACTTGCTTTGTAAGCGTAAAACTCGAAGAGTCGAGTTTCCAAGAAACACGTACTAATCACGTTTTTCAAGTGCATTTATTTATTTGTTTTCGTCATGATAAAATTTTAAAAAAGATTAGGAAATGATAGAATACACCAGGCAAATGAAGGTAGTTGAAAGAATTAATAATAATTACTATTTGGGAACATCATACGATGAGAACTGTGTTGTAAACGAAATTAGAAAAGTTTTGGAAGCACAAAGCTAGCTTTTTAAAAATATTTAAATGACTCCATTTCTGAAACTCTTACCAGGTAAGATACAGCAAAACAATTCTCCGAGAGTAGCATTGTTTTAATGCTGGTTCACACTATGCGATTTCTCATGTGACTTTATCCTATGAAGAATCCTATCTAAAATAATAAGCAATTCGCATTGCTTTTTTTGTTTTTATGTTACTGAATACCAAAAATTGTATAGTGTGAACGTAAAAATATTTCTAATATGACAAGTCATGCGACAAGTCACATGAGAAATCGCATAGCGTGAACCAGCTTTTAGGTTAACCCGGCGTAGGTTTGGTGGACTTTAGTTGAATCGGTGAGAATAAGAACAGTACAAGTCCAAAATATGAAATTTACATCTGTCATTGCAGTTTTGTTTTAAATACGAAGCTGCATCAAATGATTTTAAAAAAAACATTAAAATCATCGTCTTAAAGCACTTGCCAGAGTGTATAGTACATTATTGCGAGAGTAAGAACAGCACAAGTCCAGGATTTGTACTGTTCTTTTTATTGAAATAATCCACTGACGTTTGGACTTGTACTGTTCTTAATCTCACCGATTCAGTTACATTAGTGGTTTGGTGGGGTATGAGTTAAAATAGACAAATGAAATAGAATTTTGTGTTGATTTTAGAAGGATATATGTTTAATGTTATTTAAAATCAATTTCTCAAGTCTTCTTCAACTTCTAAAACCGAATTTAAGTCTTGAACAGGCATATTCTCTTCTTCCACCTCTTTCCAAAGCTGTAATAACCGTGCTTGCTCTTTCTCAGATACATAATACATAATTGTAATATTTAATATAAAACCAATAAATGTAAGCTATGACTCACTTTGTTCTAAACGCAATTAAAATTTAAAATAAAAAAAATCTGTCACATAAAGAGTCTGGTGGACTATGAGGGTTATTAATCTTATAAGGTCTGGTGGGGTATGAGCACGTATTTACTAAATTAAATAAAAATTGCATGCACAATAGCTGACCTACGACTGAATTTTCAATGTATTTATGCTTAGTAAGATTCAACTTGAAGATACACAAAATTTGGCGAAAATATTAATTATTTTAAATGACTTTAAAGTGCGTTGGGGTATATTATACCCCACCAAACCTATGCCGGGTTAAGTAGTAATTGTATTTTATAAAAAATATTACTAGTATAATTATAAAAGAAAATTTAGGTGGAAAATCTCGAAAATAAGTTTAAGAAATGAGAGAAAAAAAACTCACGAATGAACTTTTTCATTGATTCACCCAACCAATGATAAATTCATTAAATCTAAGAAATAAATTCCCTTTTTCCTCCCCCGAAATGAGGCGAAGGTAAGTTGCCATATATTATTTAACATCTTTCTTTAATTCAATCAAAGTTGAGCTTAAATTATTTAAAAAGAACTCGCCCCTGTAATTCCCATAGGTCTTCCTACTCCATGTTGATTCCATAACGAAGTTCCTTGAAGAATAGGACCACGATGTTTATTAAAAAACATAGTTCCATCAGAACCGTTCATAGAAAAGCTTGAGGGAGCTTTTCTAGAATTCGAGTCACCATCGCCCCGGCTGCTGGACATAAAGCTGGGTCTTGACAACTAAAAAAAAATCAACTGAAAAATTGCGAGAAAAAAAATTGCGATGTGGCTTACTCGACGTTTTAGCGTTTCAATTTCCTTCTTCAGTTCTTTGTTAGTCTTGTGCACTCTTAAAATTTCAGCTTTTGCATAGTTATACTTTTGGGTGACGTGCTTCAGTAAAGACAGTGCATTGTTTTGTTGAAAATTTAAAATCTAAAATTGGACTGTTGATTATAAAGTTCAAGAAGATATACAACTTTTTAATTAACTAATAATATATCCTAACATTTACTTTATACCGAATTTACCACGGATTCCCCGGACTAAAAAAATAGCATTCCTAAAATTTCCCCAGATGTTCAGGATTTCCCGGATTTTCCACAACTACCTTATTATAGCCGTACACTAGACTTCCAGGGTGATTTACCCCTCGCACGAAAGTATTACAATATTTCTAAGTAGCCAACTCACCTGTTTTGCTTTCTCCAGATGAACTTGTGCTGGTCGAAAGAAGCATTCCAATTGTGGATCCAAATTATGAGAAATGGGGATACACTCGAACTGTAATTTACAAATTGCGCACGAGCTTTTGTTGCCTAAAATAATAATCATTGATACAATTTATTGATAATAATTAACTTTGTCGATGAAACTTACCCATTTCTAACAGGCATTTTTCACACAAAATATGACCGCAACTTGTGAAGTTGAATTTGATCGAAGACTTGTATCGGGTATAACACGAATTGCAGTGCACCCAGTCGGTCATGGTTTCAGAATATATTTGAAAAATTAATGTGACTGTTTCAATAGAAACGAAACTCTGTTTACTACAATACATCAAACAATAATTAAACTTATTGTCAAAACGAAATGATGCGCTTTTATTTTTCAAATTTTGTTTGTTTAAATTTGTTGGTAACTTTTAATTCTTCGGTACTGGTACCAGTGTACCAGTGGAGCATTTGAAATTTAAAGCGGAGGTTATGTCATTGTTTTTGACGTTTACTTATTATTTACATGATTTTTAAACTATAAAATCGAAATTATATTCTTGGCAACTCACAGGCTCGTTTTAAATGTTATTGTCTGGTTAAGGAAGTCGGTAAAACGGTATCCTTTTTATTGACATTGGTTTTGATTTTTCCTGTATTTCCATTACGATTGATTTTAGTCACATTAAATTCTATGCCACGAAAAGGATGGTTGGATGAACAAAATAATGATTATACTGGCTGCGGTGCAGTGTGATATTCGGCTAAAGGTTAATTTGGAACAACCGTTGGAAGAAATTGATGATATCCTGGTGCTGCATTTGGTTGGAGGCAAGGACATGTTTATCACGGTATCCGGTAAATGCCAGGGGTCTTGTTTTAGCACTTCAATTGCCACTTTATGTCGATCATCGGTTCCTTTGTTGCAATTAAGTCCAGAACAGATTCTAGAATGGAAAACATACTGATATTAGAAAATTTTTGGAGATGTAAACTCTTGGTGAGTCATTTCAAATAAGATTTAGTTGTTTTGGCTATCCAACATTCTTGAACTGTTTATTAAATTTTATTAATTTTTTTACAGGTTAAAAGCCGTTATGTCTGAGAGATGTGGAAAACTTGGAAGTGTTAAAATCGGATTGTTACATATTCCATGACAACTGTTAGATTGGTTTTGAATACGATCACGGTGGAGCAACGACCGGATATGATTGAAAAGGTATGTTTAAATGAAATAGAAGACAAACCATTTTATGAAAGTTGCGACAGATCTGGGAAAGATGAACTTTCCTGTGTAGACGAAGTCAAGATATGGAGTTAATTATCGATGGTGAACTGTAAAATTTGATAGCAGCTGTTGGATTTGTTTGGACTTTTGTTAAGGGTTTACCGTTCAACAGGATTGTGATATTTTATATATGCCATGTACAAAGTAACGCGCTGGCCTCATCCTATTAACGTTACGTAATGTAAATATCAATTAAGAAAAAACATGAAATTTCTTTCCTCAAACTTCGTTTCCATTGATGTATTTGACGTAAATAAGTTCATAAAACAAATAAAAATTAAGTCAAATACATCGATGTAAATGAAGTTTTTAAAGAAGAAAAATTTAATTTTTTAAATTATTTTACTTAGCATTAATTGGATGAGAACGACGCATTGCTGTTGTTGTTTTTAAATTGCATGAGTTTAAAATATAAAGTTTTATTTAATTTCTTATTATTATTTAATTAACGAAGGTGCAAGCATCTAACGTCAAAATTTTAAGGTTTAAGGTTTAAAACTCTTTATTGCCAATAATATTTTCACAATTGTAGTTATTTAACAATAATTTATGGTTACATGATAATAATGTTCGTGCCTATCGGTTGATTTATCGAACAGATTTTGAGTGTTAACATTATAAAAAGTTAAATAAGTATGAAATTGAAATTTGCTAGGAAAACGAGCAGAAAAACCCAGCGAGCATGTTTAATCTTGAGGTGTCAAAATTTTAAGAGACAACTTATGGTATTTCTCACAGTTGGGGCACTCTATACAAAAAAATTGGACTTAGGTCGAAAATTTCTTAGTGCTAATACCAGGTGGCCCTGCGTGTATCAATTCAAATTGACCAATGAAATTTAGGGAAGGGTTTGACATTTTTCACCGCCATGTTTTATTATGGCGACAAAGTTTGAAGAAATATTATTGAAGTGGATTTATGAGTGCGAAATGTATAAAGTCTATATAATTATTAACGAACATCATTGAAAAATCGGTAAGTTTGTAACATAAAATTTTAGAATACAAATTTAAATATTTTTTTCAAACCTTTTATTTCGTTCAACATTTTTATGTTGGGTATTGGAACATGTACCTACCCTACATAAAAAAATTACTTAATTCAACATAGTGTCTTTATTTAATAATTACCAAGTACATAAATTCGTTTTGTTTGGCTGTGATATCAATTTGACTTACAACTTTTATTTGATTTGATTTTTAAAAATGAATACTACTCATTATCCGAAAAAGAAATGTTGTGTCCCGGGATGTAATGATCTATTTTCAATGAGACATTCGTTTCCACCACTTAGTGCTAGTGAAACATTTTCTCGTTGGAAGGAACATATTAAAAACCCTATATTTACTAATATGGATAACAAGACTATACGACGTAATTATGTGGTGTGCGATTTACATTTCAGAGCAAACCTCAAACTTACTAGTGGCAGGATACAATGGGGTGGCATTCCAACATTAAATTTACCAGGTAAGTTAAGTGTAAAATGAAAATATTACAAAGATTGTTATGTATTTGATATTGTTGTAGGATTAAACGTTTCTGAAGGAGAAGGTTCTTCAAGAGAAAGAAGTGATGTAAATATAGTAATTTCTAATGAGCGAAGAGAAGGAACTGATAAAAATTTGGAAACCCAGGATGATCCTGAAGAAAGAAATATTGAAAATATAGAAACAATGAACGTTGAAATGGGACAAGTTGATTCCAGAGAAGATGTAAATAAAAGAAATTCAAGTGAAGGTATTAGTTATAGTATTATTTGTTTTTCTTTAATTATTACAATAGCTTTATATTTTTAATGGCAAATAAAACTTTGCCTTGTTTTTAATTGCAATTAAAAATTTGTCTATTGTATTTTGTCTACTTTTTTGTGATTTATTTATCGATTTTCTAAAATTTAATTTTGAACAAATTACAAATAAAATTGTAGGTTAAATGCTGTGGGTGCTGCATAATATTATCGTATTGAGTATTCTATTTTATTAAAATTAATTTATTTCTATTGATCATAATCTAATTCTGTATATTTTTTCAGTAACGTATTGTTGTTCACGAAAACGAACTTCTACTTCTCGGGAAATAAGCAAAAGGTATTAAACATTTAGTTCCTAGGAACCTCAATCAGGATCCATTAGAAAACTTTTTTGGATCCATTAGAAGCCACGGTTACAGAAATAATAAACCAACAGCTTCATCGTTTGTTAATTCTTTTAAGTCGTTAATAATTAATAACTTCACCTCTTCACACTCCGTTGGTTCCAATTGTGAGCTAGATGAAAGTGAAGGATTGTTAGCAACTTTAAAGACATTTTTTGAAGAAACCACTGCAATTGATTTAACTGTAGCTGCTAAAAATCTAGAATCGACTCAAAGTAGAACTATATCGCAAGGTACAGTCAAAGCTTTTTTTCCTCGAGAACCCATAGCTACTGCAGTAGCTAAAGAAATACAAAAATTGGTGAAAGACTGCGGATTTTGCAGTAGTAAACTTAAATGTGATGCAAGCAGCGATTTTATGGTTTTATTAAATAAAACATGTGATATAATTGCACTATGTTTACCAAGTTATTGTACTTTTCCTAATGTCGTCGAGGAACTGTACAAATTAATTATAGAGGCTAATTTGAACACTAGTTCGTTTGATTGTAATGAGCATCCCGTTAAAAAATGTTTACAATTAATTGTTTCCACGACAATTTTTAATTGGGTAAAAACTGTGAACAGAATTTTAAGAGGAGTTTCTTCAAACTTTAAAGTGGAATCCTGTAATGATCCCATTTTAGAAAAAAGTTATTACTACAATTTAAAGTTTAAGAGGCAATAAATTTTGTGTTTTTTTTGTATGTATTTTTTGTTTTTAATAAATTGTTCTTACAAATTAATATAAAGAATGTTGTTGTAACTATGTTTTCCGAGATCTGTATTTATAACTTTTATAATTTGTTATTATTTGCATTGCATAGAAGCAGTAATTTAAATAAATGTTTCTGTTTATTTAAATTATATTTCTATTCAAAGCAAATACTAATAAATTATAAATGTATTCACCCATTTCCAAAACTTAATTAATTTCAAAGCACCCGCCATTAATCCTGTTTACTGTCATCTATCGGACTGTTTTGACAACACGGGCTTATACTTCATAGTGCAAATACCAGGTGGCGTGGCGCCACAAATTTTATGCAGGAGATGCCTCCCCGTGGTATTTCTATTGAGTGTTTATCAGTTGCGAAATCTGCATGTAAGGTTTGTCGCCTGGCTTAAGTTTACTTTGCTGAATTATCGTTAGATGGCATCACATGTTATATTTTTAAAATATGACATCAAAGTGACGTGACAAAGCACTTTGTTTGTTTTTCGGTGCTTATATAATTTATATTTTATGAACTTGTGAGAATACGTTACTATAGATTTTTAATTTCTCTTTAGTATTTATAACGAAGCAAATCGTGAAGTTTAAAACTGAAGACATGGAGATTAGAAAATTTATGGAGATGGAAACTCGATAAACTACTGCATTTAAAATTCATTGGTGAGTCAATCAAATAAGATTTTGTTGTTTTGTCTATCCAACATTGAACTATTTATTAAATTTTATTAATTTTTTTGTAGGATGAAAGCAGTTATGTGTGAGGTACGTGCAAAACTTGGAAGCATTACAATCTGATTGTTACATATTCCATGACAACTGTTAGATTGATGTTAATTACGGTCACGGTGGAGCAACGAGTGGATATGATTTAAAAGGTATGTTTAATTGAATTTTTTGTGCCGACAAATACTTATCTGTTTGTTTTTCTTTCTACAGTTCTACAGTTATGGAACACGACTAACAGCCGTATTCATAGACGATGCGTTACTTATACTTAAAACGCTGTCATTAAAAATGGCCCTTATCGACTGAGTAATTAAGGTTGCCATAAAAACAAATTCGACCTTATTGGTCTTACTTAGCACTTATTACTTGTCTATGAATCTGGGCGTAAAGCCCGCCTCACACGATGCTTGTCTTGGTGATCGATTGCTTGCTTGTTTCACTGCTGGGTTCCTATCAGCTGGGTGGTGTGATGGTTTCTGTGCGTTGTTGGCTTTACACGTGCTTTGTTGTTTCAATGCATACGCAGGTAGTGAAACTCAACATTTCTCGGTAGCACTCGTGTTTACGACTGCGACGCGACTTTTCATTGGTTAGCACTGAAATCCATCACATAAGTCATCAACCAAAATAGCATGAAGTCTATCACAGAAATCCAGCACAAAAACAAGCTAGCAGTGACGTCATATTCAATCATGGCAGCAAGTAACGTTGCCATCAAGCAATCCACAGCAAAACAAGTGTCGTGTGAGGTGGAAAATGGTGTAAATCTGTGTAATAACACAAATTGTTAGAAAAATTCGTGTAATGCCTTATTTAATTTTTTTAATTTGTTAAAGTGTTACTACATTTATACTTGATAATATTAATGATCGCTTTTTTAAATTTCAATTTACAAATTTTGTGGACAAATTATTGTATACTTTTTATTTTGTAGGGTTTTGAAGACAAACCATATTATGAAAGTTGCGACAGATCTAGAAAAGATGAACTTTCCTGTGTAGAAGATATGGAGTTAATTATCGATGGTAAACTGCAAAATTTGATAGCAGCTGTTGGATTTGTATGGACTTTTGCGAAGGGTGTACCGTTCAACAGGTTTGTGATATTTTATATATGCCGTGTATAAAGTAAAGCGATGGCCTCATCCTATTAACGTTACCTAATTTAAATATCAATTTAAAAAAAACATGAAATTTCTTTCTCCAAACTTCGTTTTCATTGATGTATTTGACTTAAATAAGTTAATAAAAAAAAACTAATATAAATTAACTTAAACTCAAACACATCAATGACGAAAAACGAGGTTATCAAAGAGAAAATTTCATTTCTTTTCTGGAAATTTTCATCGAAGCAAAATTTCCTTGATTAAGTACTCGCAGGGAAATTGAATTTCCTTCACTAGTCCGGTAATAATTAGTAATTGTTTGTAACTATGGATTCAACAAATTGACAAATTTGATTTTTGCTCATTTCAAAAACGTTGTTCAATTATGCTCATACTAATAGTCGCGGATCAATCCGAGATTCAAGATTAATTCTCGAAATAGTAGCTGTTGCTACGATACGTTCTAAATTCCAGTAATCTCATTGGTAAATCCTAGGATCATCTTGAATCTCGGATTGATCCGTGACTATTAGTACGGGCATAAGTGTTTTAAAATCTTGATTTTTTAAGATTTTCGGAAAATTTAATACAAAACATGCTGAAAATATGTCTCACTTTACTCGGAGCTCTAAAATACTCGGCACAAAGTGCCTGGCATTTCAACATCGTCCCTCATCAGTAATTTGTCATTTTCCTGATTTTTAGTTATTTACATAGTAAAGTGAGACATTTTCCTGGCATGTTTTGTATTACATTTTTCCGAAAATCTTTAAAAAAAAACAACATTTTAAAACACTAGTTGAACAACATTTTTGAAATAAGCAAAATAAAGTTCGTCAATTTGTTGAATCCATAGTTACAAACAATTAGTAATTATTACCGGACTAGTCAGAGAAATTTAATTTTCCTGCACGTACATAAGCAGGGAAAAATTGTTTCGATGCCGATTTTCGGAAAATAACTATTAATTAATTAGTTTTTATTATTTTACTTAGTGTTAATAGGATAAGAACGATGCTTTACGGTTGAATTTAAATTGCATGTGTTTGGCGCTGACATCTAACGTCAAAATTTCAATAGACAACAGCGGAATCTGCAATACCGACTGTTTGCCGCAACGAAGAAATCTGCATTTAAGGTTTGTAGCGTTGCTACAGTTTAATTTGAAAATTTAACGATAGATGTCACCACATGTAGTAAAGTTTTCTGTTTTGTTTACATTTTTAAAAATGACATGTCAAATGACCTAACCACCAGAACTGCAATCATTTTGTTTGTTTTTGGGTGTTTATAATGGTTAATATTTTATGAACTTGTGAGAATATGTTGCTAATCTAATTTTTTAATTTCTTCCAGTATTAATAACGAAGGAGATGGTGGATTCTAGAATGGAAAACATATGGATATTAGAAAGTTCTTGGAGATGTAAACTCTTGGTGAGTCACATGAAATAAAATTTTGTTGTTTTGGTTATCCAACATTATTGAACTATTTATTAATTTTATTAATATTTTTGTAGGATAAAAGCGGTTATGTGTGAGCGACATGCAGAACTTGGAAGCGTTAAAATCGGATTGTTTCATATTCCACGACAACTGTTAGATTGGTGTTAAATAACGTCACGGTGGAGCAAGGATTGGGCATGATTGAAAAGGTATGTTTAATTGAATTTTTTGTGCCGATAAATACAGTCAAACTTCCCTAACTCGAATCTCAAGGAACCACCATAAAAGTTCGAATTAGAGAAACTTCGAGTTATGGAGATTAATTTACACGTAAATATCTGACAAACCTTTATAAATTTTTCAAATAAAATTCGATTTATAGAATAATTCGAGTTAAGGAAGTTTCACTGTAGCTACTTGTTAAATTTACAATTATGTATTGAAATATTCGATTTTTCAATTGAAGTGCCATTCTTTGACAATATTGAAGGAACAAAATTTAAATGTAATTTTCTTTTGCTAGTCATTGGTTGATAGCATTTGCATAGAGTTTCCTATATTGCAGTTTGATGTTTCAACAGATCATTAACGGCGGCATCCAAATAAGCATTTGGAAATTACATTTGAATTGTAAAACGACAACATTGAACCTCGTTTGTTAAAAACCAAAAAAATTCATACGAATTAACAATAGTGAATATAAAGGTAGATTTATATTTGAGGGGTATATATGCAAAACGCGACATGTCACAGTCAGGTCAAAATTGTGATAATTACATAATTGGATTTGTTGCATAAATAAGCATCATTGTAGCTTAATTTCAAACAAAAAATTCAACAAAAATGTCTACATTTACTAACTTAAAAATGTGTCTTAACGCGTTATGACATTACTGCTTCAAGTACAAAATGTCGATTTTCTCAAAACTGTCTAACATGGACATGTCGCATTTTGCATATATACCCCTCATTTGTCTGATGTGATGTGACACCTCAGAACAGTATCGGTTCCTAACATTTAGATGGAAGCGTTCATATTAGTGTGTTGTTATGTGACGTAGCTTGACCATTCAAATTGCGTTCCGACGCGTCACATCACGTCAGACAAATATGAGTCTACCTTAAGTTAAATGGCAGAAGCATGCAACTTGTTTTGGCGATTTTTAAAGTAAATTTATATCGAGTTCTTACTGATTTTAAACTTTAATTTGTTCTAGATTTCATAACATGACAAATAGTGCAGTGCAGAAAGTTGATCGGAGAAATGATGATTGGTAAAAATATCAAGCTGAAGATCAGTCGATGGATTTGAAAATAAAAGGTCGGTTTTATTTGTACAATATTTTGCTAGGTTGACATTAATTTGAGCACGAACCCCTTTAACTTGATTATACAGATGCCGGTATGTGTTGTTTTACTGGTTTTCTTATGCGAGTTAATTAATATATTTTTGCGAGGTATTGTTAAAAGGGCCAAGGTAACTTCTTGTATTTGTAAATTTTATTAGGAACCATAACAGACATGATGTTATGGTTAGTGAAGTTTTTAACAATAACAAAAAGGTAAATTAGGAAATGTATTTACAAATAAACGGACTACAAGATCGATCACCTAAATGCGATCCTAATGAGTGAAAGTTATCCCTTTAGGTTTACTTATTTTTTCTAGAAAAGCTTCATCTTGGTGGGGAAGTTTTTGAAGAAAGGAAAGCTAATATATTTTTATAAAAAGGTTTCACCTAGTTGATTTGGTATACCTAATATCAACTCGAAGATTTATACCACTTTTGTTTTTTTCCTAAAACTTCTTCAAGTGTGTAAATTTAACACGATGGCATTTTTTATCGTTGGTATCCGGTACTCCATCGGGCGCTATTTGACGTTAAAAATTGCATTTTATTGAATTTCCAAACCTTGTGGAGTTTTAGAAATAAAGTTGTATAAATCTGGGAGATGATATTTGGTATACCAGTACAACTAGGTACAACCTCGAAATTAAATAAATATTAACTTGTATGTACTTTCCCTAACTGCAAAAACTCTCCCATAAGTATGCAAGTTTTTTAGAAGTCAACATTTAGAGTAAACTTACACCCTTTGAGGTTGCATTTAGTTGAAAATGTGTAAAGAAAACTCTTGTATCCCGTTTCTTTTCAAAAAAACTGATTTTAGTTTTGGTACATGTTTGATTCACGTAGAAATTTTGTACTGTGGCACCTTTAGGATAGGTAAATAGGAAATTGAAAGTTTGCCTGACAGTTTTTTATACAGGAAGTACTGTGCATAAAGCAAAAGCGAAGCGCTATGGGCAGCAATGAGTATGAGTGAGAGCATTTATCAGAAGTTGCCGATAAACGCTCTTATTCACACTCTTTTGCTGCTCGAAGCGCTTCTCATTTGTACAAAAATATGTCTGCCAAACTTTCGATTTGTGATTTACCTATCCTAAAGGTACCACTGTGAAAAATTTCTATGTAAATCAAACACTTACCGAAACGGGTGTCACGAGCTCTTACCCCTGTATTCTTAAACCACAATCACAAATGTTCATAAGCTTCACGTGTTTACTTTAATCTTAATCAGAGTTTTAACTAAAATAGGTTTCAACACTCATAAATATTTTTTCACAATTCCGGGAGTAAAGTGCTCACTTTACTCCCGCTTTGGCGGGACTAAAGTAATACTTTTTTTTTCGCGCCATTATTGCGCGCTATTGATCTGAAATTTTGCATATGTATTAGAATTTAATGGAAGATGTGTTCAAATAAATGTAAACCTCCCCGTTATTGTGATTTCTTGTATTCGAATGTTTGGATTTACAAGTAAGAAATTGATTAGGGAATCGAATAGAAAATATTTGCAAGTTTGACAAATAATTGGAACAAAATAATAGATTTTTTCAGGGTTAGGTATGTACTTTTTCGTTAAATTAGTAAAACTACTGTTCAATGATCTTTATTTGGATGACATGTTATTTGTAAATTTTTACACGTTTTCGAGTCTTTAAAATTTAATTGTAATTGGTTTAAATTTAATATTTCAATATATTTGGAAATTTGAACTAACATTTTTGAAGTTACTATTTAACTTGAAAAAATTTTACTTTAAATTTCCAAACATATTGAAATATTAAATTTAAACCAATTACAATTAAATTTTAAAGACTCGAAAACGTGTAAAAATTTACACAAAACATGTCATCCAAATAAAAATCATTGAAAAAGTAGTTTCATTAATTTAACGAAGAAGTACATACCTAATCCTAAAAATAAATTCAACTTGGTAAAAACAAACCCATTTAATTAAAATAATAGAACGTGAAATTATTTAAATTTTTTTATTTTTTTTGGTGATCCTCTATTTTAATAGTAAAACGGTTTTGTTTCGACAATGGTTAATAAGAGCAACTATAAAGTGGTGTCAGATATTTCTGGTTATTTATTATTAAGGCTTACAACGACAAACAATGTAAACAATTATCCTAATATGGAATAGTTATTAACATGTGAAAATAATTGTATTTAGTAAACCAATTATCCTTGGAAAAATAATAATACTCTTTCGAGAGAATATTCATATCCTCATTTCAACAAGGAGTTTTCTCTTGAAAGATTGGTAGTAGTTTTCTAGGATATTGCTTGCGATAGCAATAACTCGGTAACAGGCCACTAATTTAATCAAAGACCCGAAACGTAGGACCCTATTTTTACAGTTGCTCTTCTCCATCTCAAATCACAAATAAACCCTTTTTTTCAATTTACGTAAATCAAACGCTACTTAATTTAAACATCAATTAATAAAAAAAGGACATTTTTTCTTATTAAAACTTGGGATTTTATCGATGTATTTGACGTAAATTAGTTATCAAAATAAATAAAACTTCACTTAAATAAAGTCAAGTACATCAATGAAAATGAGGTTTTAAAGTAAAAATGTCATATTTTTCTATTATTTTCTGTTATTTTATGGAGCGTTGATTAGAAGGGAACTACGGTTTACGCTTAAGACATATTTAAATATCTGAAAAAGTTAAGTAATTTGTTTTTGGAAAAATTAGGGGCACCCAATTTGACTAATTTCGTCAATTTTTTGGAATTTAACCCAGACAAATTTTTTTATTCGATTCCTCAATTACTTTTCAAAAATTCAGTTCTCTTCACTTTTTGTTACGTACAACTGGTGCACATTCAGAATTACCAAGTGAAGCTTGGGAAATATGTTCAGACGTACATCCTTGGTAACAAATTAGAAACAAAGTTCCAAGTCATCTTGTATGGGATCTCCTGCAGGATTCTTGGAGTTTCCTGTCGGCAAATATGGTGATAAACTAGACGTCACCTTTTTTGTAGAGCAAAGCTTTACAGGAAACGCCCAAGAATCCCTAGGGGTTTTTTCAGTTTTCCGGATGACTTGGATTTTTAACATGTCCGTCATCGAGGAGAGGTGCATCTAAATATTTTCTCAAATATTCATTTGATAATTCTAATTACTTTGCAAAGATTATTTGCTGCATTTTTCTAGTTCGTCTTTTATTTTTCGATCGATTTTCAATTTTTTGGTCTTGTAAAAAAATTGTAGATAATTGTAGCATATTTTCTTGTTTTGAAGAAAGAATTTATTAAATCTTCCCTTCATTATAAGAATTTTTGATGAAATTTTTCTATAATTGACACATTTTTGTATGTACAAAAACTTGGAAATTCCAAAGTAAGATCATGGAATTGAAAATGGGCCCAGCAATAAAAACATGATTGGCAAAAGAAATGCAGTAAGTAGTATTGCAATATTGTCACAAGTATGGCCGTACAATATTCTGTTTGCAAAATTCGAACAGATTAAAAACATGAACTAGGAAATAGATGATCGACAAAAAGTGTAGGAGACTAATTTTTTAAACTTTGGTAAATCTGTAACTGCATGACAAATTTGTATAACTTTGTGATTTAGATATTATTTTTTAATGTATTGTAAATTTCATGCAATATTTAATTATTAAAATTCATTAACCAATACAATTTGCACTTATTTAATTTACGCAGTTTTTAAAATAAGACCAAAATTGCCAACTGTTATTAAAATAATGATGTATGAATTACGTTCAAAGAAGAATTGGTTAAAATAAATTTAAATATGTATGTACTTATTCGCAATGGTAATAAATCTATTGTTTTATTAGAAGTAAATATTTATATTATGTTATTAAAATATTCACCCTACACCACCGATTGTATCTTGTGTATCTCGAGATTGGTCGTGGGGGGATTGTAATTAAGACAGGTGTGTCTGACGTTACAATCGAAACGCCTTATTGTTTATAAGTTTTATTTGTTTAACATTATGCACATGTACATAGTATGTGGTAGGTTGGTATCATAGGCGTATCCAACAGTAAAGAGTAGGGTCGAATGAATGTTTACGAATTACTTGACAAAAATATTTCGTAATGAAGCATGTTTGTTCCAACTTGTTTATGAAAATAAAATGTTCGTAATCCGTATTAGTCGTATAGATATATATTATCGAACAAAGAAGTTCATGTACGATATAACAAATGAATGAATGCGATCCATACTCATTGCTCATTGGACAAGGGACATACCTACCAAGTGACGCTCACAACATCAGGTGTTGTAGTTGTTTGTTATATTATATTACCAATGACTTTGTAATAGGTTTAAGTATCATGAGTAAAACAAAATGAATTGTATTATTATTTATTTGTATGCATCATCATAAGTAAGCTATGCGACATCACATAATATTACAAATGTATGTTTATATTATTACCAATGACTATGTAATAGATTAAGTATCATGTATAAAAGTAAAACACATTGAACTGTATTATTTATTTGTATGCATCATCGTAAGTAAGCTATGTGACATCACAAGACAAAGACGTACTCACTATCAGTCATACTCATCGCTTATTGGACAAGGACATACCTACCAAGTGGTGACGCTCACCATCACGTGTTGTACTAGTTGTTCGTTATGTTATATTACCAATCGCTTTGTAATAGGTTAAGTGTCATCAATAAAAGTAAAACACAATCAACTGTTTATTATTTATTTATCTGCATCATCATAAAAGTAAGCTTCACATAATATATTACAAGTATAAGTACATTAAAAGGCCTTCCCCGTAGCGACGAACTTCGACGTTCGTCCACCAGAGGAATAACAATGACAAATTTTATTTTTCAAAGTGAAATTGTCAAATAAAAATTTGACATTTCGGACTTAGAAAAATTCGGGGACTAACTCTCGCCGCTCGCAGCGGCAGCATCTCCCCTCAAACAAATGGTTTTCTTGCCCGACCGACCCCCCGATCTTGGTGGTCCTCGCTTCGCTCGGACCAAGCTTCTTGGGGGAGTGTTACTTGTTGGAGGTCCTCGCTTCGCTCGGACCTACGTCCTTTCGCACTGCTTCGCAGTGTCCCACAAACCCACCCTCAGAGCTACACTTACTTATATAGCTTAAATTTTTCCCACTACATTTTAGACCTTGGTGGGGGGTCACGTGACTCCCCACCAACTTGTTACATTTACTCAATACATTCGTGACGTTTTATTGTTAACATATAAGTACAAGTCATTTTTTTCTGATTTGCAATATAAGCTACAATCGTAACGAACACTTCGGGAAGAAGCTTGTTCCACTAACAAAGACGATGGGCCAGAAAACCAGTTTTTTAGGGGGAGAAGCTCACCGTTACCAGCAGCGGTATTATGTCCCGAAGTTAACACTTTACACTTTAACTTCCTTCTTCTCCCCGAAACCTCCATCATCACCAACTCCGATGTCGATTATGTAATCTGCTATTCTCTCCGTTTATCTGAAATTCAAAACACAAATTACAATTGGTTTTTCAAATTTACACAATACACACATCATCAATTACGGGGAATATTTGTGGGGGGCGCGGGGGGATAAAATTTACTACGCCACACTGACTCCTATTTCCAACTACCCACCTTGCCCGATGTTACCCCGAACTTTTCAAGACTATCCCACTTTTCGCTAAACTACTTAACACTTCCAACTCCTGAAATTACCTTCAATAGGTACAGCTAACTGACAGGGCGATTTACCCCTGGTAAACCCAAATCAATTTTTGACCTAAACACTTTTTCTTGACGCAACCTAAATTTTCACCACTGCCCTAAACAAACTAATCACATTCTGCCCGTATTTCTACTAGCAGATTTCTCGCATTAAGCGGCAGGAGTTTTCCAGTCCCTTCGCCCCTAATTTTTTTTGGAAATTAATAATATTCCTCACAATTTAAACAAACAACTTTCAAAAAATAGTAGGTGCATTTACAAATAACTCCAAAGATACTAATGCCGACTTTTAAAGGAATATCTTCGCGGATGATTTTATTTTTTCTATAGTAATTCCAAACCGCCCAAGATATCCTTTTGAAAATTAACTATATTATTTTTGCAGTTATTTCAAGAAACAACTTCTGCTTTTTTTAAATTATTATTTAAATTTAGAAGTACAACATTAATTCACAACGAAATAAGGGTGGACGATATACCCCACTACCGTTAATTAAGACTTGGGTTTTGCTGTGTTTCACAGGAAATAAGTTTTCTTAAAACTCCTCTCTTATAAAATAATATCGACACTTCCAAGGAATAAACTTGTAACTTATTTTCACCATATTTCGGGAGAGCGATTTCAAAGTTTAAAAATTTCCTGCGGATTTAACTTATGTTAACTGCAAAACGGTTGTGATTTTCGGCAATATTTTAAACTTTCAAACTCACTTTACCGATTTTAAAGTTAAAAATTAGTTCAACTTTTGTTCTTGGAAGTGTCCAGATATATAATATAACAACACATAAGCAAAATAATCTAAGTCCTCTTAAAACGGATTGACTTATAATTTTGACAACATAATATCCACACCTCCCAAGAAATAAAGTTGTAACTCAATTTTACTTTTTTCTGGAGAGCATTTTAAAAGTTTATAAATTTCCCGAAGATTTAACTTTACTGCAAAATGGTTGTTTCAAATTAAAAACAATAATTTAAAACAAGCATTTGGTAATTAAGCCAAACCTTCGGGAATTTTTTCAACTTTCAAATCGCTCTGCCGCAAAAAGTTAAAAATGAGTTACATTTTTAATTACAGTTACACAAAGCGCAGCAAGATCCCCATCCTAAAGAGACTATGCCTAATTGGGAGGTCGAAAAAAAGTGACTTTTTTATTTTTTCTTATTTCAGGAATCGAAAGAATTTCAATAATTTTCAAAGAATCACAGGAGAATTCAAAGCAAGTGTACACAAAGTTTTTGAGATATTTACTGAATCTTAGTGTAGTCGTAGTCAACAAATTAACTAAATTTAAGAATTATTCATTTCCGCAAGTCAGTTAGTTATTGAAAAGTTATTAACAATGGTCTTTTTATGGTTTTTTGCCAATATTCGGAAAAGCAAGCCAGTTGAGACAAAAACAGTTTCCAAATGTACTTGGTAGATCATAAAATTCTCTACAATAATAATTATAACACAAAACCGATACCTTCGACGCTTAAATTTGTATTGGTCTGCCGCCAAAATTTCACCAAGGAGTGACAAAAGTGATTGTCATTTTTTGGTAATAGCCTTATAACGTTTTCCGGTTGTTTAAAATGCAATCACGATTTAAAAAAATTACCATCTTGATACATAAGAAACATTTTTCTTGAGGACAGTACAATTATTATCATACCATCCCTGTATAATAAATAATAAAAGTAATTGATTTTTTGCATTATGGTTGTTTGTGATTTTCGGTTCTTAAATAACATTCGATTGAGAAACAGAGAAGATATTAATTATTATTTTCTTGTACAAGCAAAATCCTTATCAAGAGAATAATTAATTGATTGCCTCGTATGATATCTAAGAACCAAAAACCCAACTGCAAAAAGCTCTACTTCATACCATTAGTATGGTATAAAAAAATGACAAACAAATGCTTTAGAACTGCATGATCGAGACTTGAAGGCACTATCGAATCCCATTTTCAATAATTATTATAAAGAATTTTATGTCCTAAAAAAGTTTTATCTGTCTTGGTTTCTAAGATAATGAAGAAAATATATTTATTTTGGCAAACATTATCAATAAATTTTTAACCTGGCTAACAAAGACTTGTGGAAATTCAAGTTTTCTAATGGAGATTATAAAATATTATAATACTAAATCGGGCATTAACTCAATTATTATTAAATGTCACATACCTTTTTCTTTTAATCTGGCTGTTGTTCATTAATCTTCTCTTCTTCCACATCGGCATTCTTCTCGAGTTCTGAAAATAAAAAATATTTTTAAGAATGTGTCAACTAATTTTGCAATACAAATTTTATTAACAATAAAAGACTAACAAGTTTCAATTGCTGAACAAAAGTACCTAACGTCCTAACAAATGCGATTAAAAAACATTATCGAGAACCTACAGTTTTTCAATTTTACAGTAAAACCCTAACAAATTCAACCAAAATACTTGCATGGAAACCTATAGTTTTACTGTGGCCAGAGTAACTCTTCAACGGATTTATGATCTAAACTTCCAATTGGAAAACAAAACCAAGTATACCGAAAGACCTAATACGATTAAAAAAACATTAGCGGAGACTTACAGGTTTTCTATGAAACATTAATATCTCCGAAACTAATACTTATTCCTTATTGAAAATTCAAGGGCATATAGGGTAAGAATTCCACCTAAAAGACATTAAATTTTTGAAAAGGGAAGCATATATATTTTTATAAAAAAAATACTCTCAATCTTCTTTTAAAATCGCAAAATTTTTGGTTAATTGGTAATTTTTAAGATTTATAAATTTTTAAAAATCAAGTACCATGTTCCACGTAAGGGAAAAAAAGTTTTTCCGAAATCCACAAAATTACCGAATGGTCGGCGATTTTCTGTATGCTATACACAATATTTTTGAAAATAAAATTGAATTCATTCTAGCAACCGTTGGATGTTTATTCATTTTTAATAGTAGTCAGTTTTGACATTTATAAAATTGGAAAAACATAAATATTTAATGTTGTTTTCATTTGTAACTTTTGCAGAAGATGGGAATGACTTTTCATCTCGCTCATTTCCAACAAAAACCCAACTCCATAGGTTTAACTGGTTGAAAATATTCTGATCAAAAGCATTTTCATTGCAAAATTAATAATAATTTATTCAAAATTACTCAGCAGTTTATAACATTTCCTGTGAATCATGTACATTTGAACATAAACCAGATAATCATTTAAGCTAAAGTAAAGAATAATTATTTAGAAAAGAACATGAAATATCCGGGTAAACAATCCATTGCCAAAATTGCTTTATCAATTTAAATTTAACAAAATGAAAATGTAATATTTTTAATTTAATTTGCATCATTTAAAAAACGTCCTTAGAAACTCTTGAATAAGCGGATGTACGCGTATCGTAATTTTAAAAAACTATTGGACACAAAGAAGTTTCGATTTAAAAACATTGAGTTAGTAATCTAAAATGTTTATTATTTTTCAACTCAAAATTATCAAAATTTGCGCAATAAAGATTTTTTAAAATCAAAAGTAAAATTTTGCAGTGGCGCAGATATTCGTTTTTCCTACAAATAGCTAAAAAAAACTGTAGCGCTAGTGGAAAGGTGCAATTCCTCTCCAATCGTTCCCTTTGTATGTATTTTAATGTTGAAATCTTCTTCGAGGTCAGATTTATAACAGTATGGCATGATTACATTTTTATAATAAAACTCAAAAAAATTTTATGCAAATTTACTACAATTTCATAGCAGTGCAGACAAGATAATAATAATTTATTCAAAATTACTCAGCAGTTTATAACATTTCCTGTGAATCATGTACATTTGAACATAAAATGCAAGTTATTTCACATGACAATATTAAATCCCTGCACTTACGATTACGATATTAAAATATAATATAAATTTAAAGAGTTTTCCAAACTATTTCTTCGATAGCAATTTATTTATATTTATCCCCTTGGAAGCTCTATATGATGCTGCCAAATAATGATTTCTGATTAACTAGCCTATTTACTAAAAATGTCTTCAAGAACTTTTCTTAAAGCTCGATATAAATAATAATAATACTTCCTTTGCATTAAAAAAGCTAGGTCAAATTTGACTAGTTTCTAGAATAAATTTGTTATAAGTTAGAACATTTAGGCAACAACATATTCTAATATAAAAATTAAAATCTTGTGCTCCTAAATTTCAGTTCATATTCTGTTACTCGTTTTTTCTGAAACTACACGAATTTGTAAATACATTTTTGAATACAAAGAAAAAATCATTATTGATACAATCTATGGCTTAAAACCACAAAATTCAGAACTATCATGTAGTATTCCTACTCCGCAATACCAGCGATAAACAAGTATTGTTCAAAAAACTCCCTAATTATTAATGATTTCATGAAAAACAATCTTAAATATTAATTTCCAATTTATTCAAAAGCTTTACAAATATTTTTCTTAGGTCCAGTTTCTCAATCGTGAATAAATCAACCTAAATTCAATAGTTAACTTAGAATTCTGACCAATCGGGGTAGTCATAAACGTAGGTTAACCCTTGAACTTAGTTTAATTTACAATTCACAAAGAATGATTTCTAGTTAACCAGCTTATTTACTAAAAAGGTCTTCAAGAATTTTTCAAGTTCGATATAAATAATAATACTTTCGTTGCAATAAAAATCTAGGTCAAAATCGACTAATTTCGATTAGATTCGTTCTCCCTCTGGAAGAATGGTCTAAATAATATGCCTCATGAATTTTTAAAATATGACAACTTTAAATATCGAACGTAGAATTATTTAAACAAATTAAATTTCATCATCTTTGACTTTTTTACTACAGGTTTATTAAGATTTCAAAAGTCCCTCAGAATTTTTTCAAACTTAAGTACTAAGTTGAATCGACTTGCCACCGTTTGGAAGACACTCGTATGGCAATCATCGGCTTCAATGACTCCGGAGGTATTGCTCATCCGTAATCAAAAAATTAAACGGCATTTTAATTTGTAAACCAGAGGCTAACGCCGTAATCGGCGTTAGCCTCTGGTCTACAAACTAAAATGCAGTTTGATTTTTGATTTCGGATAAGCAAAACTTCCAGATTCAACTTCCAATTTTTGTTTGAAAAAATTTGAGGGACTGTTGAAATGTTAATAAAGGTGTAGTAAAAATTCAGGTACTACAGTACTACAACTTTTTCATGTTTGTTTAAAATTTTTCAAATTTAATTGCAATTTAATAAAATTGCTGGACGAATTTTCAATAACTATTACATTAAAATTCTTTATACTCTTTTATAAAACAATATAAATTTTGATTAGGTATCACATTTGATCACAATAATTAAGTTTTAACAAATAGTCTTCAGTAAAACCGATATAACCAATTAAGGCTCGGTTAATTTTAAAATTTCTAGCTTACAAAATCACTTTATTTTTCATAAAATAAATATTCATACTCAATCCAACATTTATTGTTCAGGTCACATAAGCAGTATTTCACTTAACGAGGGTGGCAATCAAGTGTGGGTAAAGCCACCCCGTCAATGACAAGTCAGATAAATTTCACCTATGCAGATTTGCTAAATTTGATTCTCATAAAATAAGTTTTCCTGTGAATGTCACTGAAATAAGGAAATGGGGCAGTACAGCATACCCGTAGATGCCATGGCCCACGAGGATAAGCATAAATAAAATAGCAGTAAATAAAATTGTATAAATGCACTAGTAATCATGTATTTTCTGCTAATTATGATATAAACCAATGGTTCGAATGTTAATATCAAGTGCCTTTATAGCTATTTCAGCCAACGTATAATTTTTGTTCTATCGCAGTAGAAATTGCACCTATTTGTAGGAAGGTTACGATAAAAAAAACCTTTAAATAGGAATATCTTTTGTTGAAACCCCTGAAGGTATTTTTCAAGCTTTGTTATAAATAATTGCAAATTATAATAATTGTTAAGTACTCAAAAATTTATTTACAAAATTATTTAAAAAGTATTTCATTTTTAAAAGTAACAATTTATCAGTAAATTCGAGTTCATATTATTACTCATAATAATTTAACGACTCATAATATGCACGTGTATTATTTAAATTGATTTTTATCGTAATACTGAAAAATGAATCATAAAACTAACAGGTATGAACTCGAATTAGCAAACAAAGGATTTATATAATTTTGAAGTTTATAATTGGATATCGGATTATATTATGCACTAAAAAAATGGCAAAATATGCACTAAAAAAATGGGGAAAACATGCACTATAAAAATGCTATTCTTTATGTTAAATGCTAAATTTATTTATCGTTTGTTATTATTTGTCTTTCCTTGTTCAATAATCAAATTATTTTTCATAATCCATAAAATTTCCAAGCCCAATCGTCTCAGACAGATCACCTTTCTTTAGCATTTTTTTAAAAATTATTAAATAATAAAACTAGTAAGAATAGTACTACATATTACATATTATTTCTACCGAAATAAGCATGGTCGTCAAAAAAGTACTCAAGTATAAATATCGATGCCAACTTGCAAATCGTTTGCCTAAAATAATGTTGTGCTAACTTGGAAATTAGTAATATTTGAGTATAAAATCTTGAAGATATGTGGATTCATGTGAAACTAGTCGTATTTCTAAATAGTTCTCTACATGCAAAATTGAAAAGAAAGTATTGTTGTTCGTACCAAAGTTAAATAAAATTTGTAAAAAACTACCGAACGATATTATTTTATTCATCATAAATAAAATACCCTATAGCATAATCAATTTAGATTTGTATCACGAAAAGATTATAAACAAAATTTAATTTGCCTCGAATATAGCACGCAAATATAAGTGTCATCCTGGGATGGATTCTTGAAAATTTTAATTTTGTAAAAATATAAAATTTGGGATTTGAAACAATGGCAATCATCATTTCTATGATTTTCATTGTTTAAAACCTCATACATGTTCAAGACACATATTTTCAAAAATCGATCCCCTAGCAGAAGTCACCGATTCAAATTTTTACCCCCATTAATGAAACCCAAAACTTGCAATACAGCAAGTTAATTAAAATTTATTGTTTCATTTAAAACATGAACAATTAATAATTATGAACTTAATGATTTCTACTAGTCTGAACATCAACCAAATATTATTTAAAGTGTAAATACCTTTCATTTCCAAATACAGCACTGCGAACATTATTTCTTCATCTCGGTAAATGTTCAAACTGTCTTTATCCAAATTCATTCAATGTTCACACACACACGCGGGCACTATCACTTGATTTAATTCGATTTATTTTATAAATACAACACCGTTAACATTAATTCATCACCTCGATAAATTTTCAAACTGTCTTTATCCAAATTCTTTCAATGTTTACACATAAAAGCGCACTTATAACTTGATTTGATTTGCTTCATTTAGAATACAGCACCGCTAACATTAATTCTTCATCTCGGTATATTTTCAAACTGTTTATCCAAATTCTTTTCAATGTTCACACACACACACACGGGCGCCCATACTTGATTTGCTTGATTTCGAATACAGCACTGCAATCATTAATTGTTCACCTCGGTAAATTTTGAAACTGTCTTTATCCAAATTCTTTCAATGTTCACACACGCGCGCGCACTATAACTTGATTTGATTTGCTTGATTTAGAATACAGTACCGTTAACATTAATTCTTCACCCCGGTAAATTTTCAAACTATCTTTATCCACATTCTTTCCAATGTTCAAACACACACGGGCGCCCATCACTTGATTTGATTCAGTTGATTTCAAATACAGCATCGGTAACATTAATTCTTCACCTCGGTATATTTTCAAACCGTGTTTATCCAAATACTTTCCAATGGTCACGCAAGCACCATCACTTGATTTGATTCACTTGATTTCAAATACAGCACGATTAATATGTATTCTTCACTTCGGTAAATTTTCAAACTGTCTTTATTCAAATTCTTTCAATGTTCACACATAAGCGCGCACTATCACCTGATTTAATTTGCTTGATTTCGAATACAGCTCTGCTAACATTAATTCTTCACCTCGGTAAATTTTTTCAAACTGTCTTTAATCCAAATTCTTTCCAATGTTCACACACACAAACGGATGCCAGTCACTTGATTTCTTATAAAGACTATAACAAATTAAAATTAACGTTCATAACTTGTTTAGTTTTAAAACGCGAAAGCAAAAAGTAAATTATTGAACGATTTTATTGACAACTCAAAACGTCATTTTTAAAAATTCAAATAAATTCGATTTAAATGACATACGGCGCCATCTATCGGTAAATATCGAAAATGGTGTTAATATTTAAAATATTTGACAATTTATTTAGTTTTAAAATTTCAAAATTTTAATTGGAAAATTATTATGGCAAAGTTTCATTCCATTACAACAATTTGGTCTTTGTTTAATTAAAACTTGAGTAAGCTTGAAATAGAAAAAGAACTCAAAATAAAAAATTTTTAAGTAAATTTGTGGTTTTTAGTATGTATTTATGGTTAAATTCAAAAAATATAAGAATAATACAATACGTAGAAAATCAAAATTCAAAAAATTTAAAAAGGAGACAATTAACACATAACAGGTCTGGATTAAGAAAATTTGAAAAAATGAAAATTTCGTAATACGAAGTACAATATAACGTTATTTCATGGTTATTGCCATTCTTCAGTTGCACGCATCGATTACGATTACATTGTAAAATAAGAAGAAAAAATTTTTCAAACTAAACAAAATTATCGACTAAATTGTACAAAATTGACTTACCATAACCTCCAAAGATTATCAAAACTGAACTTGTTACACGAGGTATGAATAATTTAAAAATGATTTGAACTAAGAAATTCGTTTACCTAGCACTGCTAGTTTGAAATCCGAAGGCACTGCCCTCTTAATATGATTTCTAAAAACTTTGAAAAAATTCAAAATTCAAAAATTTACCACGTTTTTTAACCGTGAGGCGTAAAACTAGAAAAAGAACTCAAAATAAAAAATTTTTAAGTAAATTTGTGGTTTTTAGTATGTATTTATGGTTAAATTCAAAAAATATAAGAATAATACAATACGTAGAAAATCAAAATTCAAAAAATTTAAAAAGGAGACAATTAACACATAACAGGTCTGGATTAAGAAAATTTGAAAAAATGAAAATTTCGTAATACGAAGTACAATATAACGTTATTTCATGGTTATTGCCATTCTTCAGTTGCACGCATCGATTACGATTACATTGTAAAATAAGAAGAAAAAATTTTTCAAACTAAACAAAATTATCGACTAAATTGTACAAAATTGACTTACCATAACCTCCAAAGATTATCAAAACTGAACTTGTTACACGAGGTATGAATAATTTAAAAATGATTTGAACTAAGAAATTTTCATTTTTTCAAATTTTCTTAATCCAGACCTGTTATGTGTTAATTGTCTCCTTTTTAAATTTTTTGAATTTTGATTTTCTACGTATTGTATTATTCTTATATTTTTTGAATTTAACCATAAATACATACTAAAAACCACAAATTTACTTAAAAATTTTTTATTTTGAGTTCTTTTTCTAGTTTTACGCCTCACGGTTAAAAAACGTGGTAAATTTTTGAATTTTGAATTTTTTCAAAGTTTTTAGAAATCATATTAAGAGGGCAGTGCCTTCGGATTTCAAACTAGCAGTGCTAGGTAAACGAATTTCTTAGTTCAAATCATTTTTAAATTATTCATACCTCGTGTAACAAGTTCAGTTTTGATAATCTTTGGAGGTTATGGTAAGTCAATTTTGTACAATTTAGTCGATAATTTTGTTTAGTTTGAAAAATTTTTTCTTCTTATTTTACAATGTAATCGTAATCGATGCGTGCAACTGAAGAATGGCAATAACCATGAAATAACGTTATATTGTACTTCGTATTACGAAATTTTCATTTTTTCAAATTTTCTTAATCCAGACCTGTTATGTGTTAATTGTCTCCTTTTTAAATTTTTTGAATTTTGATTTTCTACGTATTGTATTATTCTTATATTTTTTGAATTTAAGCTTGAAATAATCAAATTACAAACAAGTCGATCCTTATATTTTCTAGCAACTTTAAAACATCGTCCTTTGCTGCCAATTGGATTTCAAAGTGTTTCTAAATGCATTTGCAATTCACCGTTAGCTTACTTTTAGCTTTAGCTTTACAAATTTTTTCTTGGGTCCAGTTTCTCAATCGTAAGTTATAACCCAAATTCAATGGTCAACTTTTAATTCTTACTAATCGGGGTAGCCATAAACGTAATACGTAAGTAGTTAATCATTGAATTTGCTTTAACTTACAATTAAAAGACTGGACCATAATTGGTTGGAAATTAATAGCAAACGAAAGAAAGCTATGACACAAATTAATATTTCGGCAAAAGTCATCAAATTCAAAATTATACCGTTTCAGTTGAGAACACTCAAATTGTATGTAAAATTGGAAAACATCAATCTCAAATAAAAAAAAAACAGCATTATTATTTTGTTGTACAAAAATTCTACAAGAGCTGTTCTTAGTTGCAAATTTTATCTCGAATAAGATGCATATAAAAAGATTAAATTTAACTGAAATCTAAGACTTGAAAATATAAAAAAATCTGAAACCACTGCAAGAAATTACATTTTTTTATTCACAATTCTACAACATAAACAAAGGAAGGCCCTATAATCGGTTGCCCCATGAAAAGTATTCTTTGAAATTCTCAGATGATGTGCAATTGTTTTTATTTTAAGAGGTTTAAAAAAATCACCGCCTCGACATCAAATGGCGAAATCGGTGTGTTCTACTACCGGTAGATATGTGAATTAATTTCAAGTGAATTAAGCATGTTCGAAGTTACATCTAAATAATATAAGTTATGCGAAGGTGACAATAGAAAAGATTTCCAAGAATGAATCCTTTTCGTTAAAACTCCACAAGGATATTTTTCAAGTTTTGATATTGAAAATTCAAGGGCATATAGGGTAAGAATTCCACCTAAAAGACATTAAATATTTAGAAAAGGGAAGCATATATATTTTTATAAAAAAAATACTCTCAATCTTCTTTTAAAATCGCAAAATTTTTGGTTAATTGGTAATTTTTAAGATTTATAAATTTTTAAAAATCAAGTACGATGTTCCACGTAAAGGAAAAAAGTTTTTCCGAAATCCACAAAATTACCGAATGGTCGGCGATTTTTTGTATGCTATACACAATATTTTTGAAAATAAAATTGAATTCATTCTAGCAACCGTTGGATGTTTATTCATTTTTAATAGTAGTCAGTTTTGACATTTGTAAAATTGGAAAAAAATAAATATTTAATGTTGTTTTCATATATGTAACTTTTGCAGAAAATGGGAACGACTTTTCATCTGGCTCATTTGCAACAAAAACCCAACTCCATAGGTTTAACTGGTTGAAAATATTCTGATCAAAAGCATTTTCATCGCAAAATTAATAATAATTTATTCAAATTTACTCAGCAGTTTATAACATTTCCTGTGAATCATGTATACATTTGAACATAAACCAGATAATCATTTAAGCTAAAGTAAAGAATAATTATTTAGAAAAGAAAATGAAATATCCGGGTAAACAATCCATTGCCAAAATTGCTTTATCAATTTAAATTTAATAAAATGAAAATGTAATATTTTTAATTTAATTTGCATCATTTAAAAAATGTCCTTAGAAGCTCTTGAATACGCGGATGTACGCGTACCGTAATTTTAAAAAACTATTGGACACAAAGAAGTTTCGATTTAAAAACATTGAGTTAGTAATCTAAAATGTTTATTATTTTTCAACTCAAAATTATCAGCGCAATAAAGATTTTTTAAAATTAAAAGTAAAATTTTGCAGTGGTGCAGATATTCGTTTTTCCTACAAATAGCTAAAATAAACTGTATGTATTTTAATGTTGAAATCTTCTTCCAGGTCAGATTTATAACAGTATGGCATGATTACATTTTTATAATAAAACTCAAAAAAATGTTATGCAAATTTACTACAATTTCATAGCAGTGCAGACAAGATAATAATAATTTATTCAAAATTACTCAGCAGTTTATAACATTTCCTGTGAATCATGTACATTTGAACATAAAATGCAAGTTATTTCACATGACAATATTAAATCCCTGCACTTACGATTACGATATTAAAATATAATATAAATTTAAAGAGTTTTCCAAACTATTTCTTCGATAGCAATTTATTTATATTTATCCCCTTGGAAGCTCTATATGATGCTGCCAAATAATGATTTCTGATTAACTAGCCTATTTACTAAAAATGTCTTCAAGAACTTTTCTTAAAGCTAGATATAAATAATAATAATACTTCCTTTGCATATAAAAGCTAGGTCAAATTCGACTAGTTTCTAGAATAAAATTTTTATAAGTTAGAACATTTAGGCAACAACATATTCTGTTACTCGTTTTTTCTGAAACTACACGAATTTGTAAATACATTTTTGAATACAAAGAAAAAATCATTATTGATACAATCTATGGCTTAAAACCACAAAATGCAGAACTATCATGTAGTATTCCTACTCCGCAATACCAGCGATAAACAAGTATTGTTCAAAACACTCCCTAATTATTAATGATTCAAAAGCTTTACAAATATTTTTCTTAGGTCCAGTTTCTCAATCGTGAATAAATCAACCCAAATTCAATAGTTATAACTTAGAATTCTGACCAATCGGGGTAGTCATAAACGTAGGTTAACCCTTGAACTTAGTTTAATTTACAATTCACAAAGAATGATTTCTAGTTAACCAGCCTATTTACTAAAAAGGTCTTCAAGAATTTTTAAAGTTCGATATAAATAATAATACTTTCGTTGCAATAAAAATCTAGGTCAAAATCGACCAGTTTCGATTAGATTCGTTCTCCCTCTGGAAGAATGGTCTAAATAAAATGCCTCATGAATTTTTAAAATAATATGACAACTTTAAATATTGAAGGTAGAATTATTTAAACAAATTAAATTTCATTAAACTTGATAATTTGACTATATTTTGCTTTTTTCTTCTTTTTTTTATGAACTTTTAAAACATCTTTAACTTTTTTACTACAGGTTTATTAAGATTTCAAAAGTCCCTCAGAATTTTTTCAAACATAAGTACTAAGTTGAATCGACTTGCCACCGTTTGGAAGACACTCGTATGGCAATCATCGGCTTCAAGGACTCCGGAGGTATTGCTCATCCGTAATCAAAAAATTAAACGGCATTTTAATTTGTAAACCAGAGGCTAACGCCGTAATCAGAATAAAGTAAAAATATCAAAAATTGAATTTTTGGTTCAAGTAACAGAGCCAAAATTCAATTTTTGATATTTTTACTTTATTTTGATTACGGGCGTTAGCCTCTGGTCTACAAACTAAAATGCAGTTTGATTTTTGATTTCGGATAAGCAAAACTTCCGGATTCAACTTCCAATTTTTGTTTGAAAAAATTTGAGGGACTGTTGAAATGTTAATCAAGGTGTAGTAAATTTTCAGGTACTACAGTACTACAACTTTTTCATGTTTGTTTAAAATTTTTCAAATTTAATTGCAATTTAATAAAATTGCTGGACGAATTTTCATTAACTATTACATTAAAATTCTTAAGACTCTTTTATAAAACAATATAAATTTTGATTAGGTATCACATTTGATCACATTAATTAATTAAGTTTTAACAAATACAGTCTTCAGTGAAACCGATATAACCAATTAAGGCTCGGTTAATTTTAAATTTTCTAGCTTAAAAAATTGACTTTATTTTTCATAAACTAAATATTCATACTTAATCGAACATTAAATGTTCAGTCACATAAGCAGTATTTTACTTAACGAGGGTGGCAATCAAGTGTGGGTAAAGCCACCCCTAGCTTCGTCACTGACAAGTCAGATAAATTTCACCTATGCAGATTTGCAAAATTTGATTCTCATAAAATAAATTTTCCTGTGAATGTCACTGACATAAGGAAATTGGGCAGTACAGCATACCCGTAGATGCCATAGCCTACGAGGATAAGCATATATAAAATAGCAGTAAATAAAATTGTATAAATGCACTAGTAATAATGTATTTTCTGCTAATTATGGTATAAACTACTGGTTCGAATTTTAATTTCAAGTGCCTTTATAGCTATTTGAGCCAACGTATAATTTTTGTTCTATCGCAGTAGAAATTGTACCTATTTGTAGGAAGGTTACGATAGAAAAAACCTCTAAATAAGAATATCTTTTGTTGAAACCCCCGAAGGAATTATTTCAAGCTTTGTTATAAATAATAGCAAATTATAATAATTATTAAGCACTCAAAAATTTATTTACAAAATTATTTTATTTTTTAAAGTAACAATTTATCTGTAAATTCGAGTTCATATTATTACTCATAATAATTTAACGACTCATAATATGCACGTGTATTAATTAAATTGATTTTTATCGTAATACTGAAAAATGAATCATAAAACTAACAGGTATGAACTCGAATTAGCAAACAAAGGATTCATATAATTTTGAAGTTTATAATTGGATATCGGATTACATTATGCACTAAAAAAATGGCAAAATATGCATACAAATATGCACTAAAAATGGGGAAAACAAGCACTATAAAAATGCTATTCTTTATGTTAAATGTTAAATTTATTTATCGTTTGTTATTATTTGTCTTTCCTTGTTAAATAATCAAGTTATTTTTTATAATCCATAAAATTTTCAAGCCCAATCGTCTCAGACAGATCACCTTTCTTTAGCATTTTTAAAAAAATTATTAAATAATAAAACTAGTAAGAATAGTTCTTCATATTATTTCTACCGAAATAAGCATGATCGTCAAGAAAGTACTAAATTATAAATAATGAGTTATATGCATGTGCATATGCCAACATGCGAATCGATTGCCTAAAATAATGGTGTGCTAACTTGTAAAATAATAATATTTGAGTATAAAATCTTGAAGATAATATGTGGATTCATGTGAAACTAGTCGTATTTCTAAATAGGTTTCCTACATGCAAAATTGAAAAGAAAGTATTGTTGTTCGTACCAAAGCTAAATAAAATTTGTAATAAACTACCTAACGATATTATTTTATTCATCGTAAATAAAATACCCAATAGTATAATCAATTTAGATTTGTATCACGAAAAGATTATAAACAAAATTTAATTTGCCTCGTATATATCACGCAAAATATAAGTGTCATGCTGGGATGGATTCTTGAAAATTTGAATTTTGTAAAAATATAAAGTTTGGGGTTTGAAACAATGGCAATCATCATTTCTACGATTTTCATTGTTTTAAACCTCATATATTTTCAAAACACATATTTTCAAAAATCGATGTCCAAGCAGAAGTCACCGATTCAATTTTTTTACCGCCATTAATCAAACCCACAACTTGCAATACGGCAAGTTAATTATGATTTACTGTTTTATTTAAAACATGAACAATTAATAATTATAAACTTAATGATTTCTGCTAGTCTGAAGAACAACCAAATATTATTTAAAATGTGTAAATACCTTTCATTTCCAAATACAGCACTGCAAACATTATTTCTTCATCTCGGTAAATGTTCAAACTGTCTTTATCCAAATTCCTACAATGTTCACACACACACGCGCGCACTATCACTTGATTTTAAATACAGCACTGTTAACATTAATTCATCACCTCGATAAATTTTCAAACTGTCTTTATCCAAATTCTTTCAATGTTCACACACACACGGGCGCCCATACTTGATTTGATTTGCTTGATTTGGAATACAGCATCGCTAACATTAATTCTTCACCTCGGTATATTTTCAAACTGTTCATCGAAATTCCTTCCAATGGTCAAGCACGCACCATCACTTGATTTGAAATACAGCACCGTTAATATGAATTCTTCACCTCGGTAAATTTTCAAACTGTCTTTATCATTCTTTTCAATGTTCACACACACAGGGGCGCCCATCACTTGATTTGATTTGCTTGATTTCGAATACAGCACCGCAATCATAAATTGTTCACCTCAGAAAATTTTGAAACTGTCTTTATCCAAATTCTTTCAATGTTCACACACGCGCACGCATTATAACTTGATGTGATTTGCTTGATTTGGAATACAGCACCGTTAACATTAATTCTTCACTTCGGTAAATTTTCAAACTATCTTTATCCACATTCTTTCCAATGTTCAAACACACATGGGCGCCCATCACTTGATTTGATTCAGTTAATTTCAAATACAGCACCTTTAATATTAATTCTTCACCTCGGTATATTTTCAAACTGTGTTTATCCAAATACTTTCCAATGGTCACGCACATACCATCAGACCATCACTTGATTTGATTCGCTTGATTTCAAATACAGCATCGTTAATATGTATTCTTCACTTCGATAAATTTTCAAATTGTCTTTATGATTCTTTCCAATGTTCACACACACACACATGGGCGCCCATCACTTGATTTGGAATACAGCACCGCTAACATTAATTCTTCACTTCGGTAAATTTTCAAACTGTCTTTATTCAAATTCTTTAATGTTCACACATAAGCGCGCACTATAACCTCATTTAATTTGCTTGATTTCCAATACAGCACTGCTAACATTAATTCTTCACCTCGGTAAATTTTCAAATTGTCTTTAATTCAAATTCTTTCCAATGTTCACACACACACACACGGCGCCAGTCACTTGATTTCTTATAAAGACTACAACAAATTAAACAAATATTAAAATTAACGTTCATAATTTGTTTAGTTTTAAAACGCGAAAGCAAAAAGTAAATTATTGAAGGATTTTATTGACAGCTGCGAAACGTCATTTTTTAAAAATTCAAATAAATTCGATAAGATGACGTACGGCGGCATCTATCGGTAACTATCGAAAATGCATTTTAATAATTAAAATATTTTGACAATTTAGTTTTAAAATTTCAAATTTTAAATTAAAAATCCGTATGGCAAAGTTTCATTCCATCACAACAATTTGGTCTTTGTTTAATTAAAACTTGAGTTAGCTTGAAAGAATCAAATTACAAACAGATCGATCCTTAGGTTTTCTACCAACTTTAAAACATCTTTCTTTGCTGCCGATTGGATTTCAAAGTGTTTCTAAATACATTTGCAATTCACCGTTAGCTTACTTTTAGCTTTAGCTTTACAAATTTTTCTTAGGCCCAGTTTCTCAATCGTAAGTTATAACTTATAATCTAAATTCAATGGTCAACTTTTAATTCTTACTAATCAGGGTAACCATAAACGTAAGTAGTTAATCTTTAAAGTTGTTTTAATTTACAATTAAAAGACTGGACCTTAATTGGTTGGAAATTAATAGCAATCGAAAGAAAGCTATGACACAAATTAATATTTTGGCAAAAGTTATCAAAATCAAAATTATAACGTTTCTGTTGAGAGCACTCAAATTGTATGTAAAATTGGAAAACTTCAAGCTCAAATAAAAAAATCAGCATTATTATTTTGTTGTACAAAAATTCTACAAGAGTTCTTCTTGGTTGCAAATTTTATCTCGAATAAGATGCATATAAAAAGATTAAATGTAACTGAAATCTAAGACTTGAAAATATTAAAAATATCCGAAACCACTGCAAGAAATTACATTTTTTTATTTACAATTCTACAACATAAACATGTGCAATTGTTATTGAATTTTCAATTCTATTTTAAGAGATTTAAAAAAATCACCACCACGACATCAAATAATGACGAAATCGGGGTGTTGTACTACTGATAGATAATATGTGAATTAAGCATGTTGGAAGTTACATCTAAATAATATAACTTGTACAAAGGTTGCAATAGAAAAGATTTCCAAGAATCAATCCTTTTCGTTAAAACTCCACAAGGATATTTTTCAAGTTTTGATATAAATAATAGTAAATAATAATTTCTTTGTATTCAAAAATTTATTTACAAATTCAACTAGTTTTACGTAAATCCACCCCTTCGGGAATTTATAATTTAATATTGATTAAGAAGTATTTTTATATTATAAAAGCAAAAATTAAACTCTTATCACCTAATTAAAATTCATATTCTATTACTAGTATTAACTTGATGACTCGTAGGTGGCTATGCCATTTATATTGATTTTGATTATGAACAGGTATGACCTCGAATTTGCAGACAAAAGATTTATATAATTTATTATAAAAATTTTAATATAAATATCTAATGCATTGCCTAAATCTAAATGTTCGGTTAACTTGTAAAGAATATTGAAGTGTAAAATCCTGAAAATATCTTGTGGATTCATAATTATGAAAGTAGTCGTATCTGTAAATAGGTTTTCCTAGACAAAATTACAAAGAAAATATTGTTGTTTATACCAAAAGACCTTGCTTTTATACAAACATAAGCTTTAATTTAATAATAATATTATTTTTAGATGATAAATACAGTACAAGTTCGATTTTGTGAACACAAAAAATCCAAAGATATGTTCAACTTAACGTAAGTTTTCACACTAACGGGGGTGTACAAAAATTAGTGTTATGCATATATTTATTTCTTATAAAACGTATAATACATAACGTTGGTAATTAAGAACATTGATTGACATTAAGAAGGAACATCAAGCTTCTACTGTATCTGTTAATAATAATTTATCGTAAATAAAATACTCAATACAGATTTTTATTGCGAAAAGATTATAAACTAAATTTAAATTTAACCGCTTCTTTCTAACTCCTAAAGGTAAAAAGATAAATTAAAACTGGGCCTTCATTTCTTTAGGGTGGCCAAGTGGGCGGTGGTTAATACTTAGGGGTGTATAAGTCATTTTAAAAATATAAGCATAGAGTGCAAAACGATTCTTCTGTTATGATGAGCGGCATCAAATTCAGTTACTTAGTCAATGGATATTTCTTTATTTGTCAGCCCATGCATGATGGTAAAATTCCATTCCATTCAAAGTTTAACAATATAAATTGTTTTTAAAATTAAAACTTAATACAAAATGAGTTCGAAGTAATCAATAATTTTTATACAGAAAGCAACACAAATAATTTATTCTGCAAAGAATTTGGGAAATTTTGGATCTTGGAAATAAACTTCTGTAAAGATCGCAATATTTGCTCCAATGGCAATGGAAACCTGGTACGGTGTATCTTTGGAACCTTGTCGTTGAAGCATACATCAGATGCAAATTGAAGAGTTCAGTAAAAGTAAACTGCTGTTTTGCACTACGAAAATAGTAGTTCGGTGCGTGCGACATTAACAAATTTTCTTACACCATAAATTGACATTTGCACGACGTGTGGTTTTACTTGTAAATCAATAAATAAATTTCTATTTTGCATAATTGCATAATCGAGGAAACATTCTCGACCATTATGTTCCGAATTCATTTGTACTCAAAAACATATTATCTTTTACAAGACTTGAAAATTTGCAGAGTTCTTTTCAAACACTCTGTATGCTTAAACTATTGCTAAACAATGAATAAATTTTTTACGATGTAGTTAAACCTTGTTTGACGTGTCCTAAATTAAAAAAATAATTTCAACCTCATAATGTACTTAACGGTTTCTATATTTTAAAGGATTTTTGTAATTGAGTTCCAATTGTAATTGAGAAAATAATTAAATTTAATATTAATACTTTTTTTTACAGTCACAAAAATTAAAATAAAACTCGGTTACTTGACATTATTTTATAATTTCTGTTTTAAATGTTTATAATTTTATTTTAACAATCATTAATAATAAAAATTTCAATTTCTTTTTATCAGACGCTTAAAGAAAATCCCTTTGGATTGATATCAGTTTCATTACTATCCATAATAATTGGAAAAAGAACTGGACCTAAATAATTATAAAATTTGAAAAATAATATCTTCGAAACTAATAATAAGGCGATATTGAAATTTGGAGGGCCGCCCCCCAAAACTCATTATAGTTTCAGAAAACACGAAGTGGGTTTCTTTGAGAAAAACTACTGTTAATTTATTAGTAAAAGTTGCAAAAATTTCGGTTTCTATAAAAATTCTTCAAATTTTCATATTAAAGTACGATTTTGCACATAACAGAAAAAAAAGTCTTCCCAAAAGCTACAAAATTACCGAATTGTCAGCGATTTTTCTTATGTTTGATGCAGAGTACATTCTCAATGGAGAATATTTTATAAATTTCGTTTGCGTATCAAAACAAAGTATCCAGTAACCTATCAAAAGCGATTAAAAATCCTTAGATGTTTCAATAAATTAAATTTATAAAACCCTTTGCAATGTAGAAATCAGTCAAATTTCCAAATTCTTATAATAAAGCATGTAAATCTAACATTGTTTATAAACATAGTTGAGAACCAAATTAAAATTAGATCGAATTTCGCAGAATTTCATTAACATAACATCAACACGAAATTGCAACCTGTCAAAGCAGAAACGTCATTTTTAAAATTTCATGACATATGGCGACACCTACCGAAAAATAACCAAAGTTGAACTACTAAAGTTAGCAAGAAACTTACCTTTTTCTGCAGATTTCTTTGCTTTGAATATCGGCCGTAATGTAGATACCTATGTAGTCGTTCGAAGTTTTGTCGTTAGATGGCAGCACCTAAAATAATTAAATTAAATCAGTGTCATTTTGAACGAAATTTCACAAATATTTAAAAACTTTAAATGCATGCGAATTACAACTTTCCCACTTTGTTAACAATAATTATTGAAAATTGCCACCAATCCTCTATATCCTATCCGGCTGTTCTTTCATTGAGCTTGTCTTCTTTCACATTGGCACTCTCTTCAAGTTCTGAAATTAAAAATACTTGTTTCGTAATACGAATTTTAAATATTGTGAAAACTTTAAATAACTAATGCAAAAAAAATCTAATGTGATATCACATAACTTTTTTATTTGCTATCTATATATATAAATGTGAAATGTGATTTTTTGTCACGGGTTATCTTCGAAAGTACTGAACAGATCGACTTGATTTTTTTTTAAATGATGGAGTACATCGCGGAGCAAGTTTTAAGCCTAATTCCGCGTTTGTAAGTTAATAAACAATCGAGTAATCACATTTTTCTAAACTGGATTTTAACCCCATATTAATCCATTAATCCTATAATACCAACTTACAAAAAGTGAAAATGAGAAAGTGTCTCATTTTCTTATAAATCTTCCACTTTATCAATTGAATTGCAACACATGCGACAGCATCTACATAGGACAAAGTGGAAGATCGATACATAACCGGGTGAAGGAACATCAAGCTGACATAGCCAACAATAGAACGAACACAGGTTTCTCAACACATTGTCTTGAAACAAGCCATGATTTAGACACCAACAACATTAAGTTATTACACTCGGCAAGAAAAGGGCGAATGTTAACGTTATTAGAAAGTCTCGAAATTAAGAAAGCGTTGATGAGCGGACAAAATTTAACTAATTCGCAATTAGAACTCCAAGATATCAGCTCACCACTGTTATTCTGAAGTCCTTAGCAGTTGTTGAAGGTTTGGCCGCTCATCATCTTCCTTTTTTTGGGACCTCTGTATCTTAGATTAACACGGTTAGTACTAAAACATCTCATATATAAGAAAATGAGACACTTTCCAATGAAGTATATGGTCGTACTTGATAAAGAAGTGGTTTATCCCTTCGAAATAATTGTAGTGTATATATTTTTCAATAAATATTTATAGCGCGAGTTTATTAGCTGATATTCAAGGGAAATCTTGAAAATATCAATTTTGTTTGTTTTGGTCTTATTTCGAATGTTTCAAACCACAAACATTTTCAAGACATAAATTTTCAAGAATCCACCTCACGAAACAAACAAGTAAGTATTGCTCCAAAAATGACCTAGGCATTTTGATTTCATGAAAACTGAATGAAAACAGTCTTAATATTAATTTCCAATTTATTCAATATCTTAACCCATTAACGCCCAAAACTCAGCGGCTGAACAGAATTTGTTGAAATTTTGAACATTGGTTAAAAGGTGCAATCTAGGTTCGATATTAATGATTTAAAGTATGGAATTCTTCTTAAAAATACTTTAGTAATAACACTTACTAAACTCCAAATAGGTATTCTTGTAACAAACCACCAGAAATATTTATGATAATATTTCAAAGTATTTCAAAGTGGATGGCAACTAATAGCAAGCAAAAGAAAGCAATCACACAAATCAATGTTTTTCATCATTTGGTTTAAAATAAATTGTTCTGTAGTTTAATTTAAATTTAAAATAAAATTCAATATTCAAATGTAAGGAACCGTCCTTTAATCATGTGAGGTTTTTTATGTCATTTTGTTACCCCCCCTTTGGTGATATGTCGTGAGGTTTTAGGCTACCCCTACCCCCCCTTCCCAACATCAAGTGTATTTTTTTTGAAAAATTTTTTCAAGTAGAGACAGCGAGACGTAGCGGGCCGAAGAGTGTAGTCACAAGGTGCAGTGCCAGAAGCCAGCTGAGAGCTAAATATTCTTGTTATGTTGCTTTTTAGGCATAAATTTGCTGGCTCGGGATTTCACGTGGTAGCAAGAAAATATACACGTGATTGTCACAACATCCTCTCCCCCCCCCATCGATATCAATCGTGATGTTATTCTAACCCCCTCCTCTCCTGTTAGAACATCACGTGATTAAAGGACAACTCCTCACTAGTATACAAAATTAAAAAAAAAAATGTATGAATGATTGATCAACAGTTTTGTACATTAAAAATTCTACAAATATAAAGTGCAGTTTATGTTATGTGATTTTGCTTACGATTTTATGTACTACAATTTCTCTTGCAAGTTTTGTTATGACTAGTTTTGGTGGTTTTCTGTAACAGCAATCGTAAGAAAAATAGTATGAAAATGAAAGCTTTGCCTATGACTTTGTTTGCGAGTTCATCTTCGGGTCAAATCGTATGCTAAATCGTATAATGTGAACTTCGAAATATTTGCTTACGACAACTTAGAAGCAAAACTGCATAACATAAACTGCACTTAAAGCAATACTTTTGAACTTAATGATTTCTTCTGTTTGTACAGCCGTGATTTTGTAAAATATATTCACATTAACAAATGATACAAACAACAGTTTTATCGTCATTAATTTTATTATAAAAAACTAAATCGGCAATAGAAATTTTTTGTTACACCATCATTCAGTTTTTGCCAATAAAAGTATTCTTTGTATCATTTGTTAATTAGTGACTACTGCTAGAACAACAAAATATTATAGCAATGTACTAGTAACTAACCTTTCAATAAATTCCAATACTGATTCAGCTATCCGTTCCAATTTACAATTGATAGCCAAAGATCCAAATTCACTACACTGGCACTGCTTCAATTCAATTATTATAAACACTAGAATAAATTAATAAATCCAAAAATTAGTTTATCACAATTTTATAATTTAACTAATTAAAACACGCGAAAACAAATAATAATTTGTTTATTTTACCGAAGCGCGAAACGTCAATTTAAACTTTTTTGACAATTTTTAAACAAATTATAAATAAAATGCATAAATGATGTATGTAGCGACATCTGACGAAAAAATCTAATATGAAATTTAGCAAACTTCCTATTAATAAAAATGTCAACAAACATAAATTATTGCTGATTTCTATTTGTCAAAAACTCATAGATGTTAATATAGAAGGACTTCTATTAACATCTATGCCAAAAACTAAGTTAATCTAACCTAAGTTGAAGTATGAACTTAGTAAAATTGCGTTCTATTTACAACTAAGCATTTGAGGGGAAGTTAGATTTTTTGCTTGTTTCGTAGGTACCTGAATATCAACCTTCGTTCCTAAGTTTAACGAAGTTGTTGTTTATGTCAAATGTTCACAAGTTATGATTTTATATGTTAAGATATACGGAATAACAACGTAATGCAAACTGTTTAAGGTTAGGTTATAATTCAAACAAGTAAAATGCTAAGTTCGAACTTAAATTTTGGTAAATAGAACGCAGCATATAATAAATATATCTGAAAAACTTGAAATAGATGCCAATTACAAATAGCCAGCCATTAATCTAAAGAATTTAAAATTAAATGTAATAGACCTTTTTATTTCCTATTGCAAGTTGTTTCGTAAACCATTATGAAAATCCGAAAGCCATCTTTGTTATACAAATTTTCCATTTCAGTTTTTCTTTTTCTGCATAGCTAAGTCCATTCTCCCTTTATTCTTGCAGGCGTTTTCATATAGTTTTCTAAACTTTCAAAAATAATAAATTCTTTTCATATTCAATTATACAGAGCAGCGCTAACATTTCATCTTCATAAAATTTTGGTAAACTTTTGGAAACTCATTTTCTTCAAATTCTTTATACTTTTCGCACACATATTACCGCTTGATTTGTTAGGAAAACTTCGTGGGAAAACTAAAATAAACTGAAAATCACTTTAAATTTTCTTTCAAGTTTTCACAATCAAAACAAGATAATGGGAGCGTTCGGTAATTTCTAAAGAGCTGTGTTCATTGATTGCGTCTATTACGAAATAGAATGATCTTATTTAAATAAACGTTTTACAATTTACATATCCTATTATCTTGAATGCTAGTTTTTTAAAAACATTAAATTCTGGATCCTGCTAATAATTATTATTAATTTAAATTTTAAGGTTCCAAAACACTTAAAGACAAAAAAGTGTGTAGCACCCTGTATGAGAACGGCGTAGCCATCTTGCATTTAAAAAATTGTCAAACGGTGTCAAACGTTATCTCTTTTTTATTATGGTGTATGCTTATTAATGGTAAGAGCAGGGTAAAAATAAGAATTATTTATTAAGCGAAGGAAGCTTATTGGTATTAAGAAATAGTGCGTATTAATAGAAGATTCAATATGCCCAAGTTTAAATCGTCGGGGTAAGTTATATTGCAATTTTCACTTGCAAATCGTTTTGTATTACCGTTTTATTTACATTAGCAGAAATGGTCCAAAAATTCAACGTTATACGAATAAAGGTCAGAGTAAACCTAATAACCTTAATGGTGGAGGTATTAGAAGACGTACAGGTATTGCAAGTAATAAGATTTTGGATGCTCGTCAAAAAATCTTATTGAAAAAACGAACAAACGTTACAGACGCTCGAGATGTCTTAACGAAAATAGCTAAAACGCAAGACGCCCGTAGCAAGTTGGTTAAATTGCGCGAGTCAAAAACAAGCGGGAGCGTCCGAGCCATCGGATCAAACATCTTACAGAAAACAGATCGTAACGGAAAAATTTCGTTGGTCACGAGTAAGCATAAGGAGCCTAAGAACGACATTAACTACACCATACAGCAGGAATTAGGTTTGGTGGCTAATAGCCGTAAAAAATCAGTTGCAAAACGTTCGCCCATCAATCTCAAACGTAAAGAAGTGATTCAAAATGTTACTCCTCATTTTGTACGAAAAAATGTGCTAAATGATTACGATTATCCAATCTTACGATCACAGCAACCTTACACTTTGTACAGCGATGATTATGTGAGTGGAAGCGATCTCCACAATTTGCACGGTCGTATTGGACCTGCTCACATTATCGAATCGCCATTGGGTTTGAGGAAACGTCAAGATTTGTATGTGGAAGAACTGTTATCGGGCGGTTATCCTAAATTTTCGACTCCAATTCTTCAACCTCGTCTTGCACCTCCAATCGGATATGTAGATTTAGATGCACCCGATGACGTTACGATGGAACTCGATAATGAAACGCCAATTAGAAAAACAATTTTCATGCAGGGCACTTCAAGATCTTCCAATGTTCATTCTCGTCTTGACAAAACTCCAGTTCAAACACAATCTCATGGAATCTTTGCAGCTCCTCAAACGAAAACTAAAGTTGTGATTCCAGTGGGGCACAGAATTGTTGTATCTAATTTACAACAAACGGTAACGCAAGACGACATAAGAGTAAGTAGACTTTAAGGGTAATATGAAAATGTTTTATTCAAAATCTGTCTTTTACTTTAGGAATTGTTTGAAGACATTGGGCAATTACTCGTAGCTCGACTTGTACGACCCGGCACTGCAGAAGTGATCTACAAAAACTTGAAAGATGCACAAAAAGCAGTGGATACTTATCACAACAGACAACTTGACGGTCAACCTATGAAGTGCTTGCTGGTTAACAAAAGACCAATTAATAATCCCACTGGACCAGCACTTGCTTCTAATCAGGATAATCCAAGGTAATCGAAAGAAAGAAATTGCAATCGGAATCTAATTATCTTTTTTTTTTTTCAGTTTTTTAATGATAAACAAAAAGCAAGTTGGGTCGAAGCTGCAAGACAAGTTAGTACCAGATCTACAAACAATACACAAGGTGTTGTTTCAAAGAAATTAAGAAACTTAATTTTTGGTAATGTAAAAAAATATTTCAATACTAATTTGTATATTACTTGTTTCATTATAATAAATTAAAATATTCGATAATGTTAAATCTTGGTAAAATATACTTCAGAAAATAATTTTTTTTAAATTAAAATATTTAATTCACCTTTAAAATATGAGTTTTATGAATGATTAATAATAATGTGAAGTGTGCTTTTGTTATTTTTATTTAATAGTAAAACCTTTTATTACCAATAAAGAAGTAAAAGTGCACACATTTTTATATTAAAACCTTGCCAAATAAAAAACTAATACCTCGGATGCATTGCAATTGAAGTATTCCTCTTGGGGTCTTATTAGGACTACAAAGTTTTAAGGTTTGGAGATTTTCGTCGTATAAATAAAATTAAAAAACAGTTCACATCAAGTCTTTATTAATATAGTAAATATATGTACTAAAATTTGTACCAAAACAAAAATGTTATACTTTGAATCATCACATAATTTTAATAAATATCGACTTGTTTAAGTAAACTATACTCTAAGTTATTGTATTTTGTAAATAATTAATAAAATTTCGGCTTATTACATCTGGAGCCTGTTTCATAATGAAAAATTCACTAATATTATAAGTTACAAGTAACTTTAAAAACTCTTCAAATAATGAATGCAATCATGTAGCTGCTCAGTTTTAAAGCATAACCAAAAATTGTCTTCCAATATTATTCATTAGTAATACTAATAATCAACTTGTACTTTTCCAACTAATAGTATTAGTGCTATTATGAAACGCGACCCTGTACGTAATCTAAACAAGTACCTCTTTTTGACTTTGATTTTTGTTACGATTATTATATTATAATTCCAGTAATATGGCATTTAAAAATTTCTGAATGGAAGAATTGTAGCTATAAAAATTTTGGCCCACAATAATTGCGCTGTTGTTGATTAAAATTATGTCTTTAATGAGGTAGGTAAACTTACATTATTTGTAAGTTTGTCTTCATAATTTTTTTCTTAAGTAATTAAATCTTTTAGCACAAGTACACATAATATTAGTTTATATAAATATTTAGAATTTATTAGCACGCACAGGATGTTTTAAATTTATGATGACTATATTCGAATAAGTAAATTTCAGGCTGATTAAACAATGTCGACAATATGCATAGTCAAATAATTATATTAGCCTTATTTACGGATATTAAAGTAAAATAGTAGCGGCTGTAGATCACACATAATATATTTTATATCTATTTCAATAAGTTAACTACGCATATGGCTATATATGTTTAATATGAACGAAATGAGTATGTATATAAAGAAAGTAATTTGGCCGAACTTGGAAAAAATTTCCAGGAGTGGTGGAGCTGGGCTATTCATTATTTACTATGAGTATAAACTTAATTAAATTAACACAGCCTAAGAAGATTAAAAGTCATCATAAAAATTTAAATACATATAACAGTTTAATACTTGGTAAGATCTTTATATCTTAGGCACTAAATGACAAGGCAGCTTTATAAATAGTTAGACATACATACAATAGCAAGTATCAAGGCGTTTAACTACAAGGCCCATTTATTTACCAAGAACAAAGCAATTCAAATTGAATTTACGAAAACAAACTTAAAAAAATTTAACAAAAATCGAAACGAGTACCAAAAAATTAGTCAACACGAAGATTGCCGAACCAGAATGGCAGGGTGCGTGTACGGCATCCGATAATCCGGTGACAAAATCGTGAACCAAACTATTATGTGGACAATGCTTATTAGCTACATCCAAGAAGCATCCTTTCAATTGACTCAAATCGCTATCAAAAAGAATAATTTAAAAAAAATTAATGTAATCGAATAAAACTTACCTGCATAATTCGGATTTAGTAACCACCGAATCGGATGTATATACTTTGATGTGCTTAGTTTTATTAAGACAAAAATCCATACTGGAGTGAACGTTAACCAAACAAGGATCACCTTGTATAGAAATGAATCCTAAAATTTAAAAAAGTCAAAACCGAAATTGGAGAGGTGTTTTTAAAAAAAAATTACTTTTAAGAGCCAAAGCGTCGTCCTTACAGTAATAATTGAAAACTGAATCATAAATTTCCACTCCAAATTTAGGAACATATTTTTCGCTGTATGATGAACAATGTTCAATTTTTGTGACTACATTATTCAAGCATGTGCGGACGCCTTGACGAAAATCTGAACACATGTATTTGAATGGCAATCCTTTTAAATCCTCATATTTTTTAGTAAATTCTAGAAATTGTATGTTTTGGCATTTCTTTACGTCCGCTAAAGCATCCTGCAAATAGTATCAATGTTGAAGAGAAAGCAATGGTGCAACAAATAATCTTACCCTAAACTCACGAGCTGCTTGATCTCCGCCATTTTTAATGCAATGAGGTTCGTATTTTTCCAACACAGTGTTGTAGGCTTCACTTAATTTGTTTAAATCCTCCGGATTGGTACTTCTAATGTAACGTCCTGAAATTTTGTAATTTTTCAACTGGAAATATTTTCACTTCGAAATCAGAAGAGCAGCAGTGTAAGATAAAACAACACCAAGGTTTTGGATTGTAACTAAATTTTTTTGTAGACTTAATAACAACAACCTATCATTAAGTGTTTACTTAATCTTCGACCTTCGATGATAAAAAAAAAACCAGGAACTTATGAAATAACAAAACTCGCTGCTTTTCTGAATTTCATATTTATTTCGGTTATAAAGATACAAAAATATTTAAAACTTAATTTGTCACTAATGAATTTATGCTACTAAAAATAATCAAGAATGAAACCCAAAAATTTTGAATTTGAGATATAAAACAGTAATTAAGTAGCAGAATTTTTACATTCCTATTCGCTAATATAAATATGCGACACCAATATACCCAACATGCTTCACCAAACATAATATTAGCAAATGGTAACATTACAACCCACCCTACGTAACCTACACAAAAATTTAATAAAAAATAAAGTTGAAAGCAAGATAATTTGAAATAGTTGTGAACATAAAGACCAAGATTAGTTCTAAAACATCAAAACAATTATTGAAAAAAGAGACAACTCAATCGTTGGCTGTTTGTTAATACTTTGGCTATTTTTTCATTAATTGTGTGTATACTCGGACATAAACAGAGATTTCTACTTCCACTATAGACACGGGCATTCATTCTGTAAGCTACCTGTTAAATCTTGAAAATATTACTTATTTCACAAGATGAATAAGATTAGAATAGGGAAGACGAAATTACATTGAATTATTTATTTCTATTTTACACTTTTTGGCAGAGTTGCTTGAAGAAAATAATAAATATTATTTAAAATATTAACACTTGCAGGAAACTTGAAGTTGACTATCTTTTAACGTATGCTTACAGAATGATGGCCGCGTGAAATTAAAGGTAGTAACACAGAAGAGCTGCCAGACTTGCCCTGTCGTTATTCTTTAAATAAAAAATTTATATACAAAAAAATAACAAAGTATGCTAGTTCATATCACAAAATTCTGCCTATCACCAAAAGTAAACCTAATAAAAAAAAATAATTGACTTAAACGAGATTCCCTGGTAATTAATAATCTGGTAAAAACTATACAACACACATAACTTAATGAGAAGAAAAGAATGTAATTAAAACTATTACAAAGCCTATGATGTAAAAGTTGCTACTGGCACGAGGTGACTTACTAGTTTGGCATGGTGTAATTCTGCGTACGTATTTAAATAAGGCTTCCACTATGTTAGCAGGTGTTGTGTCCTTACACTTTTCCAATTCGCTTACTACACATACTTGTAAATTTTGGTATTTGCTGAAAATAAAATAATTATTAATATATTTAATTTTTATTCTTCTTAAACAGCGTTTGTTGATTGCCAATGAGGACATTTCAATTATTAATCTCTGCTGAAATTAGTACACAGTAAACTTCCTGCGAATTTATTATTCAAAAATTGAACTAGGCAATTTTATAACTCTATAAGTGGTGGCAACTGAATGACAAAGGACTGAGATCCTTTAAAATACACTTTTAAAATAAAGGTACTTACTTGCATTGATCTTCAGTAATAACTAATTTTGGAAATTCGTCCACACTTGTAGGCATAACTGGTCCCATTGTTGTGTTGACACATTCTTTCAAACCTTCACTTCGTTCTTGAATACATTCAAATCCACCTTCAGCAATAAACACTAAAACAAAATGTATATAATAATAACGGTGTCAATTGTAGTAATAAAAATGCTTACTGGCAATACGATCTCCATCCTTATAACAGAAGAACTCCATCAAATTGTTAGTTACATTCAGGAACATCTTCATGGTAACTTTCTCGCTTTCTTCAAGACAAGGTTCGAAAGTATCGGTCATGTTCTTTATACACTCTTGGACTATTGGCGTTTTTACGCAATATTTTGCAAAAACTTCATCCATGGAACCTGTTTTACGTGCAGCTTCCAATTCCTTTTGAATTATTTCAAAATCAAAATTTGATTGAATGCATTCCTGTAAGGCGTCCTTTGCAGGCTGAAAAGACAAATTTGAAAAACCTTCCCATTAACAAACCAAATTCTATTACGTCAAGTTTCTCGAACGCTGCCGCCCCGCCATTTTTTTCGCACTTCTTTTTAATTGCTGCTTCGATCTCATCAAACGATGGCATCGCATCTTCGTCAATATTGTTTGAGATTTCGCCAAGCGCATTTTCGATATTACTAAAGTCGGGAACTTCATTTTGACTCCAAACTGGGCCTGTAAATAAATTAAATTTTAATTTAAAAAAATTATGAAGCACAAAGGAGGGCGTAGAATATCATATAACTTTTTTTTATGTCTCTGGGAAGTTTTAATTAACTAATGGATATCACAAAAGTGATTATCAACTGCGTGCAAATAGCTACCTAGTATTTTTTATATTATTCAAACACGACAGTTATTTTTACATTACTTTTAGAATATAGGTATGTGATTTTTCTGAAATTACAGAGCTCAGGTGTGTTTAAAAGTTTAAATAATAAAAACGTCGAACTTGCAACAAATTCTATAAACTATATAATTATAAAACTATAGCTTTCACTTTTTTTGTTATAAACAATTTTTGCGATCAATTTTCTCATTTTGTAATAAATTGTTTATTTTATTTTTAATTCGTCATGTTTGCTTGTTAATGATGAACTTATAAAATAAACCAGATGATGTGCGTACGTAGCTGAAAGAACATTTATCGAATTTTACATTCATAAACATTATTTGCAGTCAGTGGAGCAGTAGATCCAGGGTCCGAGGCCTAAGTGGGTCTTACGCTCGGCCACGTCCAAGGTTTTGAGAGAAAAAAGTTTCAAATAGCTAGACTTCGACTTGAAAATTGAACAAATATGTATATTTTTTACACCCTTCAATCGGGGGCCCATCGGGGCTCTTATCCCCGAGCAAAAAATGTTATCAAATTATGAAATAAAAATATAATTAATTTTGATTAGGAAGGTTATTTATTGGACTTGATAGTGATATCGAACTATAAAAAGTACATAATATTAAGATATAAGAGAATATAATCACGCATAGACAGCATAGACGAAAACAAAATAACATACCTACTAATCCATTAATTAATCATGGTAAATACCATCGAGGCGACGCGACGTTTGCACTCCATTAGAATGAGTAAAATGTATACTTATGCAGGCGGAAGCGTATAAATAAAATTTCTACGTTCACTTATAACCGTTTTGTAAAATTGAGAATTTTTGCATTGTCCAGTTGGTCAATTCACCCCTATATCCGAATAATTAGGCCAATGCACCTGGTGCTAGCGTTAACAAATTTTGCATTAGTCATAAAAAAAGATCGTGATCGATATCAAACAGTAAACATTGTAATTAGTCGACATTTTTACTATATTCGTAGGAAAGTTCAACAACCTCCGAACAAAGAAATGCATACCTGATTATTTTTCCCTTTTCGGTGGACCATGAAAATTAATTTCAATGAAAATACAGAAAAAATCCGTTAAGCTAATAATTTCCATGTAGGATTTAGGGTATGGGTAATAATCGGTGAACATAAGAAAGTACTTAACATTTTGAAAATAAGAATTTGAAAAGGAAAAAATTAATCAATGAGAGTTTGGTCAAAATCCTCGTCAATTATTTCACGATAGTAATTAGCAGAATTATTTATTTTTGAAATTTAAAGTGGAGCAATAATAAATTATACGGAGATGCAGTTTCAGATCTAGGGGGATTTCCCGTTACCAATCAGCACTGCACGTTGTTGCGCCACTGGCACTGTCTTATTTGTTTATACATAGATAAATCGTATTTTATCCTTATACCTATAATAGCTGTTGAATAATTTAATGTGGTATTAATAAATAATACTAAGCTTCTGCATTCTTTCTTACTTGGCTTACATAACAATATAATATTATGTTCACAAATTTATCTAAAAATGAGATGATAACCACTTGGAAAAATCTAATAACTTATTGTTTGTGACGATTACAATGAATTTATAATTTAATTGTAATTACATTCCAAAATATATAATATAAATCTCATGGTAAAAAACATTACAAGGTCACAATAAACATGCCATATCTAATAAGCAATAACAAATTCTACTGATTGAAAAACTTTGCGTCACGTTAAAATTTAATTAACCAATTAATTCCATTTAGCAAAAATTTTTGAAGGAAGCTGAATCATAAATTTCCAAAAATTTGTGAAAACAATACCGCAAAAATGCAGAATCGATACACGCGGATGTTTAAAAATAGCATCAAGTGACACCGAAATCAATATTTTGCCAGTTTTTTTTTTTACTGTTTTATGCTAATGAGATAGATTAATTAGTAGAAAAGAAAAAAATTGTGCCATCTCTGGAATTGTACCAAATTTAAAATAAAAATTATAATTACCTAATAACAAAAGAGTCGAAAAGATCGGTAGCAAGACGTTCAACGCACCCATGATTAACTTGCACTAATAATTGAACGAGTAATTAATTAAACTTAATTATTGTAAATTCACTATTGCAAAAGTTGGCCTCACAAACGAAGAACACAACTGTTACCGCAATTTAGCGCACACCACAAACAGCCGCTACGAATGACCGAATTGAACCGAACACCGTACGTATCCATGGACTTTTGCATGCGCATTTCGAAAATATCTTACGTAATTCGAGTTTCTGGGTGAAGTTACTTCAGGGCCGGACTAGAATTCTTTTCATACTGGGTTTCCAGATGGTCGGCCCCATTTTAAAAATTTACAGTATCCATTTCATCTCCAATCTTATAATTTAGAAGTAAAAAATTTTGAATTTTGAATTTTGGAATAATTCAAAAAATATATAAAAATTTCATATGTTTTTTCAAAATGGTTCTTATAATAATTATATTTTATTATATTCATAAAATAAATAAAAAAATAAAAGAATGCTTTCGTGGAATTTTTTCAAAACAATAACAAATAAAGAATGTTTCGTAGAATTTATTCAAAATAATAACAAAGAATTAAATATCTCGCAGTTCCAAGAATGTTTTACGACTTCTGAAAAGAAATAAAAAGGTAAATGAAAGAATGCTTTCGTAGAATTTTTTCAAAACAATAACAAATAAAGAATACTTTCGGAGAATTTATTCAAAACAATAACAAATAAAGAATGCTTTCGGAGAATTTATTCAAAACAATAATAAAAGAATTAAATACCAACTGTTGGATTTCCCATTAGGCACAGTAGGCCAAATTTTGGAGGAGAAAAAATATTTTTAATTTGTTTATATAATAATAATTAATTATATTATTTTCTATTGTAACCGTGCAGAAAAAAAATTGAGATTTTGACGAATTTATACATTTTGAGGTCCCAGAAGCGGAAAATCATCGTTTCCAAAAAATGTCTGTATGTGTGTATGTGGTAAAATTTTGTGTGCGCTCTAGCTCAAAAAGTACAGTAACGGCGTCAGTGGTGGACCAGGATGGGCATTTGTTCACCCTGTCAATTGGAGTGCCCATCCACGTGCCCACCCAAATTTTTTAAGTGCTTATTTCAATAATGTATTTTTTTGAGTTTATTTATAAATTTTGTGTGCTCCTGCACACCCCAAATATATTGGGCCTAATTTGTGCCCACATGTACTTTTTACACAAAACATGTACTTTTTACTGCTGTTGCCACTGCCGTTTCTGAAACTGATCTGAGAGACAAATGGCATGAAATACCCTCCAGTACATCTGTAATTGTGTTAAGTTGTATTCCATAATAAAGTTACTAGGTCAACAAATTTAAAATGCACTGGAGGGCATTCCATGCCCCCCAGACCCCCCGGTTTGAACAACAAAAAGTTTGTGTGCATAGTTTTTGATTAGTTTTATTAAATAAGGAGCTTTTACTCTTTCAGAACATTTACACCGGATTATCTGAGGGTATGAAATATAGCCTCCAATGTACCCTCCCACAGTAACTTGATTGTGGAATACAACTTGAGAACAAATATCCCCCCCCCCCGCGGTTGGAAAATTAAAAAGGTGGTAAACATATATTAAAAGGATCTTTCCCTTTTTAATTTTTTGGTTTAAGAACAAAATACTATTTCAGGTCGCGTCAGGATTTAAAAAACAAAATCTTAAATACCTTCCAGTATCCCAATAATTGTAAGAAGCGATTGAGAAACTTTGTGTTTTTCAAACCGGGGGTCTGGGGGGCATGGAATGCCCTCCAGTATATCATTAATTGTGTTAAATTGCATTCCATAATCAAGTTACTGCGCCAGACTCTCGGCTGTAAAGGTATTTGGCTCTGAAAGTGTAAAAGTTTTTTTTTTGATAAAATTAATCCAAAAATATGTGAGCAAACTTTCCGTTTCTGAAACCTGGGGGTTCAGGGTACGTCAGTAACAGTGGCGGTGATATCAATAAGCGAATGTAAGCGATGCTTAGGGGCCCGGGATCATAAAGAGCAGTAAATCCCAAAAAAGATTTTTAAATAATATACTAAATTCAAAATTAATACAAGGGGCTCGTTTTGTATATTTGCTTACGGGCCCTAGCTACTCTTGCACCGCCACTGGTCAGTAATTGAATTAAATTATTGTATTTCATTATCAAGTTATTGAGTCAATAAATAACTGATGTACTGGAGGGAATTCTATGCCCCCCAGCCTCCCGGTTTCAGTAACAAACAGTTTATGGCCATATTTTTTTATAAATTTGATTAAATTAAAAACTCTCGCTGTTTCAGAACCAAATAGTTCAAGGAATACGAAACACCCTTTGGAAAGAGTGAAAGATGTTTAGAATCAGCGGTTTCCAAATAGGGTTCAGCAAAAAGATACAAGGGTTCTGCCTAAAAGAATTTTAAAATGGCGTAAAAATAAATTTTGCAGCTTAAAAAATATTTTTTAACTTTTTTTTATTTTTTGAGTACCCTGTATGCTTATATTTTTTTTACAATATTCCTATTTCGAGAGAGAGTGCATACACAAGTAACCTTTAAATGTAGAACTTGATGACCTTTTCTTTTCTTTAGCTAATAAGACCAAATCGGCTTGAGGTTCCGCCAAATTTGTTACATCGCCTAAGAGTTCCACTGCCAAATCTAATTGGGAACCGCTGGTTTAGATATTTATTCAATGAAATTAAACCCTCAGATTCTCAGAAATGTAATTGGTTCTAAAAGACTAAAAGTTCCTTGTTTAAAGAAATTAATCAAAAATTATACGCACAAACTGTTTGATTTTCAAACCGGGGGGTCTGGGGGGCATGGAATGCCCTCCAGTGCACTCGAAATTTGTTACCCTGTAACTTATTATTATATTCTGTTCTACCTATAATAATATTAATAAATAATCTTGTAAATATCCTAATTTTTCTTATTTTATTATGTGGATTCTGCTCCATAATAATAATAAAATAGTATTAATCAATAATCGTGTAAATACCCTATTTTTTTTTATTTAAAAGCATGATAAAGTTGTGGGCTTGGAAACGCCGATTTTTTCTTATAATAGGGGCGACAAAACCGTCAGTGTCTATAGGTGGCAAAAGTATAAATCCGCCTCTGCAGTAGTATCAGTTCTTTTTGTTGAAAATTGTATTTGAATCACCATTGTATTACGTGCGTAGATAAGCTATATTGGAGAAACCCCCCAATTGTATCATTTTTTTGTTTTCAGGTTTGCCTGATTACATATTTTTTATTGTTATTTTTTACTCTGTAGAAAGTAAATATACCTACTATTTTTTCTAGAAATGTGCAAAATTTAATAAGCTTAATTAATTATATTAAACAGACAGGAGGCAGGCAGTATTAAGAACTTTAGTGCCGCCACTGAAAAATCAAATTGACTGAAAGCGTGGAGCTCATACGTGGAACTATTAATTTTATGCTTTATTCCAAAATTTGTTATTTAATTGTTTTCTTAATTAGGAAAATTCGAAACATTAATCTTTGATTATATTGTATAAAATTAAGAAAAAAGCAGAAAAATTATAATAACAACTCGAAGGAGAAGAATATCCTTAAAATTTTGGGAACTTCACACACCCTGACAATAAATATCTTCCAAGTGACGATTGATTAATTTTTTTAAACTACCCTTAGCATTAAATTTTTGAATACAAAGTCTCTTATAGAAGAAAATTAATCAAATTTGGGATATTTACAATTTTCAAGAAAAATAAAATTCCAACTTGTTATTTACTCATGAGAATAACACGCGAAGACCTCGTGAAATAAATTAATTTAAAAAAATGCAATAAATTTAATTATATTAATTTGTATCTATTAACTATGAAATTTAAAAATGCAAATATTTTGTTGAAGAATATAAGTTTTATTTTTATTAATAAAATCTAACCAACAGGCTGATGGGAAATCGAACTCTAGAAGTAGTGAATTTAAACTTTGGTTATTCGCACATTTTTCATGCCATTGGTAACTTTTTTGTGAAGAAAAGGAAGTTTTGGGAAGTTTAAAAAAACAAAAATAAATGCTCATACACATAAGTAAATACATTATACTAAACTAATGTTTTTTTTCAAATTCAGTACATCATTTTTTTGTAGTGGATAATTTAATAATTTAACATTTTTCTTATACATTAAGTTAATTTGACAAAATATAATATTTAGTTTGTAGATATAGTACTTATTAACATACACTTTTACGTTTTATACCTTTTCTTACACTATAATTACACTAGACAGAATACTAATGCATCCAAAGAGTTGTTGAAAGCTTACTTTTAGTAATTCATTTAATTTGATACTAAACAACGATAGTAGTTATTGAAGCAATTAATTTATTTTTTATAGTATTGAAAACTATAATTTGTAATTTTCATAATCAGTCTGCTTTTTCATTTTCAATCTATATCAAGTGCTTCAATCTTCTCGACTAGGTAACAATAACGCAAATTTAGAAACTTGTGTCATTCGCGATTCTGGGAGGCTGGTTACCAAAATCGACAATGCCATTTAGTTTACAATAAATTAAATAATATAAATTTAATATTAGAAAACTTAAATATAAAATAGTAGGAAGAATGTTAAACTATAGGGGATATTATACCCGATATAGTAACAAAATTAGTCTCGATTAATATTAACAATCATAAAAATTTAAATTTTCAACATATCTAAAGATAAGATATAGAATATATTTTATAATTTTTTCCATAAATACATTTATACACAAAATATATGACTACAGTTTTAACACTGAGGTATAAACATAAATTTATATGATATTCGTAGCTTACTTCGGTACACCGCCGGCGTACCTACTATTGTTTCTATTAAAATTTATTTCATTTACTTAATATAAATAATTAGAATGCTCAACGAAAATAAGACAGATATGTAATAATTTTGTCTTTAATGTACTAAAAGCATTCACAAATAGTACAGTAACTAATGCTTGTCAAACATCTACCAAACGTGTATGTATGTATACGCAATATTATAACAGATTTAACAAATTTTAATTGTCAGGTCATAAACCAATCAAATGGTGGGAATAAAATTACAATTTGTAAAACAGGCTGGAGGTGTTTTACAATTTGTAAGTTAAAAAAAAGTTTTATTCTTTTTTATCATCATCATCATTATTATTATTATTTATCCTTTTCTTGAGACTGACTTCCGGGTGCGGGTTGTGGAGGAAGAGCTTTCAATATAGCGTGAACTTCTTCAGCTACCGCAGTTAATACGAATTCAAATTGTTGTTTAGTTGCAACCATTCTTGGCCGTTGATCTCTCAAATGTTCCAACGTAGCTGCTATATCGATTTCTTTAGCCCCTTTGGCCATTCGACTTAAAACCATATCGATGAGACAGTAAGTGCCAGTTCGTCCGGCTCCATCGCTGCAGTGAACGACGATTGGACAAGATCTGCCGCGATAGGATTTGTTGACTTTTCTTCGAAATTCCAATAGGGCTTTGGTGGATGCGGGAATTCCGGATTCGGGCCAAGACAAAAAGTGAAATTGGGTGACCGTTCTAGTTTCTCCAGTTCTCGTATTCTTCAGATAAAACGATCTTACTAAATAGTCGTCGCACCAAATATGTTCGCTGACCAGGTGAACTTCATAAACGTGATATAATTCCGAACCTTCCTCCGGCCAATATCTGTGACACATGGCAGCTCCGCCTTCGGTCAAGCGAGTCAGCATTACAATGACGACGGCGCCCTGTTCCCATATCAATTGCCAAAAGTCGGACGAGGTGTGAGGAAGTGGTCCCTGGGAAGCAATGTAGGCCGGATTTCTTGGATCGTGATCTGTAATACTCGAGGCATTTATGTAATCCGATCCTGCTGCATTGATTAGATCGTTCAAAACAACTCTGGCGTGATCGTAAGGTAAAACATCTTGATAGCGATTTTTCTCGACATTTTCTTTCTTCAAAGCCATAGTAGCTGCACAGGGTTCGGCTTCGTAAGCACACAAAGCCACCCATTCTTGTTCCAAGCGATCTTTATTACGCAAGTGATCTTCCATATAACTAAGCACCATGTGTCCCGTCGAAATGTCCATATTGTGCAGTGCCGGTTCTTCCGACCACGAAGAAGTGCTGGAACGACTGGATGGACTTTGCTCCGACTCTCTCGATAGCGACGTGATTCTTCCATGAACCGTGTCCGTTTGAGCTTGAGTTTTGGTAGCCATTCGGGCTCGGCATAAATCTTGATAATCCTTGCTGGCTTCGGTGTCGGGTCTTGCCAAACCGTGCAGTTTTTCCTTCGATATAATATGGCGACGAATAATTAACAAAATGCAAGCGGACACGGCGATGGTTAAGGAAAGTCCCGCAAGAAGTAGGACAATTACGTAGAATTCTAAAGGTTCTTCGACTTTTGTCGAGTAGACGGCTTGTAGTTTAGCCTATAACAAAGGGTTTGTTCATTAAATTAGGGACATTGTTAAGTAATTAGTAGACGTTAATTGCTATTTATTTACCATATTTCCCACTCCAGAAGCCACCACTTCCATCCCTATGGCCTTACGTATTTGATCCTTAATTTGACCTGAAAATTATTATCGAATAATAACGATGAAATAACGGCGAATTGATTGTAACCTACCAATTCGTCGAGCAATTTCGCTCGCATTTAAATTTTTAGTGTTTTTATTAACTTTAAACGTAACTCCGTTCATTTCGACGCTAAAAAAAATAACAAAGTAATTTTTAAAGTCATAAAAAATTGGCAAATTGAGCAATTTTGTTACCTTCCGTGAGAAATTGTATTGTTATCGAGATCTAATAAGCTGGAAATATTGCCGATAATTTGTTCGCCTTGCAGCCATGTACTTATACTGAAATTTATTGTTTGAACGTAATTCGATCATGTCGTTAATATTAAACTCACCCTTCTCTAAATCTTACGTATACAAAATCGGTGTCGACGTCGAAAGATCCGTGCAAGGGATTTGGATGTGCACCGTGCGGCTTTTTCTTGACGACTTTTGAAAATTCTAAACAAAAAACAGCTATAACTTCTTCAAACTCTCCTCTACTCTACTTACCATTGGAAGATTTCTGAGTCGTAATTTGAGAGTCGAAAGGTGGTCCAGGTTTTTTAACATCCAAACGTTCGGGTCGCTTAAATTCCGTGCTGTAACGATCTAAAATGCTATTTAAATCGTCAACTAAAGTTTCTGTCGATTCCGAATCTGTTTTTATTTCCCCTAAAATAATATTAATTCCAAACTTATGCTCAATGTATTAATTATTACAACAACTTTTACCCATAATTTGTGAATCCGGAACATAAACCACACCTCCTTCTGTGTAAACGCCAGATTGTTTTTCGACCGTACCTTCCTGATTGATTTTGTGTGCTATTCCAGCTATTTCCGGATAATTATCGTATTCGGGAAGATCGACTTCGTAACCGTGTTTTTCTTGTAGGTGCTGTAAATCCTTAATTACATCGTCGGGCACGTTTAATTCTCCGCTTCCATATTCGTGTTTTTGTTCGTCATCGTCTTCGTCGAAATAAACTCTCGATTCGGGCAATTCACCGATCGATTGATAATCTTTCGATTCCCATCCTGCTCTAAATCTATCCGGAGTATTGTACATTAAACTGAAACGTTCGGGAATTTCGGAATTTCCTTCGACCGGTTGAGGTACCAAGTTTAAAATATCCGTATCGTAAATGTTTTCGTTTTTATCAAAATTGTTTAACAAATTTTGAAGAACGTTGTAATTTTTGGTTAGCAATAGATCTTGAATGTCTGCCTTGGTAAGACGAAGTTTATTTAGATAGTCGATCATTGGGTAAAGCTGTTGCAATTCTTCCAAACTCATATTAGGTTCGTAGTCCTCGGGAATCGTGTTACTCAAGAATTCGTCCTGGTATAAATCTAGACTAATTTTTGGAAGATATTCAAGTTCGTCGCGAGTTTCCTCTCCCATACGAAAACCCATCGGAGTGTTGTATTCCCTGTTGAAATTCGACGGGACTGGAATCGATCTTCGGCGCATTTGCGGTAACCACGCGCGTTTGGTTAATTCATATTGAGTGTAGGGATCGGGAATGTCGTACACTGCAAGTGTAATTCTTTAAAATAAGAAACAAAAATGTTTGAAAAAATATACAAACCATCGACAGCATTTGAAGGTATAATAATTTCCCTAGCCGCATTTTGTTCGTTCGAAATTGGCGGATAATAAATCTCGTCGGCATATTCCGCATGCGGATTTTCTGCGCTAGGCGAGAACTTGATAATAGCAACATTTTCTGGATTAATTTGATCTTGTCCTTCGTAAGCTTTTAAAACTCCTTCTAAATCTTGATCCACTAAATGTGAGCAAGTGTTGTGATCGAAAGTTAAACTAAACAAATAATAGGCGTTAGCTTTTGATTATTTAATTTCGCGTTTATTCCTTACTCATTTTTGGTCGCAAAGAGCATCCCCTGAAGTCTGCATTGCGTGTATGCATGACTCCAACGATAGCCCAGTGCAAAAAGTCGGCGCAATTCTTTACTTATTGCGTGCAAGTCTCCTCGTTCTAAGTCAAATCTGTGCAGGTCTTCGTCCTCAATATTACCGGTTGCTGGTAAACATCTTCCAAATGCAAAATCTAAAAATTTAAATTAACAAACAGGCGTGAAGGCGTGTGTATTTTGCATTATTTACCATCAAAGCACCATTCCAGTTCGTCCAAACACAATCTCTGGCTAAACAGACATCCTAAAATAAATCGAGAATTTTAGAAATAACTATTTTTGCCAGAACCAAAAACAGGTATTGTCGTAATTTCTTGACAAAAAAATTAGTAAACATTGTTATTGAAAAATGTAATAGAGGTATTGATTTATCAAATTCAATATGTTGGTGCTATTTCAGGACAAATTCAGTAACTTCATTGTTTCCACGCATATAACAACAAATTAAATTGTACTTGTCCTGAAATTTATAAAATAGATTCTTGCAATTCCAATTTAACAAGAGGACTTTTATTTTAATTTTCAGTCCCTACTTCTTGGCGAACAACTTTTAATTAAAATTTAATTAACCGCAAAAATAAATTCAAACAAATCGAAAAGCTGGAATGAGATCTAAAAATGTAATAGCTAATAAAAAGATTTTTCATTTTAATATGCAAAATGAAATTAGAGCGACTCTACATTAATAACATTAAGAGAAAAATACTTTACATCCAGATTATATGTTTTTTTTAATATTATTTTAACAGATTTTATTTTTACTTCTCCTTTCTTTTATTATTAATTTTCAAGAACAAAGAAAATGCTTCCATAAAATCTTTATTCGGTATTGTGCGAATGAAGTAGTATAATATATATGTATGTATAGAGAAGTTTTACATAAGTAAACGCAAAATTGGCATTCAAGATTGAGGCAGAAAAATTCAAAATATGTTCTTTATATAGCATACTAAACATTTTTTAAGGCGAGATTTTAGCAGCTAAAAATATGTTAAAATCGATGCTATTATTAAACCAAATTTTAAAGTTATTGCTGAAATTATCAGTTTCATGTTTTTGCCAGACATCGAAAAGATGTTATTGTAAAGCGCTACGAAGAGATATTTGCATTTTTTTGTTAGAAAACAGTTAAAAAAATTCACAAAGTTCATGAAAATAAGCAATGTTTAAAATGTTACTGCGCAAGCATAAGTAAAAAATTGAAAAATCTGACTTCGTAGTGCTCTAAAGACAACCTTCAACTGCCCGGAAAAATATTTGCGTATTTTATGTTAGAAAATATCTTGTTTTAAAAATTATTTGCATTTCTCCATAGTGGTTTACAATAACATCTTTTTGATGTCTAATAAATAAACAAATGAAAATGATAATTTCAGCAATAACTTTAAAATTTGGTATCGATTTCAATTTCCTTTCGACTGCTAAAATTCCGCCTTAAGAAAAGTTTTATTTAATATTAAATAAATTAATTTAAACAAAAAATTAAATGTAAAGCTGTCCATTGTAACTTCGAGATATATTTTTCAAAAATTAAAAAGCAGCTTAGGAAACTTTATTTTTGCTTTTGGGTGCGTAAATTGTATTGTATTATTTTAACTTGACAAACTAAATGTTGGTTTATGGATCGATCGCACTAACTCAACATCATTTAATAATTTAACATCTATTTAAATTAAATGAAACCGTAAAATTGTCATATAATCTAAAAATTAGTTACACAACCTGTCATAATGGAAATAATTTTTTATCGAAGTTGGTGCAATCGGCCCTAAAAAGTGTCGGATAAATCTTTAACCAACGATGTGCGCAATACTTATGCCCTGTTTCACAAAGACTAGTTAAAATTTAATATATGATTAAGAATTTTCAACAATGAAAATTTCGACATTGTTGAAAATCGTTAAAAAGACTTTGTGAAAACACTGAAAAGTACTTTTACATACGAATGGGGTTGGGAGAAAGCTACTATTTAATTTAGGCGTTAAATTACAGATTTAAAACAATAATTTATGTTGTGTTTCTTTGTCTCTTTTTCGTCTTTCGTCTTCAACTCTGTCTGGATGAAATGCTTATAAATATTGTTAGAAAGAAGCATTCAAATAAAAATACAAAAATGTAATAAAATTACTGCGGAATGTTTTTCGAAAAAAAAAAAAAAATTTAATTTCATTCTCGATTAAAATTGTACAACAATATTGAGTATTGTACTGTTTTGGCCTCTCCTTCCCCGTTGTATATTTGGAAATTACTTTGATTTCGTATTAATTTGTTATTATTATATTCCATTTTAATTAAATTATCTCTAATTAATATCTAATTTTAACTCTAAAATCATTATTTTAGAGATAATCAATAGCATACAAAGTTAAATTTTTGTTGTAACGTTTCTTGAAAATACAATTGAATCGGAAAACTAAAAACAGCAACCAACAAGAATAAATTGAAAAAAGTTGCTGCGAAATTAATCAACTAAATTCTGTAGTCTGAATTTGAAAATCGATTCTTCATGTCGGGGTTGACCAACAGATATATAATAACATGATGCTAGCGGCATTTTTTTTATTAAAACAACCTCTGGACCCCTGTTTTTATTTCATCAATTTATTATTATCAAAAAATAGCTAATATAAAAAAATAGTAAATCTGAAAATTTTAATTTCAACTGCTTGTGTTCTTTTAGTCCAAAGCTCGTTCACCATAAATCAAAGAGTATTGCTATACAAAAATGAAAATCAATTAGATGAAAATGTGTACTACATAAAGTATATATATAGTTTTTCCGAACAAACAAAGGAATTTATTTCTAAAATTATTAAGCGAATAAAAAGCATCATCATGGAGACTTTTACGCTAACTTGTATACTAATGGATTTCCTGATTTGACGTTTTCACACTTCCAACTTTCAAGGACTTTTTAATAATCCTTCTATGTATTCAAAAATTTTCCAACTTTAGCCATTAATGAACTTTATCTGGCAAATAAAAATTAATCTCTGAAGATTCACATTACAGCTCCTTCGTTATCAAATTCCCATTTGGGTTGTGTAATCTACAAATTATGTACCTACAATTACGTAGACAAGGTATTTATTGATTATTTCTAGACTGTCCAATACAATATTATATTGAATTTTACTGCAAAAAAGTACTATAAATTTGTAGAAAATTTTCAGTTTTTTCAGTGTAAACCTAAATTAGTTTTGAATGCCACTATCCGACTATCGTGGTTTGATAGCTAGGGCAAACAAAAATTCCTGTTTCATAAAATTGAACAAACGCGAGTGTTTTTAACTGTGTACACAAAGCTTCAGCGATTGATTGTATGGCGTAAATTTCTATTATTCAACTTTATTTATTTTAGTTAAGTTTATTTATCAATACTTTTTCGATACAATCGCTCTAATGATTTTTAAACTCCTCTTCAGCCAATTATAAATTAATTTTGAAGTAAATTATTAAATATAGATATAATATGGAAAGCATTAATATTGGTAGTTTAAAAATAACTTTTTAGCAAGTCTTGTGGTTTTTCATAAATGTGGTAGCGATAACATTTTCCCACCGAAAAGAAATTACACCTTCATAAAAGATAGAAGCTTTTCACTTCGAAAATCAAAGTAAATTTCTCATTGAATAATTTTATAAGAATTCTCAATTCATTTTTGTTGGCTCAAAGTAATTTTGTTTTGACTAATTTATTGAGTTAATTATATAATTAAAATTATTATTCAACTTCACTTTTTGATTTTATCGATTATGTTATTTAAATTCGTGTTTGTTTCGTATGTGGGCAAAATAATATATTATATATTACGTACTTATATACCTAAGCCTATAAAAGCTGTAAGCTGCTTTTCATAAATTTCCACTAGCCTCATTTTCAAAACATTTTAACCGAATATTTTAATTAATCTGATTCATTACTGTATAATAAATGAAAATAACCTGAAAATAGATGTTCACCGTTAAGTAAATTAGAAAAAAAAATAGATACTTTTTTGGGGCTGAAAATGTCAGAATAGCTTATTTTTATCCATTCTCTCGCCTTTTTCTCTTCAAGCACACTTTTAGAGCTTCCAAACCTTTTTAAAAGAATTGGGGGGTAGGGGGGGGGGTAAAAACCAAGTCGAATGCACATAAACAAAACTAGGTGTAAGAAAAAAATTATTTACTTTTTTGATTTTTTGCGAGAGGCTTTAACTGCATAAATACCTTTAAAATATTTTTAACTGCAATTAAAACTTCCATCGGCAGTTCGATAAGAATTTTAATTGAACTTACATCAGAACGAATTTCTTTCTAATTAAATAGATGAGATTTTGGCGTTAAAAATTGGTCTAAGTTTAATTGAAAACTGTGTTTTCATACTTGCACGCAGGACAGTTCTTCCGCCTAGATGAATAAACAATTAGCTACGAATTCAAGATTCTAGTATGTAAAAGTGTTTTATTTATAATTAAAAATCAATAATTTTGAGTTACCGGTTTCGCCAAAGCAGGTAGCCGCAACTTACTAGGCTCTTTGATTTTACGCTATAGAAGTATTTTCTATTATGTAATAGATGTTTATCGATCATTTTTGATGAATAAATTACACAGCATTACCTTTTTAAAAATTCCCTAATAGGTAAAATCTATCAATAAATTATTTCTTAATGGAATCGGAAGTTGACATCGGATTAAGAAAAATCTCAAATTAATCATACTTTATTTTGTATCTTTGAGTACTTAATGACTTTTCGTTATATTGCTTTTAATTACATTAAACTCTGTTAAGGTGCAGACATAACAAAGACCGGCTTAAAATAATTACTCTTTACCAAAAGTAATTCGCTTTAGTTCTTTTCTAATATTATAAAAGAAGCAATAAAGACAGTAAGAATAAAAGAAGGCTGGAAAATTAATACAATCAGCAAAATTATTTTAAGCTGTTAAAAAAAAAGTAAAACTTATAGCTTGAAGTAAAGAGTTTCCCAACAAATATGTTGAATTTAAAACCCTCACCATTTTCATTCCATTAGAAATTTCACCTTTGTCAGTTGCTATTGTAGTCATGTAACGCTACTAATAGAAAACTCTTTACAAATATGATAAAAATTGAAAGAAAATAATACATAGATTTTCAGTAAAAATTAATTTTTGGAGAATTGTCTCCTTAATCCGTTTTGCGCTTCGAAATCTCATGTTTTAATAATTGTTATTGAATTTAGACTTTTCCCGGTTTCGAACCGAGTACCTTAGAGTCAGCAGCAAGTTGTTCGGCTAACTTTTCAGCTATAAATTAAATTTTCAAAATTAAATTGCAACAATTCGAACTCTAGAAAATGTAGTATACTACTACTCGATTCTTCACAAATAAAAAATTTATAGCATTCGAAAAAAGGTAAGGCTTAAATGATTTTTCAACAATTATTTTGTTTAATATATTAATTGGATTCGAACCGACGATTACTAACCACTACGCCTAATTGCCATGCTGTAATGCTTAAAATATTATACCATCAAACTTTTCCGTTTCAAAATAATTTTATAGCACTCCCACTGTCTCGACGTTTTACGATTGACATGAATAAGGGTCGTGCAATTTTTATAACCGTTTACATAAAAATCATTTTGAAAAACTAGCGTTTTAATAAATAAATCTTCGTACGTAATACATATTATGAATATTTTAAAATAATATAATTGCTTGTTTTGAAATAAACACACTACATCCATGTACTATGTACGTAAGCAAAATTATCAATATATCGATTGAAACGAAGAGAAAAAGTACAGCTAAAAAATTCGTGCAAAAACTTTGGATAATTTTCTATATTATTTTAATTCAAATATCAGCTTACCAACATTTCCATCGGAGAGTACTGCTGGGGGGCCAACGGTGGTAATGAGGAGAAATAGAGCAAAGTGCAAAGCACCGCTGGGCCCCTGCATGGCCTAAAACGAAAAACAATTTTTTTAATATTACAAAAATTAGCTTGTCGAACGAAGAAATTGGATAAATTGTTGAAAATGAATATGTAATTTTGTGGCAGGAAAATTCTTCATTTTGACAAAGACGCGTCGAGCTGCCAAACAGGTGGGTGTTTGCAGTTATATGTCAAGCAAAAGAAGTAGTATCGAGGAATTGTTTGGTTTCTCACCTTTATGAAGGCCACCGGTATTCACAACATAGCTTAAACTAATTTTATGACACTGTCTTGACACACGATCGTCAAAATTAACACAACTATCAAGGCCGGTCCAGACCGTCTTGATTTTTCCAGATGTGAGCTTGTAGTAAATGCGACGTCGAGCGCCGGCGCCTATAAACGCGAAGGCGTGCGTGGGTTTAAAAATCGATTCGTTTTCTAGTCGTTCGAGTTTAGACTAAATTTTTGCTTTTACACCAATACCAAGAAACTCTAATAACGAAAATTAACTCCAAAACATCGACGCATAATTAAACAGAATTAAGTTATAATATAATTAGCTGTCGAGCTTGAAGCGAAAACCAAACTTTAAATACTAATCCGGACGCTCCCCTTCCCATTGAGCACACTTAGCATGATAACGGTGTATGCAAACCACAAATGATATGTAATTGAGAGATAAGTTCGAATGGGTGGAAAACTAGTAATTTTCGATCGCGAAACTGTCGCACCTTTCGAAAACTTATCAGAAGCCATATTGAGAGGGATAATTTAATTAAACGTTTCTTGTTCCAAATATCTTACAGAAGTTACAATTGATCAGTTTTTCTATCGAATTAATGAAAGTTATAAATAAATATCGAGTTTGATTCCCGCTTTTGGTATTTATTATCCTTGTGCTCTCGTGAAAGAATGGGAATTCAAGATTACTACATATTTAATGTGCCCACTTAAAATTTGTATGGAACATGTTGTATATAATTTGTCTACTACAATTCAGACACCCACACGACGTTATCAAATTGATCAAAAGCTCATTTTACCAGAGCTTACCTAAAGGTTAATTATAATTTGTTTTTAATTTATAATAGCGAAGTAAATCTTTTTTAAATCAAAGAACAATGGAGTTCGAGAAACCGAGAAGGGAGATGGGGGTCGTCGAAAATTAAATTTAAAAAAATTGAGCTTTTTACGCTCTAAAAATTTAAAAAATGGTCAATTCGAAATTTGTTTGGGATTTTTTATATCTGCAATTTATAATTTTCTAAATAAAAAATTGCGTTTCATAGTAATCTCAATTTCGATACGCGATTGGGTTTCAAAATGACTTTGTTTTAAAACAGAAAAGTTATTTTAATATACCTACGTGTAATGTGAAAAGTAGGTAGGTACTCAATAGAGCTTCGCGTAGGTGAAAATTAATTCAACATTTGAAAAATTAATGTGTAATCTACATTAAAAATTGAATATAAATTTTTTTAGAACAAATAATAAAATTAGAAAAAAATCAAGTATGAACCAAAATAATAATACCAGATAATAAAAGGATAATATCTGCGCCTTTTTACAATTATTGAACTTACGGTTAAATTTCAGGATTTGCGTTGCTTACTTTAAAAAAGTTAGCAAAATGGTTCACTCGACAAAATGTGTGATTGTTATAATTTATGAAAATTTAAAGAAATTGTTGAAGTTTATTTAATAAACCATAGCATTGTAATATAATACAGAGAAAGACTCGGCTGGAGGAGATCTACCTTTCTTAATTAATATTAAATTGTAACCTCATTCCCAACTGGCAGTAATAATTCATATTTACACTGAGTGCTTACGTTATCCAAGTTTAGCATTACATAGCAAATTTTAATTTTAAAAAATGTGAATTTGATTTCTTTAAATAAAAATGTGTTTGTTATAAAAAGCACCGAAAAATACGTCTGCACGTTTCTAAAAATATGATGTCGTATATTTTTTGAAATGTCACCTTTCGTTACCATTATTGTAATATCTTTTTTTAAACATTTCCAATTATCTGATCACGTTTTTAGGTTTCCACATGAATTCGAATAGAAATTTAATAATCGAACAACTGAAGTGTGCGCGACTAACGAAGCTTTCAATTTATTTAAGATTTCACATTGCATGTGTGTTGTGTACATATGAAATACAATTAATAGTTAATTTTAATTCAAAATTAATATGCTTGTATATTATAACAACATAATATAATATACCTGCGTGGTTATGTTGTGCAAAGCTTCGTTAGATTTTCCTAATGTACCTAGTATTTGCATTCATAATCTTGCAGTTAATTAAACAGAGTTGTTGTAATAAGTTGTAAGGATAACAATTATGCCACATACGCAAGATAATTAAATTTTCAGTTTCAGACTTTCGGAATTCTTCGATAGCCACAGTAAGTTTATAAAATCCGTCGGAATGAATTGTTTCGTAAAATCGAATATATTGTAATTTAAAAGAAAATCAAAAATTTTAAGAATATTGAAAATTTGAAAAACATTTATGGTAATTTAAACAGAAATAACGAAGCTGTAGAGAAAAATGCTTTACATGTAAAAAGCAATTTTGAAAACTGTTAATAATAAATATAAATATTTAAGTATAAGATACTTATTTCAAGTTGAAAATTTAATTTTTAATACGGAACTTATACTAATAAAAACAGCTAGAAAGTTTAATTTTGTTGATGTTATTCCATAATAATTTCTAATAATGTACGTAAATAGACATCCAACAAGAGGTAAACTGCATACCAAAATCCCCCTCGATATCCAACGAACTTCACATGGTTCTGTAAGAGGTCACTCTAATGCAGAAGTAAAAATGTAAAAATAAAAAAAAGCTTTCCGTAGTGGGGAGGATCCATTTTATGAAGCAAAAATTGCGAATTAACAGTAAGTCATAATTTTACACAAAAAAATTAATAGAAAAATTAAAAATAAGTTTTCTGAAAACTAGACGATTACTCAGTGGATGGATCGACTTGAAATTTAAACAATATATATTCAAAGAAATAGTAGTTTTGAGGGGGCCAACGATTTTGTCGAATTTCTTTTCTGTTAATTTTTTATTTAAAAAATTGCATAGAAAATATGCAACTTTTTATAAAAATAAATTCAAAATTTTTTTAAAAATTACGAAGAAAATAAGCAAATTCCTATTTCAGATTTACCAAATTTTTTACACCATCTAAACACTAAATACCGCATTTTTACCGAAATATAATTAAGTTTTATGAACTGCGAATAATTTGTTTATTTTGATTATTTCCCTACAATTTTAAACTCACCCACTTAAGTTCTATTACGAAAAAATTCTTTAAAATGTTAACCTGGATAAATTCTACTTTGCATATGAAAAAAGGCCTTAATTAAATTTAAAATTTGTAAATTTATTTAAGATATTTAGGCCTTCAGAAAGAATGAATTCACTTGAAAATTTGAGTCCACAAAAATCAAATTTATTTATGATTTCTTTAATTTTTAATCCAAGGATATCTATCATCAGGCATCCCTTGAATAGTTCTGTTGTAAAAAAATAAAAAAATATATATTCTTTGAAAATGTATTTACAAATTTCACAAAATACAACAACACATACATTTTGTACTTATAACTATTAGAAAAAAACAATAACAGGCAAGACTGAAACAGCCTAATAAAATCACCTTGACTACACAAATTTTTCAAGCCACTTGAAATAATACAAAAAAAATATTATATACAAATAAAATGTAGTGCAGCAAGAGTATTATATTAGTGATAATAATAATAATAATAATAATAGTAATTTGGCACAGTATTTTATAATACTGCAGTCGATAGCTAAAAAAACCTAACCAAATCCTATAAAACATTAAATACTTTCTTCTTTAAGTAATCCTAATTCAAGGAAGCACAATTTAACAATTTCAAAATAGAAACCACACAGACCTATGTACACAAATGCATAAAATTATAACTCCTAAATTACATAAAATATTTATCACAAATTCATTTTCTTAAAATTGGAATATTTTAGAATCACATTTTAAAAAGCCAACAAAAAAATAAATTAATAAATGGTAAGTGCACTAACTACATAAAAAATATCTGCAAGAAATGTGTGCGCGTTCAAAATCACGCACACACATACGTACATACATACGCGCAATTTTGAACGCGAACCGTGGAGAAATTATATTTCTGTCTTTTCTTATTACATTAATAATAATAATAATTCATTATTATTACCTACTAGGTAATTATTTACAAGCAAAGGCATTCTGGCAACAAATTTTCAACGCCCACCAATGCACAATAAAATTATTGCACATTTTTTTAATATTTAATTATCAGTCGAAGCATCCAAAGCTAAAATTTTAATAAAATTTCCCCTTTGAAAATTTTCATTATGGGTGCTTTAAGGCAAAATGTTTAAATTAAATATATATATCACTATAATATGTTTGTTTTATACGTGAGATTCGAGAGGAACGCTAAAAATTCTAGGTTCGGGTAAACTTTGCGGTCTTACGCCGATCAAATGTTGTCTTAAAGCGACGACAATATTTTCGGACGCAAAAAGATTTACTTCTAAAAATAAGCGTTCTCTTCTGGTCGAACTCAAATCCGGCGAACTGGTTCTCAAAGTACACTTTTCTTTATTTTGATTTTCCGCATCCGAATCTTTATCTTGGCAGCGATTGTCCAGCCAATTTACCTTGTCGAAATCTTTCGTTCCTCCCACCGTGTGCCTCCTTTTAATGGATCTCTCTGGCATTCCGTTTTTTCTTTTCAATTTCGTCAGTTCTTTGTTCGTTCTTCTGGTCGCCGACAATTCGCGTCGCTTGTTGATGTTATTTTCCGTCTTCTCGTTTTTTGTTAAACTGTCGGATCTTTTGAGACGATCGCTGGCTTTGTTTAAACTCTCCGATCTTTTCAGCTTGATGTTTAATGGAGAAACCGTACGATCGGGTTTGTTTAGGGATTCGGATCGGCGCAGTTTCGAGTTACTTGAAATTCCGTTAGAAGTAATCATTTTATTAGTTTTGCCCAATTTTTCCGAATTGGATATGTGACGATCGTTATCAGGTACAATTTCAGAGCAATCCCTATCTTTCTCTTCTTCTAATTTGGCCTTTTGGATTTCTTTCAACCGAAATTCGGATAAATTTAAAGTTTTGCCAAACTTGGAAATGGTGTAAGAATTTTTGTGCAAACTCGGATTGCGATAAATTTTAGGAGAAGTTAAAATGTTGGTTTCCTTAGTTTGAAGAGGAGCGGCGGTGGCGGTAGCGTAATCTGGTAACGACGGTCGTTCTGGAGATTCGTCTGCGAATGGAAGATCTACGCCTAACAGAGGATTTAAGGTTCTCTTTTTTTCGTCGAAAATTTTCATTATTGATGCTTGTAAATCGGTTCCTGAAAATTGACAATCAGTTTTAATGCTATAAACGGCACTTTAGTGTGTTAAACGAGTAGTATCAAAAAAGCAGGTTGCATGCGTAATTTTTTCAAGTTTTGTTAACTTTGTAAAAAAAAATTAAATAAAAAAACATTAGTGCTGTGCTATGTTAGGCTTAAAATTTATATACACGGCCAAGCAGGTGCAAAAGCGGCACAGCTAAATACCTCTTTAAAATCTGTTGCGATAACGGTTACGAGGGGGCCTCTGAGGCACGGTTGGGGGGCGCACGGGCCTCCAACCTCGTACAAGAGCCGTGGGGGCTCCATAGCCTAACATACCCAACACCATTAATTAAATAAAAAAAAAAATTTAACAAAAATTAAAATCGGGAATTGAATAGCAATTTTTCCCAAAAGCTAATTAAATTATAATACAAGTGAAATGATCTACTACTTTGAAATATTTAACATAAAATCTTACCATCGTCGGCTTCGTGTAATTTATGCAGAGAATCCAATGACCCAGTTCGTGGATTAATGCCATTCTATTATAAAAGCAAAAATTCTATTCAGTAAAAAAAACAAGCTAAAACTAACTACACTAAAGTTAATAAAAGTTCCTAAATTTGAACAAAATAAGGTATTATTTTATATAATATTATGTTCTATGCTTTTTAAATCGTCTCGCCTCGCGCCCTTTTTGTGTATATGAAAAGGTATTAATTATTTGCTAAACTACTTTTATTTCATAAAAAAAATAAATAAATAAATAAATTATTAAAATAACAATCAAAATAAATAAATCATCTTCTATTAAATACGCAAATTAAAACAGTTTCGACATAATTTTCTAAATTTTGTATTCCACCGTATGTTAAACCTAAACAATAAATTATTGTTGTTATTATTTCTAAAATACACTGAGTGATTGATAGCTTCCTTACTATTCCAAAAATTTAAAAAATTAAACTACAATAATTATTATTGTCAAATTATTTTTTAATTATATCTACAAAGTGTTCTGGTAAATGGTAATCTTCATTTTTTAATTAATTTCCCTAGGATCGGGGGTGTAAGTTCCATTAATTTTCTTTTTACATTTTTCTATACTCCACAAACCCAGAACACTCTAGAGAGTTAAATATGATCACTTTTAACAATTAATTTGTATTAAATATTTTTTGAATATAGAAAATAACTCAAAGATGCTCATGCAAGCTTAAAAAATGAAATAGGTACTCAAAAAATTGTTTCGACTAGAAAAAAAAAGAACTAAAACTAAAAAAAGGATTTTCTCTAAATAAGTAAAAAATTGAATAATTGGTGGGAATGATAAAAGAAATTTACCTCAGTTTCATATTTAATTTTCTTCAAGGTTCCATTATTAGCAAGATCCATCACACTAGAATTAATATTTTCTGCACTACTTCCACGTCTAAGAAAAGTCTTATCGAATGGTTTTACAACCGCCACAGAATTTCTATTACTATAATTATTATGGAAGCCACTGGGTTCAGTCGGTAGTAGTTCATTATTTTTATTTAAATCGTAGTTTTTAAAACGTTCGCTATTTTTATTAAATTGTAAATTTCTTTTATTGTCCGTAACTTCACTAAGATTTTTCGTATATTGCACAGCTAAAGCACTATTAGATAAATTAGTATTTTTATTATCACTGTTTAAGGGTCTGTGAAACACGTTGGAAGCACTTTGTGTTTTTGTAATAGTATAAGAATCGTTCAAATTTGGCGCCGTTAACGTATTTTCATGACTGGAATGATGAACGGAATTCGAAATCCTTGGTTCTGAAAATCAACAGGCACTTGGATTATAAGCACAAAAATCAAATCGATTCCGACTTACCCAATCCATCGCCATAAAATTCGGCAGTTCTCCTATTTCGCTGCAAATTTGCTTGAGTTTCCTGTATAAAGTTTTCGACTCGCCTCCTAATTTGCTCTTGATCTGAATAATTTAACCAAGGTCCCCTTTCCACGGGTTTATTCGATTTCTCCATATCTACCACGGTTGTCGGAATTTCTTCCACCTTTTCGTCACCTACGTCCTACAAAAATAAACATTAAACATTTCTGAACGACGCAAAACGTCGACACTTACTTGTTTGAGATCATTGGAATAATTTGTTTGCGTTATAAACTCTTTCACGCCATTTGGACTTGTAAGGTCATCTCTCGAATCTTGAGAAGTGCTCTTCTTGTCGCCCCTCCTTATTTTTCTATGGGCCGCCGAAATTATCGAAGAAAATAATTCTCTGCCAGGTGCTTTTTCACCTTTCATGCCTACACAAAAATAAACAATTTTAAAAATCCACTCCATTTAACAATCGCTTCTTACCTTCAACTTTGCTAATGTTATCTAAAAGTAGAGCACGATTACTGGCAACTTCATTATTTAACGAATCCACGCTGACATCGGGCTGTCTTAAATGCAAGGTAGACACATCGTCCTCGGAGAAAAACCATTCAGCCTAAAATCGTTCAAACAGTTAATACAAATGCAATCAAATTTAAACTCTTTCTTACATAACAAATGAGCGATTCCACGATTTTATAATTATGTGTCATGTCGTTAACCAAGCTTGCCATATCGTCCTCGTTCCCCCGAATAATTGTCGGCCCAAAAACGATGGCCAAATTTTTAGCTTCCATTTTATTCACTTCGGAATAATCGGTAAGCTTTTTAAGATGCAACATCAAACTCCTCAAAGTATAATAATGATGAGACGGAAGACACTTGACCAATTTTCTGATTTCCTCCATGCGCATATTTGGATCTTCGATTTTGTCGGCCTCGATGAAATGCGGATACAAATTAATCGTCAGCAACGCATCTGGTAGTTTTCGGAAAAACGATTTGAGTAAACTACTGACAACGTGAACGTCGTTCCATTGACTATCGATTTGCGGCACTCCATCGAAACTTTGATTTACGGAATTCGTGAGAGCGGTTATTGCTGCGCTGTTACCGGGAACCCTATATACTCCAATCGTTTCCAATCCTTTACTTTCTACAATGTCGATACAAACTTCGACCAACTTAGGAACGTGTTGATTCGAATTGGAAGGATAACAAAGCTCCAGTGGAATACCAAAAGTCGAACCTTCGGGGGCGGTTGGTGAGTTGGGGGAGCTACCGCCTTGTATCTTACGAAATTGCTTTGCGACGCGCCCCCTCCACGTTTTAGTTTTCGGACTAACCAAACCATCGTTCACCTGCGACGGTTTACGCGTTTTACTAACAGGCGATTGACCTGTGGGAGATCTATTCCTCAGGGAAGGTAATTTTGATTTGTGAGGTTGCGGCGATAGACGACTAGATCCCTGAACTTGTATTGTAGTTATTGCGGGAGTTGTTTGGGGAACCGCCTGTTGTTTCGTGGAGTTCTAAAGCAAAGATGGAAATTGAATTAATTAAAAAAAAAAAAAAAAATAGAAATTGTGCTTACCACGGCTAGATTATCAAATATTAAATATTCGCAGCATTGTTTTAGATTCATTTTTAAAAATTTAATTTTAGTAAAGTCGATAAAGCAATGCTGCACTTAATAATAAACATTACTGACTGAGATATGATGGTAGATAATATCCACAAAAATAAATACGCTCTTGAATCGATCAATAAATAAATTACATTCAATCTTATCGTTTCTTTTTTATCTACTTACTTTGGGATTTGAGTAGATATTTAAAAAATGCCGAAACGCAAACTTACCGATTTACTTTCCGTGTCGTTGTTCGAAGCCACTTGTTCTTGCAACGCCTTGACCCAATCAGCGAAATCCACTGGATTTTCGGCTTGCAGGAGTAATTCGGAACGACAAGGTAGCACGGAGGAAACTCTCAAGACGTGTTTTCTTTTGGTGTAATCTTCTGCAATTCTAACACAACTAGCACTCATATCAATGCCATTTGCCAACGACTGTTCAGCTGCATCTGATGGACTCTGTAAAGGAATAAGACAACATTTTCAAACTTGAATTTTTGCAAAAATGAAAACTGGTTCGTTTAACGGTAGCATGCAGGTAACACCCACGGGAGAGACAAAAAATGACTACATTATCTCCTAACATGATCAAAAATTTATGAAAGTAAAACTAACGTAACAATTTTAGCGTAATAGTTTCAATTAGTCAACATTAAGTTCATACAACAATAGAAACTAATTTAACTTCCTCGACTTTCTTAAACAAATTTATTTTGAATAAAAATTACCCAAGATCCCGTAGATCCCCAGCGTCGAAGGCGTCTAGGGAAAAGTTCGTGAACGTGAAAATTCAAATGCAACTGAAGTGGAATGCAGGACACCGTTCCCGATCTACGATTTCCAATACTCGATAAACGATTATGTTCCAACATAATTAAAAATAATAATTTGGATCATTAAGAAACGACGCACACACAAAACGTTCACTCCAAAACCCCCGACCGGCGAATAAAATCTAGATGAATTATTATTATCGAGTACGAATCGTAAAAAATGAGGCGCCCTGTTATCCTTGTCATGCTAGGCTATAACAAGTCGAACTAGATTTTCAAGTACAAATTTAAAATAAGTGCATCTGCACTTTATTTTAATGAATACTGAAAAAATTATGTAATTCCATTCCGTTGCGCGTCGGTTTAAACATGAACGACGAAAGACTTAAATTTTATACTTCCAAACGACATTCGAAATTAAAAAAAAAAAAACAACGACCAGCGCCGACGAACGTCTTGGATTAACTAACAAACATATAAAGAAACATCAACAACACTTTCAAAGTTGCACAATTAAAGGTGCTCTACAAGAACTCAAGCGCATCCACGACATATGCTAGGTACTTCCATAGAGGGAGATCTTTATGGTGGGTTAATGGGTTAGGTGTAGTAAATGAAACTTATTCGATGTGAATAAATAATCTTCTGGTTAACAATCGACTATTAACAAAAGTTAATTTTTCAATTAACGCTAATCAAATTTTGAAATTTTTTGAGACAAAAATTGCAATGTCTTAATTACAAATTCATTCTGTAATAATTATTATGATTAATCCGACTTTTTGCTTTCATATTGAGTAATAATTAATTCAAAATCATGAGAGCATATCTTCCTAATTAATTTCACTTTTTTACCAATCAGAAAACTTACATAAGGTTACTGCTAAAAAAACTCTTAATATTTAAAAAATATTTAATTTTCTGTAACAGTGAAAGTCAAATTTTACAAAAGGAAAAAATGTTTACAATTTTTGTACTTAAAAATAAATTTGCATTGTTTGGTTAGAAGATAAATTTCACTTTTTTTTTCTGTGGGTAATAAAATAATTAAAAGTCTAATGAGCTCACGTTCGTATTATCGTATCCATTATTATAATACGGGAAAAAAATTTTTGTTAACAACAATGTAGGAGGTACTAGATGCGGTTTGAAAAAACTGAAATTTCATTTTGAAAAACTGCGTATAATTTGAAGAAAATATTTGCAACGGAAGCAATTGTGACAAAAATTCCTACATCCGCCCTTATATTGATTACTAAATAAATAACGACCACCGTCTGTAAATTATTATTATTTAAAAATGGAATACCCGGAGAAGATCTGCTACTTTTAATTAATATTAAATTAAAAAATAAATAAGCTGAGCAAACAATAAGGTACCTACTTCAGATTCAAAACCAAGCAAAGCAAAGTACCTATTTAATTTTCTAGTAAATGTTCATAGGGAAATGAATAAAATAATCCATTTAATGGGAATAAGTTGTAATTTTTCACATAAAATAACTTTTATCGAGCAATTAAATTTAGAAATTCGGTTTAATTGCACACAAAAATGTGCAGAATAAAAAATATTAATTTTACAAATTTTTCAATTAAATTTGCTTTCATTGTAAAATATTTCTGCTTTTGGTAAAATATTTTAAAATATATCGGTCTCTCTAAGGTTTACTTTAATAATTTTTACAAATATTTATTATTGCGGATAACAACAACTGCATTGATCCGTAATAAAATAATTTATTAAGAGCTCTAAAGCAGCTTCGATTTGAAAAGATCACTGAAATGCCAGTTTTAAAATTGATATTCAATTAAAAGCAATTTTGAGAAATAAGAAAAAATAACAAACAAAATTTATCCAAATGAAGCAGGATTAACCCACAGGAAGTTAGATGAATATTATTTTGACGGTTTTTCTAGGTATTCTTTAAATAATTATTAATATTTTAATATTTGTGCGGGTTATCAAAGTACAACAACACAATAGTGATGACCTTGACAGGAACAACTTCCTTTACATTTTCTTATCCTTATCACTTTTTGGCAAACAAAAATTTTCTAAAATATTGACGGGTTTTAAACCTCATTTGTAATTCACTGCAGGATTATAATTAAAAATTCATCTCCTAATTAATTAAACAATACAAATACGTTTGGAAATTTGAAACCCCAATCACGGAATGACGTGATCGTTTGATCGTACACACGATAATTCGGTGGCAAATTAGGTTGCACCAAATTTCAACATTATTTTTCAAGCAGTAACATATTAATTAAAATTGTGAAGAAATTTCGGCCAAATCGCGATTATTTTACACGCCGGGTGACCTGCATAGCGCAGAATTTTACGGGCCCGCTCGTAAAAAAGTTCCTTCGGCAAGAAGGACTTTCTTTAAGATGCGGTTTTAATAATTGTCAAACTAAAATTATAAAATTGTTTTTAAATGAGCAAAGCTAAACATTTCCGTTTCACCAGCAACATAAGGAATCCGTGTAATAAAATCGAAAACAATCAGTTAATGAAAACCGAAAGTATTTTTTTTTCAAGTGCAAATTACATACTTTATACTTTCTCTTATTATAATGGAGAGTCGATGCACTTCTTTTAGCGTGTGCTGCATTAGAACCCTTTTATGTGGAATAAAAATGGAAAGTGTCCGAATAAGATACGGAAAAAACAAGATTTTGCGTAATTTTGCATTTAAACCGAAGGTGAGAGCCCCCAAGAAATGCATCGCAGCTCAAAAGCTAACGAAATAATCGCTAATTAGTTTTGCAACTTCACTCTATTGTGTTAAAAGGTATAAGAAATCGAGAATAATATATGTTTTACATGAAGCAACTTACAATAATTAATTATTTCACGATATAACAAATAATTGTTTAACACGAAGAAACATAAATTTACATATAATTTAAGACGCGTTTGTTTAGATTATATTTAAATGAGAATGCAACCTATAAATATTGCAAAAGTATACTTGAAGAATATGGAAAGCACAAATAACTAACCCTTATATGTCCGAGAGCTTGGGTGTTGACAAATTACTCACAAGGTTGTTTTTAATATGTTTCAAAATAAGTCGTTAAACTTTTAAGTTAATTAAAATGGAAGATAGCTCACCTGATGATGTCTGTCTTTATGAAGAAACAGCTTTGGTCCTCGGAGGATGACCCACACTTGCTTCCACGACCGATCTCCTGCCCGCTAAAAAAATTTAATTTTGTAATCTCAGATCGAAATTCGAACCGTTCCTCTTACCTTTCCGTCAATTTCGGCAATTTTGCAATGCAATAAACCTTCTTTGATGGTTGGAGCATCTTTTTCCAAAGGAGTACTTGGCAAAGAAGTCTTGTCGCGTTCCAAAGATACGCTACTACTGCTGCCTCCGCTTATGCTCTCCCTACGTTTTTTAAAAATAAATCAATAACTCAAAAAAATGAAGCAATCCGAATATTAGTAGAAATCGATAAGCGCAAAAATTGGAATAATTATTTACAAGTTAGTAGGACTGACGTGCATGCAATTAAAATAATCTAACGGTTCTCTTCAATATTGCCCACATAATTTATTCCAACACCTGGTACCATCATGCATAAAACACAATGTGTGCTACCAGTTAAGACGCTTCATAACGCCCAAATGCCTTTCTTCTAAACAACAACGAGAAATATTCCTTTTCGATTTTATCTTGATATTAATATATAACGTGAACTACATGTGGTGCCATTTCTACCGTGAAATTAATGCAGCAACTATTAAAAGCTTGTCAAACACAAATTTGGCTACAAAAAGCGTAAAGCGAGACGCTAAACTTATAAAGCTCACCCAAAAGAATAGGCGGCATCCTCAAAGAGTTTGCGTAGTTGCTGAATATCCCCGGGAAAAAGTGGAGGCCGCCATTTTCTATGAGCACTAAATAAAAGTAAAATAACAAAAATAAACACCCTTCACCATTTTTTTGTAAAAAAAAATAATAACATTTGTCGAGTCTCTTCCACGATTATTTGCAGTTTTGCAGGAAACAATCGTGATAGAGACTTAGAAATTCCACTACACAATACGAATATTTTACACTTAAAAGTAAGAATCACCACAGACAAATTACCTTCTTAAAATGTGAGGCGAAATTTCGCCGTCACTAAAATCGTCGACCTGCATTCGACCATTGCCAGTCGCTTTAAGATACGATTCGCGACGCATTGCACGTTCCTCGTCTCCTAAAAAGTTTCCCAAGTTAAGGTTTGGATTAAAAGAGGAAAAGCAATCTTACCCAAGTTCGAGTTCTTGATTCTTCTCATCACAACTGGCCTGTTCTCTTCCGATGTCACTAAAAAGATAAAACCAAGTTAGAAAACGAATCGAAAAACCGTCTCGATGGTATAAAATAAAAGCCAAGCGAATTTTGGAAAAGAAATGAAGAATTTACGACAAAGCACGAGCAGCTACTGGTTAAATAAATGCAATTCTATTTTTTTAGGTCGCAGTAGTTAGTATGCCCAAAAATCACGTAAATTAACTACCTGGTGAACTACATCGTCTTGGCGACGAATCACACGAACGAGGTGCTTGTAGACGTCTAGCAGGTCTAATTGGTCTGTTCAAATCGAGTTGGTTGGGACGAATTGGGGGTGAATTTTCGGAAATTACCGGCATGGCAGAATTTTGTAGCAAAAATTCTATGGTTTTTGGGATTACGGGAGAGGAAATTTGAGTTTGGTCTTGTTTAAATGTTTCGTTTGTAGCCGCCTGTGGTTGCTCTATCAATTAACGACAACAAAAATAAGAATAGAGAAAAGTGAATTGCCAAATTAGAAAGCTACATGCACAAAATATTATCAATATTTAGACTACCTTCTAAACGATCTTTGTTAATAGAATGATCTACAAAGCCGAATCGGTCGTTCTTTCGAGCGTTATGCATTACTGCGGCCCAAGATTCGGCAGAATTAGATCGAACACGAAACTGATTTGGCCGATATTCGAGATCACGTTGAACATCTAAAAGAATAGTTAGTTACAAACATGCATTAGGTACTAACTAGATAAGACTACTGATTGATTTGTAAAAAAACGTAAAACTAACAGTAGACACATAAAAATAACAAACAACAACAACAATGCATCGTAAAAATCACTTTTCAATAGAGACAGTTATCTAGAAGAATGCAGTTAATAAAAACAAATAATTATTAGTATTTCTTTTTTTTTTCCTACATAAACAAATAATCTACTTTTCCTAACCTTTCGGATATTTCGATTCCGACGGAGGTGGCACATGAATTTGTGTACTTCCAAATGGAATTATTACATTTCCTGAAAGTTTATTTTGCGCTACTTCGTTGATGCTATTACTGCTAGCATTGCTTCCTATTAGCAAAAAATGAAAAGTTTTGTAAAACCCAAAGATTTACATAATATGTTTTGGTTTCGTGCTTAAATAATGGGTTACTTTACTCATTAAAAACTTCTTGTATTTATAAACATAAACAAATATCACGATTTTGATGAATCATCGGTAATAATAGATGTCCTATATAATTTCATAAACAATATTGAATACCTGAATACCTGGTGACCGCGACTCTTGGTCATAGGACTAAAATATGTAAATACTCTGCGTATCTGGATTAAATTCGGGAAGATATTTGATTTAAAAAATATTAGACACATTTACTGACCCGGGGGCTGCCATTTAATACTTCCCATCCAATTCCACTTTACACCAAGAACCGAAAGAGTAAAATAGTAACTTATATATTTTTAAAATTGATTAATTATTGTGAAATCGTCGTCTTGGACAAAATAACTGTTCACGTTCATTGTTACACAAATTTATTTTGATCTGTATAACCGCTAGCCTATGACCGTGCTCACTACACTGAATTAAAACTGAAAATAAACAAATTCATGTGTGGATATTTACGTATTTTTAATAAATAAATTGCATAATTGAATATAAAATATCTTCTTATTTTATAAAAATATTTGTGTTGATTGTTATTGCCAATAACAATAAATTACGTTTTGTTAACTTTTAAGTTAAAGCGGTAATATCGTCAACGAAAAAAACAACAACAAAATATTTAAAAATAAATTAATTACAATGTCAAACACTAATTGTTTGTTTATTTTTAATTTCAATTCCATGTTTATCGCTATTTGGGGTAATTTTAGTTATTATAATAATAGGTAATTTCTGATGCCATTAGGAAGCTTGCAAATTAAACTTATATTTGTAGGCTGTTTATTTATCTAATATAATCAGAATTTCAGGATTTTATATGTTTAATCCTACAACTGACAGTACGGCGGTCACCACCCTGTTTGAAAATGAAAAATGCTTGCCATGGACAGATATCTTTCAGTTAGTGTCAAAAAGAATTCAAAAACTTTTGCTTTTACAAACAAGGAGACACCACACCTTATCAAGCTAATATTTTTATTAATGTACAGATAGACTATTCTTGAAGCAAGCATTTTTTTTCTATACCTATTCGGGCTAGTGTGTAATTTATTAATGCGTTGGATGGAAAAGGGACGGTATCGCTAAAAGTGCGCTCCAAGATAATTGCATTCAATATTTATTTTATATTGCGAGTAAATCATCACAAAGTCCTTTTTTCATCCATCGGTCAAAGTAATCGAGCAAATAAAAGAAGTCCTGAACAATCCATCCTGAAAATCCTTTTGCCAACATCATACAATATTGCAACTCGACATTGGAAAGACAAAAAAGAAAGCATGATGTTGTTTACTAGTAACTGCTCTTATATCTCTGGTTAGATTGAATCGAGCTTGATGAATGACTGAAAACTACACTGAAAAAATGTCTTTCAACAATGAACTTTCATAAATTCAACAAATTTTAGTTCAGTGCGTGTTCAGACGAAAGACCTACTAGAAATGTGATAACTCTCTTAACATTAAACCTTACTGAAAATCTTACAAAGTTTGAAAACTCTAATTACTAACCTGAACTATCTAAAGATCTGCTGTCTCTATGTTGTCTCCTTAAACCAGAATTCGTTGAGCTGCCACTCGTATCGCGTCGAGGTTCGGAAGATCGAGATTCGAATTCGTGAGCTCGTATGGTGACATGGGGCACAACACGTTTAGAACTAATCCTAGCCAGCTCACTTTTATAAAAACTAGTACGATCCTTGAACATGGGATCATCTTCCGGCAATGGCCGTCCGCTTTCAAACTGTCTTGCACGTTTATTGACAACTTGCAGATTTTTAAGGTACAACATTCTGTCTTCGTCCTGAATCGAAGCGGCACCGTTCATAAAACCGTGATTATCCAAACTTTCGGGCGCAGGCGATGCCTCCTTCATTGCGCCCAAATGCTGAGACCACTCCTTCGCAAAATTGGCATTCTTCTGTTGCGGAGTCAAACTTTTGCTCGACATTTCGGCGTCGCTCGAAGTGTGAATCCCTAAATCGCGCTCGGTCTCGATATCCGCTTTCACTCTTTGGAAATTGTGATGTACCGGCTTGGCAGTTTTCGACGGCGATTCTTGACGTACCGGTTCGTTTGGCGGCCAAGTCGGTTTGTCTAATTTTCGAGGTCGACCGTAGAATTCCCTTTGTATCGTGGGAGCTTCGACGGGATGACTGGGCCTTCTTAAAAACTCTTCCTTTTGTTGTAAATTTTTTCTTAACCTCGTCATAATTATGGAGTCATCCGTGTCTTGCCCGGTGAGCGTCGACATGGAATCGTAGGAACTCAAACTGTCTTTGCTTCCATCGGCGAGCGATGAATTTATAGAAGCCGAGGATTGTCTTCTTTCGCCATCTAAACTTAATCTACATCCAATCGAATTTTGATAGTTAACGCTGCTGTGGGTACTTTCGTTGCTACGAGGAGCAATGGGAGAAGTGCTGGGAAAAACAAATTTGGAAGGACCTTTCATTTTTGTTTCGTCTACAATCATCGCATTTGAATCGTTAATCATAGTTGAACTATAAATTGTGTTTTGTTCGGAATCGCTATTAGAAAATGTATTTCCTTCGCTAGCACGACGTCCCATTTTCCTATATAGGGGCACCTGAGGCTGAGCCCTCGGTCTCCTGTTGGATTCATCTATGCCTTCTTCTGATCGATTGTGATGATAAGTTAATTGTGACGACGGAGTGGAGGAGCACAAAAGGTTGTCGGCACTTCTTTGTTGCTTTTGCCTGTATGCGTTTCGAGAAGCTAAACTGTCGGGTACGCACGAATAAACGGCATCTTGAAGTGATTTCCAAGAGAGGGCGTCTGCGTGAAATTCGTTTGAATGAGGTGGTTGAGGTAACGGTCGTTGGAATTTACTTGGATCTTTGTGCAAATCGTACAAATCGCGTCGATGCTGTTGGTTACTTACTGGATTGTGAGCGGTTTCCGAAAAAAACTAAAAAAAAATTCAACGAATAAAAGTTGACGATAATAATGAAGCATTCGATCTTACCTTTTGTAAAATATCTTCCTCCTTTGGAACAACTAGTAAATGTAAATATTCAGGACTCCGCTGAATTAAAAAAACGACTTCGGCGTAGGATTTATTAGTTACCGACGTTCCGTTGACTGCCACAATTCGATCACCGTTTTGTAAACCTGCTTGTTCGGCTGGTCCAAATTGAGCTACGTTTTTCACAAAAATTGTGTCCATAGGAGAGGAGAAGTTTGCAACTCCGACTTGTCGAGCGCTAATTGCATCCTTAAAAAAAGAACGATAAAATTAGTAACTCGATGAGAGTTAGGAAAGTTGGAGAAACGTGACAAAAGTGCAAATTATTAGGTAGGATTAAAAAATTAACCACAAGTTGTAGTCAATTTCCAAGAGTATTGATTTTCGAATGTCTTAATTCGACCACAATCGGGTTGAAAAATATTCACTTGAAAGTGTTATCCTATAAGGCGTCTTTGTTACGTACTTGAATAGAATCCGGAGGGTAAACGATGAAATGTCGTAATGTAAATCCAAAACTATCCCCATGCCGTCGTAAATATAAACTTCTTGGACCTCTGCTGCCAGGAGGTAAAGCAATTATCCCGGTTGAATGTGTCTGAAAAATTTTAAAAAAATTAGTTATTTTGATTTTTAATAATTAAATTATTTAAATAAACCTTGTAATGTTTCATTTTTTTTTCAACAACTGTTAAGTTAACGTATTTAACGAATCAACGATCCCTATACATATTTGCAAACTGATTTATCACAATATTGCAGTTATCAAAGTATCCACTGATAAGAACAGATAACAAAGTATCCTAGAATCCACAGACTCATAATTAAAAAATGTAAAAATTAGAAAATCTATTAAATTGTATTGCGTTTGCGTTTATCCGATTTTTTCTAAAGGATCAAATTTGAGAAGACCCAAAATTCGGGAAAATTCTGCACTTGTAGTGTTTAATCAAATAGACGATTTTATCGATTTGTAAATTAAAAGTCTGTAGACGTAAGACGATTAAGCTGGACTAAAATGAAATGGAACGAAATGTTCTGATTTCAAATTAAAGGTCAAAATGCATATTACTCAAGCGAGACTTAGATAACTGCTGTAATCCGTTAAATCTTAACGTCATGTTATTTAATTAAGTTTGGTTAATTGAAACTTTTTAATTTAAATTCTACCTTTGTACTTCGATATTAATAAATAAATCGAGTAACATATCTAGTGGATTTTCCTTCAGGAAAAGTTTTATAAATTTAAGGCCCGACTATTGGGTGGGTGAGTTGGAAGGTTTCTTTAGCAAATCGGATTATATTTCAATAATGGAAAAATATGCTAAACGAAACGAGGTGTCGGGACTATAAATAATAATTAAATTAAAAAAATGAACGTGCAAGTCAAACAATATCATCTTCACAAATTTACGAGTGTAATTTTCACAACTATTAATGTTTTCGTATACAACTTACAAAATAAATGACACGCGCTCTTATAAATCATCCAAAATGAATTAAGAAAACGATTTAGGTAATAACGAATCCATATAAAAATAAACATAAAATTTACATGATGTAGAATATAAGTGGGCAGAGGCTTTGCTTTACTACTCGTTTATTTGCTTTAAAATTAGAAATTACCAATAACACATAATGTACTTTACTCGATTTTTTCAATTTTATAGTCGATTTATCGACTACACTGGGTCGGATAATTAAGAAAAAATACGGTAGCAATACATTATTTAAATTGATAACAATCAGCCAACTTGTTAATAAAATTTAATTCGATATTAATCCCGAGATAAGATGTAGATCGTAAAGTTAACATTATTTAAGGTTCATAAATTAATAGAAGAAATAGAAGCGTTTTGACGATTTGCCAAGTCAATAATTTGTTTACTTTTTTCCTTGCAGACAACAAGTAGTGTAAGTTTATTTAAAGTAACGATTGTTAAACTTCCCTGTTTGGGCGAGGCAAGAAAACCCATCAAAATTTTTATTCTGATATAACAAGCATCGACAAATAGCAATTATCTTAAATTAAACGACCTTCGTAAACAACCTTCACCCTGTCGATTCGAAAAGCTGTTTCACGGCCTTATAAAAGGACATAACAGGTTTTGCAAAATTCTTACAGGATATCATAAGAAAACTTTATTAAGGAAAATCTATTGCAGGCTGTCCGATTAGATGAACGAAATCGGCTCGTAAAATTTTAAAATCATGCAGGAACGTTGGGAATTTACCCCATTCGATAATATAGCAGCTTTTTAATGTAAAGTAGTATTTGGAAAGCTTTAAAATGTCATTTACTTTTGAAATATTTCACACCGGACAATTACAAAAAATACTTGATGTGTACTTTGTTCGACCACTTATTAGGCAGCTTTGGTGTATGTAAATGAGCCAACGTATACTGATTAATTGACAAGAAATTAAATTAAACCTTTTTGAAAGCAATTTAAACACAACATGATTTAAATTAATTTCAAAATAATTAATTATATAAAAAAATCCTGACGGTTACCTTTTTAAACTCGTTTCAATTTTTTTATTCAAAAAAAGGTGTTTCACCACTATCAGTTTCACTTAAGATTATAGAATTTTTTCTCGCACGTCTCCCCCAATAATTCAAATGATCAAATGCTGCAGCAGTTCTCGAGGACCTCGATAATAAGGATTCGTTGTCCCGATTCTAATTATTCAGACTGCCGTCAGGATTAAGATTCCCGAGTGTCAATCCTGCGTAATCGCTTCGTTAACTCTTGAAAAGAGCAACACAGCGTAAAAGATTTTTGAGTTGTTTAAATTAAAAGTACATCAACGATGTTTTTTGCTGTTTTTAGGCAACATTCGCCCGTGACTAAACGATCACAAAATATCAAATCAAAATTTTGGTTGAGAGACTATAGGAAAAAAGGTAACTACAGCATAGAAGAATTCAATTTGATTTGTTTGTGCATTTTTTTTATACAACATCGTGTAAGCTACCGTAAAGCAAACTGGTTAGTGTTAAATAATTATGGTGGAATTTACTTATTTCTCTTATGAAACATAGCATGTCACGATAAAACTTTTGCAAAAGTTGCTTTATACATTCGCGTAAATACTATAATAACAGAAATAACGTCGTAGTAGTTGTATGTGATTATCGAGAGAGGAAGCGTAACGAAAATTATTATTTTGCTACCAAGAATACGAATTTATAATATACAGAGCTCACAACCAAATTAACGAAATTTAATGTTTTTTTCCTAATTAAATTTTGGGAAATTATAAAATATTGTAAAAATGTAAATGTTATTTTTAGCTAAGGAATGCCGATAAAAATAGGCCGGGGTGGGCGAAAAAGCATTATCATTTGGCTCAGGTGCCACGACCTTACTACTTAAACTCCCATTCCATAAACAAACATTTTCGGATAAAATCATCAACTGAAAAATAATAATCTAGTTTTCACTTTTTAAAAAATGCAAAAAGCTGGTTCTACTTAAATGGATTTTACTATCAAATTTGAATCGTTATTACAATCGTGTTAATTACAGACATAAACATTTTATTACCTTCATATTAATTGATCGTGCATGTAATAGTAATCGAATTAAAAAAGAAACTTTACAGCAAATAAATTAGATAAAACCTGGATATTTCGCACAACGAACGGAATTATTCAATGAATGTATTTCTGCTAGTTAGTTAGCCAGGAAGAGGAAACGTACTTCAACGTTAACTTCCATACATACTAAATAATTAATCTTGATTTTGTTAACTTGGCTAAGTTGTTTGGAAAACCTCTCACGTTATGTATGCTATACAATAGCAGATAAACTGTGATTTACAGAAGAGAACAGCCACATCGGCTCGGTAAGAAAATCGTAATTAATAAATAAAAATAAACAATCGGACTTTTATATTTGAAACAAGATAAAGAGAGCAACTTTTTATAAATTTTATACATCACTGAATTATTAGAGCGGTTGTGCACTGAATACGTGAACGTGGTATTGTATCAATGTGCGGAGATCAACAATTTCTTTTGATATTTGCAAAGATTACCGTTAAATGTATCTGTGTCATGACCAGGTTTGGTAACTAAACATAATCAAGGCTGCTTTGTGACAATCTCCCAAAATTTTAATGCAAAAATGTATATGTATCTCGCCACATAATACTGAATTAGCTCCTAATACTATTCTTGCACCAAACAAATCCACCGAGGAAAAGAGGATGCTGATGAGGATGTTTGCTTATAAAATTCAAAATATGAATCACCGATAATGCAATATGGAAATATGTATTCTTATCTTGAAACAATTATTGATAGGAGATAAGCAATTAATAAACAAATGAGTATTGTGTGTAGACGTAAAAATTAACTTTTTTTGTTATTATTGGATGAATCGTAATTCAAACTTCTCCAATTATTGTAGTATTTCCCCGAGGAACGGCAAATTAGGTTATATTGCTCGGAAAGGTTACCTCGAGAAGTTCAATCCAAAATTTGGCATTAAAATGACACGGAGCACATCTTATTCACATCAGACTTAGTTTTGCGATTTTATATTGAAACCATGATGTTTCCTATTTGAACTCAAACATAAAATAATGGCGCCCATAAAATTTAGCATTTGTAATGGTGAACAGGTAGTAAACACACTAACCATTACGTTACTGTTACTTGCAATATAACTTGTCAATTATGCAATGGTGAGACATTTAAATTTTAAATTGCAAATGTAAGAAATTACTTTTTATGTTAAGATCTAATAATTAACAGGGTACTGTCGTAATCAGGGCCGGCTCTAGAATGAGGTTTTCCTAATCCTTTCGGAGTACAAGAACTTCCTTTGGATGCACATAATATGCCACTGTTCGCATAAGGAGAATTAAAATTTATAATTTTAATCAAAAGAAGTTTATTGACTTCACAATAGAAGTTCACTTTAATTAAAGTTGAAAGTATTACAAAATTGACTATAACAGCGTAATTGGTGCTATTCAGATGAATTATAACATTAGTATTAAGACAAACATTTTGGTAGAACTGCGGTCGTCCGAGTTCCACCTTGTATAATGAAACCATATTATATCGAGTCGAAATTGATTTCTTCTTGTTAAATCTAAACCTTTTAGAACTTATAATTCGGAAACTGCTCTTTACATCAAGTTGTGCCCATTGAGACTTTTGTTGAGAATGATGAGAAGTATCCAAAATTCAGCCAATTCTACAGAAAGACATTTTCCTATAAGAATGGTGCAGGGTCCTTTAAAATTAAGATTTTTTTTATCTTTTCATCTCTCGATTTATTTAAATTTAAATTATTTGTCAAAGAAAATCTGGAAGTCAGGGAATTTGATTTAGAAAATTCAGTGGAAACCTTGTGTATGGGCGATTTCTTGTTGCGACATGTAGATGTATTTGTTTCTATTTAATAAAATCAATCACAGAATATGGACGTAAACTATCGGTTTTTCAAACCGGGGGGTCTGGGGGGCATGGAATGCCTTCCAGAACATTCTTTACCAAATACCTCGAATTGACATAGATTCAGATGAGAAATATTTACCAATGAGGTATTTGGCTTAAGTTGCACTGGAGGGCATTCCATGCCCCCAGACCCCCCGGATTGATACCTACGTTTTCTGAATTTAAGGGGCAATTTCGTTGCACCGATTTCGAGATACAGGAATAATATTTTTTGTATTTTACAGAGTCTTCTTTGAGTCGCTGCCAATCATAAAGGGGGCGACAAAATTAAAAAATGTATAAATACAAAATTGACAATATAAATTTTCAAATTTTTCAAAAAAACCGTTTCAAAATATGCAATTTACATTCTTATAAATAAGCGGGGCCATAAGGCAGCCGCCTTCCTGCCTTATGGGTAATCCGGCACTGAATGAAAGTCGAATTTAAATTGCTAAATGAATACACTTCATTTGCTATGCATAAAAGTGTCTTTGAAACCCTGACGATACATTAACTTTAAGTGGGCTGCTCTCATAGGTAACTTGCATCTGACGTGAGAGTGAATAGGTAGTAAATTGGTGAGCTCTACTTCACTCTCACGTCAGTTTAATATTCTGATAAATTATTAATTTGCGAAATAAATTAACCAACAAAAGACTGAAGAAAACAACTTATTTTTAATATTAAATAAATTTAGTAATTTCGATTTGCATGTGTACATGAAAATAGGATGGATAATTCGTTTCAGTTTGTAAACAGTTCAAATTCGTGTTGTTTAGCCATAAAGTGCAATTGGTACATTGAAACCAATAAAATACTTTGTACAAAGTTACTGTGAATCGTGTAGTGAATATCCTTTAACACAATTCGTTAATAATGTATAGACGTACTTTATCCACCTTACACCTTTTACTAACCCTAATAACAATCTTAGATAGAACATAACGGCTCACGATTTTGTAATTTCTTCCAATAAACATATTCATTGAAATTGCACACGTTGGATAACATGTTGCTAATAGCTAAATAATGCGAAATACGATTTGGATTTAATTGTAGTGCAATAAATGGAAACGTATTAAGCGACAATTAAAATTGCAGCGATTTTATATAACAAATTATCCATAGATGCATATATTATAATAAAATTTATTAACTTAGGAGGTAATAAATGGTGTCTACAAAGGACTATCGATAGATGGCGTTGCTAAATTTAAGGGAGTGCCTGGTGGTTCAGTGAAGACTCTAGCTCTAGCGGCAAAGAAAATTGAAACGAATAAAGTAGGTAAAAATCAAAGGTTAAGCAATTTGCAAGTTATCGAGATAATTAATTATGCTAAAAACCTTGTACGAATGCAAATGATTCCATCACGTTTATTTACTCTTACAAAATTCTAACAATAAAATGATAATAACAATTCCTAAACCATCGTCAAGGTTAATGAGAAAAATTATACAACGCATTTTTCTCGCACAAAACGTTATGAACTTTCGGTAGACTAAATTTGAAGGTTACTCTCAAAGAACTCGATTGAACTATTTAGTTACTGGCATTATAAAAATATTTATTAACCTTGTTTTTATTATAAATCAACTATACATATAGGTGGAATTACTACGTTTTACTTTTTAAGTCACACACGGTCCATTCAAGACAGCTTGGCGACAATAATTTAAATCGAGTTGTATAATTTAAAAATAAAAAAAAATGGATTCATTTTGCCTCGATAGATCATCATATCAATAATTTTCTACAATACCCAATCAAAGTCAATTAAATCCGATTTTTGATTTAAAAATCATCAAAAGTTAATTCAACCTCAATTTATGTGCCAATTTAAAAGTAAGCTTTTAGTATAAACCATAAATCAATAATTTTAATAGCTAAGAGTTTGAGACAACCGCTATCATAATAATTATACGCGAGCGAATAATTATATACATCTAATCCCGCCTAATTTTTAAATTATTTGCAAAAAACGTATGCCACAAAATTACAATCGATTGGAAGCCTTTAAACTTGACGCATATGATAAAGTAAATTTAATTAGTTACTTACCGGATATCTATGTTCAACTTGCGTTTCCTGTGCTCGCTGGAATGTTTCCTAAAATTAAATGACTACATTATAGTAATTGTAATTTTTACCTATAATAGAATAATAATAATAATTATATACCTTAACCATTATTTTTTTTTTCAATAAATTCAAACTTGAATAAGAGAAATTCATGCAGCGACTGTCAATGCAATGCAATGCAGGTTTTTTCGTGACTCAAAGTTGTAATTATTAAATATTTAAATTTTAATTCCTATACTGAAATCGATAACCAAATTTGGAAGAAATATTACTACTCCTGGCACCGCACGTATAAGAGAATTTATTATTATTACCAACTAAATTATTACCAATTATTGCTATTTCGCCGGTTTAAATTTTTCTTTAAAACGTAATGGTAACGATGCAGTTATCGGAACATATCGGCGATCTTCAATTATTACAAAATATTATATAAAAATAGCCGAACAATAATTTCGATAATATTTATATTAAATTTAACATAGGCGTCACTAGGGTGACGTCAAAGTGATTGGACGCAGGCGGTTGATACATCAACGTGATTGGATGAATGCTTTTTTTTAAAATACACCCTGATGAATTTAAATAGATTAATTATTAGGAAGTGCAACAGCTATTTTGGAAGGAAACCCTGCTTTTAATAAGCAGCGATCTGCCTCAATTATGATTTTGCATTTCTAGCTTGAATTCGATCAATTTTTTGGGTTAAAATTTAAGGAAAGCGTGCGCACAGGTTTTCATAATGGATAGAAAGTTTTTTTATCGAAAAATTTATTTCGAATTCAAATTAATAAATTAAAATGTGAAACATTAAAAATATTAATGATCTTTCATTAAATACGATAAAGGTATCTCGGTTTTCTTTCACTTTGCCTTTTATTTGTTGGCGTCGAATTAAAGGAATGTAAAACTTTCCCTTTAAGAAAAACAAAAACATCTAAGGTCGTTCTATTCTTTTACGAAGACGTTATGACATTTTCGATTAAGCACAAAAAATTAAGTATCGATAGGTTGTACAGATTATTTATTTCCTTATGCTTTTGTCCACTTTCGAGGACAAGGTGAGTTTTTTTCGATAGATAGTACCTACAATTTTGACGTTACAATGAAACGCACTGTACGAATCAATTAATTAAAAGTATTTATAATAATTTAATTTATTCTTACGCAACTATAAACGATAATATATAATTGGTATTCCACTCCAATAATTTAATTAAAGCGATTCAATTTTTTGGGAAATTTTTTAGGTCATTAATTACAAAACATTTATATATTAATTGAAGACAATTTATAAATTCTGCTAAAACTTATTTAATTACACTTGGACAAGAATTTTAATTGGCTATTTTTTAAGTTCTAACAATGCGATCACTGTATTTATTTTAAACATTCGACTTGTGTTATAAAGCAGAAGCATTTTAAAAAATCGTAATTAAGTTTTTCTAATCAAAATTGTTTTTAATTAATTGAGCGTTTTAATTTTGATTAATGTAGTGACTTTGTTCCTCGCTGAGACGTTGTCGGAAATAAGGATTTTAATGCGCAGACAATAAAAATAATAATAATTATTGTTTTACGTCAAGACCAAGCTTGCAAAAGCTCCGTGGGTGTGTCTGTGGTGGTGCTGCAGTTGTTTTACTTGACAGATTATTTCGACGCTTCCGATTGGTTAATTAAAAAATTGGTTTAAAAAGTATCCTTATTGCGGAATAATAAATGAATTTCAGTTCGATGGACCAATTTTCCACCACAGCTTATATTTTACTGCACCTGTAATATAATTAATAACCTCCATTATAAAAAATACCTACATAATTTCACAATGCGTATGAAAATTTATTGACCTACGTTATACATAAATACGATAACTTATTTATGTCAAAGTAATGGGTTATTTATACACAGCTACCTAAGATCAAGGTTGATAATAATTATGCACTCTTAGCTTACTAGAAAATAATTTTAACACGTCTGTGCATACAAAACAGTTTGATATACATAACGAATGAGCTGAAAATAAGTAGTATGCGGACATTATTTTCACATAAAATAATAACTAATATGTTTGCTTCGATCCTGATCCTTAAAATTTCGAAACTGACTATACTTTTTATATAGGTTATAACGCACTTCCGATTGGTCGAATATAACTGAACCGACCAATGAGAGATTCGCAAGTAAATAAAACAGTGGAAGAATGATATATGGAATATAAAAATGAAATTGCGCGCCTTTGTATTCGAAACATGCAACGGGAAATAATTTAAAATTTGCCAATGGGACAATAATTTTTGAATAAATTTGCAGCTTAATTTATTGTTGTTTTTAAATTAAAATTAACACAGAAATCAAATAAACATCACGACGTCTGCATTTAAATTGAAACTTAAAATGCACAAAACAATATTTTGCTTCCATAATGGGACGGTTTGGTGATTTCAGAATTTTCGTCTATCAATTATTCATAATCCTTTGAACCGGCACGTAACTGGTTACCACCATCAACGAAATCGAAGCAAAGCAAAGATGCAAACTAATTTTAAAATTTTAAATTGTTGTGTGCATTTTCACTTTTTACGTGTGATGGAGCTCCCTTTCTAAATAAGTCGATATTATAATTATACATTAGAATATAAGTGAAATAAAAAATATTGTGCTCGCTATAGGCCAAAACGAAACAAATTTTCAACACTCCCTGTAAATTATATAATTTCGTATATAATATACAATTGTTATTTGTCTTTAATTATAATCTTACGTAAAAAGTTTAAGGTGTTTATAAAATCGTAATAGTAAAGCTGTCAGTAACGAAACGAAAAGGTATAATTAAAATACACAAACAAAAAAAAGCGTTTCTGTTCCGATGTGGTTGTAATTAAATACTAATTAAAAATTAATATTCAATTATATGAATAATAAGGTGGATTTACACAATCACATCAGGCAAAGCTCGATTACTTTAATTACACCGATTCGTAACAAAAGCAAGGCTCCGGTGTGTAATCTTGAAATCGCAACAGAATAGAATAGATGGATGGTAACGCAAAAAAATCAGATATAATTACGGGATATAGTAACAGTTTGTTGTTGGTGTATGAAAACAAAGTAGGTTGCTGTTTCCGTGATATATAAAGCGATGAAATCTCGAAAAAGTTAACACCTGCACGCTAACTGTATTTTTTGAAAATCAACAATCGAATCACAAAACCTTCTTAAAATGCGAGTGGTGCCCGAACCATCGAGCGAAGACTTTTATTTTGTACTTTCAAAATAAAAGTGCAAATCGAAGGATCCACCATACGACAAAAACAAATTAAAAGGGAAAGTGTGCTCGCGAGTACGAAATTAAATGTTTGTTTAAGAAATGTGCACGTAGGAGAACAGAAAGCATGAGCTTTAATATAAATCAAGGAAGAATTGTGGCTTTCAATGACAGGTTGATGAAACTTTTACGAAATATGGGTAGATTAAAGGAAAAAAGGTGAAAGCTATAGGAATCATCGACCTTTTAGTTTTAGTCACGGATAATAAGATTAAGGCGCTCTAATAGAGGTTCGTGCAAAATTTTTACACCACAAAACAAATTATTGTGCTAGGAAATTAATTAATCGAATCCGAGACGTTCATTAAAATCTAATTAATTAGAAGAGACGCAAGTCGTAAAATTAGGAAACTGTGGTTATCGAGACTTAATCGTAAAAATCGCATCACACTTGAGAGTAATTTGCATATACATTATTAATTGGATATGTTAGGTAATTATATAAGTTTGGCGAACTGCAACCTCCACCTCCGTTCGGACATGCTAATTTTGGAAATAATGAACCTTTCTAAAAAATGGACCAACAGCCCAAAGGTGAATTTTTAACTGAAAGGCTAAGCATTTGCTGACAACAACGTCGTGCAAAAAAAAAGTTAATTTTGGTACCAACATATATCTATAAAAAGAGATTGTAACATTTGATTGTTAAATATTATTATCAACATTAGTCAAGTACTTAATTTTAGAATCAATCATTTAATTTTATGAATCATTTTTAATCCATCATTTGTGTCATTAAAATAACATATCGAGTCGAGTACGTAAGAAGTTGTCTCGATAGTGGTTGTGGTGCCATTTGTTACAGCATAAACGTAAAAAAGCTCCTGTATGTACAATAATCTGCTAATACTGATCGAAAATAACTGTTAATCACTGTTGTCAGTTACAAGTGTCAATTTTCTAAAATGATTTTACCAGTATTGTAATGTTTCCCATATATCATCATTAGAGCTCGGATTTTATGCTTTTGCATGTTCTTTAATATTGATATGCCAACAGATTCTTTATAAAATCTGAACAAATTAGGTAAAAACGAATCAGAAAAACTGCTTGTCAAAATGCATATTTTCAACATTTGGTGCATATTTGAGCAAATAATGCATATTTGGGCCACTTTGGGTGATTTTTGAAGACTTTTTAATAGAGAAAATAAAAAAATTATTATTAAATTTTGCTAATTGAAGCAATTGATTAATTTAATTTAATTTTTTATTTATTTAAAAAATTATAAAAATTAAATTGCTTAAAATGAAATAAAATAATTGCTCAAAATGGGCAAATTTAATAATAATTTTTTATTTTCTCTATTAAAATTCTTATTTTATTCAAAAATAAAATTAAGATATGCAAAATTTTGCAAATTTTATGTAATTGCGGCTGGGGCTCTGCGACTAAAGTCGCAGTGACTGCGCTCCATGCTTTCTTATGGGAGTGTTACCTTAGAGTCTCCTGCAAAGATCGCATTGTAAGGAAACACTCCCATAAGAAAGCATTCACTGCGACTTCAGTCGCAGAGCCTCAGCCGCAGCTTAGTAAACTTATCTTTAGCTGGGCGAAATTATCTGCACAAATACTAAGGGCTAGTTAAACGTTAGGTAAAAGTTAATCCAGACTCAATCAGTTTATAGGAAACATTCCCATAAGAAAGCATGAAAGATGCTGCGACTGGACACCAAAAGTGGCCCAAATATGCATTATTTACTCAAATAAGCACCAAATGTTGAAAATAAGCAAAATTTTACGAATTTTACGTAATTAGTCCAAATTTATTATTAAAATTATTAAATTTTATAAATCTAGATAGTAGGTTATTGAAAATTTGAAAAAAAAATTGAAAAATTCGAAGATTAGATATCTTTTAGTTTGCATATCAATGCATATTTTATCTATTTTTATCAATTTTAGTGCATATTGTAAGGAAATTCGGTGCACATATATGCGCATATTTTCAAGTATTTTGGTGCATATAAATCCGAGCTCTAATCAACATATAGTTATCCACGCGTTACCTTCTCCATTTCCTCTAAATTCATTTAATTTATAACCAAGATGGAATATAAAATATTAATGATGGCAAGTGATTGATTTATGACCGACTCAGATAATCTCGAAAATAGTAAACTGAAATCTTTGAATCTGCTCAATAACAGATTAATATTGATCTCGTACACAAATAATGTCGAAGCGAAAAAATACTAAATAATTCAGTGGAAACGAAGAAAGGTTTCCGTAAAAAAGAAAAAAATTCAAGAGCTTTCATTAATACTTTTAAATTGGATATCAAGCCATACTCTTTCATAATTCAACCCCATCGAGCTGCTACCCTTTCTAGTTGACGTCGTATCTGACATTATTTCTGTTGTGGACTCCGTTACATTGACACATTAATATAACAATCGTTAGTTTGATATATTTGGTCTTAACTGTAAAGTTTAAAAATGCAGTTAAAAATTAGTCATCAAAGTTTTGCACCAAAAAAATTTGATAAGTGGGTAGACAAAAACAATGTCAACTGTAAATCTTGATTCAAGTATATTGCTTTGAATAGAAATTTTGAAGTACATTATAATTATCTATGATACAACAAAATGAACGGTTCATTTTAATATGGAATAACGATTTAAAAATATTAAATTACTTCATTGTTGTGTGCGAAGATTCACATTTTAGGGAACAAAGAAGCAGCAGCATCAGCAATCAGAAATCGAAACGCGCGATTTATCGCAGAAATAATAATAATAATAATAATTATGTTTTACAAAATAATCAAATTGATTTGTCTTAAAGAGCATTTAACCAATCAAAGAATGAATACTCGGTCAATTATGGATAATTCATCAATAAATAACGATTTATCCAACGTGTAATTGCTAGAGTAAATAGTAGACCGGTGTTAGATAGAAAGTTAATGACATGCAAATAAACTGCATTAAATTATAAGTCTTTCCGTTAGACCTACTTCTGTTTTATTAAATGCACTTAAAATTCAATCATTTAATATTTTTAAAATTATCTCCATCAACTGTGACCAAATAACAGCGCGCGGAGAGCCCGATGCTAGCATTACGAAACAGCAACTTCTCGAGACCCACACGAAGAAAATTGATTTTTTCATCGCACCAAATGGAAATATGCAAGATAAAACAAGTTGAAGAGTGCATTTTTGTTGTAAAGCAAATTTATCGCAAAATCGAGAGTTGGTAAAATAAAACCTGAACAATTAATTAAAATCTTTTAAAACTCGAACCTGCAAACCTGAAGAAGCATATTTGAATAACAAATTTATTCGCTGTTAATTTATAATTTATGAACAACTTGAAAGAAATTGAATACATAAAACTTTATGGTTTTTTGTAGTGGAGATTTAATGAACTTGTATCGTCCAATTTTTTTACAACACTTGTATCATTCGCCTTATCAATAAACAAGGTCAACCGTAGGCCGTGATATATACGTACACGTATTTATTACAATATATCGGGTTCGTTAATTTAATCAATGAAAGATATTTCATAATAACCATTATAATTCGAGATATTATTCTACGATATATTGTTATGAGGACGTTCGTCCTGGCGCTCGCTCGTGGAGATCTGCACGTTTCGCGTGAAATTTAAGAAAGCTTCGATCTTTAAAGCTAAATTGCTTTTCGATGTTTAGCGGTTGCATATTAGTAAACACGGCGATAAAATTGATAAATTAACCGTCAATTTTAATTTAAAAAATAAATAACTTCCTCTCGATATTTCCATCTCCACATTTGAGAAAAGGTAATAATATAATTGAGATATAAAGAATTCGTGTTCAAATTAGAGAGTTCTCAAAATAAGTCGTAAGAAATTGAACCGACATAATTCCCAATCATTTTATTTGTATAAACAATCAATCTTCCTAAATAATCTTCAATTACACTCGAATAGTTTAGGCACTCCTTTCGTACCATCCATCATTTCGTAAACGATTTCTGTCGATTTTTAAAAATAATCGCACACGGAGAAAAGTTGGAATATAATGTCGCATAAAATGCGATACGAGAAAACATTTTAGCTTTTTACATGCAACGAATTTTTATGCGAATTGCAAAATGAAAGTACAAATGCATGTAGATTTACCATATTTATCAAATCAATTCTTGTTAACGTCCGAAACGCCTTACTCCTTCTATAGTCATTTCGAAGTACGCGTCTGATTTTTTGCTTTATTATTATTTAAGATAGCAACAAAGAATTCATCAAACTTTAAACAGGATATTTCGCTCGAATCAAACAAACCCGACAAAAAATCGAGGACGAAGAAAAATATGTAACTCGGTATACGTGATTCTCCTACAAATTACGCCTTAAACGAAGGAGTTACAGCACGAATATCAAATAAATCCAACGATCGGAAAAAAATATCGAAAATTACTAGATCAAGTAGTTTAATGAGTATCGATTTATTATCGTCAAATTATCTCATTAAGAAATTTTAATTAGCAAATGAAACGCGACGAGGAACACCCACAGTCACAACCAAAACGAAAAATATAAAGAAAGTTTAATTATTATTGTATACAACAATTAATTATTGTTTGGTTTATCGTTTGTTTGTTGCAAAATATTTTGTTTTCGTTCGATAACTTTTGAAAACACTACGAACCACGAATTTGTTATCAAAATATATATTATATTATACAAAAAGAATAACAAATTTACCTCGTATACCTAACTATACATCCTGCAACGATTAGATAGTTCGCTTTTACCGTTAAAGTGAATATTATTTAAAATTATTTAAATAACAAATCTAGGTTAAAAAAGTTTTCGTACAGGTAAAATCGTATCCCCCTTCTTTGGGGGGCTCTTTCGAAAGAAGAAGAAAGTCGAAATGAGTCACAAAAACTCTATTAATTTTGAACAGTCTCCTATTAAGGCTTCTTTATTGTTGCTTTAAAGTTACCTATAAATTTAATTATACAATTACGTCGACTAATAAACAATAAATAATACCGCATCATAATTATTAATTAAGTCAACACCTTTGCAGTTTTAAATCGCACATCAGTTTCTCCATCGAATCTAAAAATTCGAAATTAATATCGCCGAGATTATTATGCTTAATGGTTGCAAGTACAAATTGATATTAATTTAAAATTAATAATAAACACACCCACAATCCACACAACCTGTAATCGATGTAATTTAGTAAACGGACCAACAGCTTCTAACGACAAATGGGATCAAAGAACCAGGTAGTGTTCCTATTTCTTGCTTTAACAATTATAATTTCTTTTAAACAACGGTTATAACTATAATTTATAGTAAGTACGACAAATGGGTTAATAGGTTTAGAAATAAATGGATATTACAAATAAAACAAGTACCCATGAATTATTTGAATAAAAAAGAAGTAACCAAATAATAATATGCGAGTTGTTTATTACACTCTAACCGATAATTAAATAATGGAATAAATTAAAAATCTTACATCGGAAGTCACGAAAATAAATTAGCACTTGGATAAAATTACTCGCCGATATCGAAAACCTAAAAAAATTGACCATAAATATTACTTTGCATATCCCAGCGTGACATCGACGAATTTTAAATAATATAATAAATTAAACAAATAACTTCCACGACTTTCTTGAATTGTTGCCTCTACCTTCTCATATAGCAAACTTGTTAATTTGTTTACAAAATTCGGTTTCAAAAACTAATAAATAAGATAATGGAGACAAGAAAAGCTCCTATAAACGATTTTTAAAATGTAATTTTCGATACGAAAAATTGGCAGTTATACCGGAACTTTTCAACGATTTACGGTGAGGAAAGTGCACATAAAACATACCTTTTGCATAAAATAGACGTTAATTTATGAAAATTGGGAATAAAAATGTCGATTTTAATAATAATTTATTAAACAATTTCCAATGTTAACAGGTGGGATTCCGGTAAGATAGAGAAATTAAATTAATAAAATTAAACAATGGTATAGATACATAATATCGCATCTCATCAGTCAATATTACAATAAATTAAAAAAAAAAATTAAATGATGCAGAATATTATCATTTCGATATTTACGACTCGCTTTCAATGAAACTAGACAAAATCGATGAATAACTCATCGTGACACTTTTGGTGCGGAGCCTTTTATAAATCACAAATTTTGAAGCATTAAAGAAAAGGTATAATAAAATTAGCGAAATTGAATTTAAACTGCAGTTTTTGGATTGGGTCCAATTTAAAACACACAATGCCGTAATACTTCGTTGGTCCAATTATTTATTAGGCCAAATAAAGTTTTTGAATTTTTGAAGAGAAGCCTTGGAATATTTAAACGTTTGAGTAAAATTCCTAACTGTTGGGATTGTTTCGATTAGTAATATGTTGACACACCGGCAGTTAAAATCCTCTAATAATTCCGAACACGTTGAAGCTACTGTAAGCACGCGTTCTATTTACTTTTTATTTGATGTTCAAGTACACAATTTTAATTTTGGGCCAGCCACTCAAATTTGAACACGCACGCACAAATATCTAATAATAGTTTTATTAAGACTAAACGATTAAACATTTGAATTGGTGCACAGAGCAATTATGCCGTGACTCAGGATTCCATAACTCATGCCAAATTTGATTTTCAAACCTTCAGATAGTTCCAGACTAAAATACATAAAGTGCTACCTGTACATGTTAATAATGTTTCATCGCCGTCTGGCAATCACATTTCAATGTATTTGGGTCTGACGTTAGTAGAGTTTTAAATAAACCGATAAAACGTTCCATTTCAGCAGCAAACAATTCGTTAAAATTTTCACCAAGTCCATCCTTTATTATTTTAAATATTTAAAATTATTTTTTCTACAGAAAAAAAAGAGCTAGATATAAAAAGAGTTTGTTGCCAACGTAAACAATACGAAATTAGCTCTCGCAACCACTTTTCCTACATTTTTTTACTAATAAAAAAATGGTAAATTTTCCAAATTCCCAGAAAGCATAATACGAAAACGAAATTTATTTACGTTTATGTCATCCTTAGTTCACATAATAAATTATCTAGTTGTGTCATTTTCATTATTCCACCAAAACCAAGTTCGCGTGCAAGGCTGAGTTAAAAATCGAGTTAATTGAGCTGAAACTTAAAGGCAAATAATACGTGTACGCTGTCATACCTTTTCAAATTTGATCAAGATTTACCCAACAAAACCCTTTCGGTTAATTACTTTGGTCCTATGCCAACAATTAAAACTCGAATCTTTATTCTCTTATTCTTATATATTGTAGGTGGGATCGCCCCATAGGTTTTTTGCTTTACGTGTTTGCAGTGCACACATACACACAAGTAGATTTTTTTAAATATTATTTAATTTTAATTTAAAATTTTTTCTCTTGTAAGTAAGTAAGATTTTCGTAGCACTTCATTGAAAAGTTTTATGCTCAATTACTATGCAGGATTACACCACCAACGACTTGTCGATTGTATCTTAATTATAGTTCAATCACTACTACGGCTTTGATTAACCTTTGTCTTAACAAGTTTTGGATAAATAATAATAACATAAAAAATAAATAAACAAAATTTTTTTTTGTATTTTGGTCGATGGTGGGAGAAATAAAATTGTTTATAAAATATTTCGCACTTTCCTGTCTTCCTGCATTGAGCGAACGAGTTGTTCTAAAATTCCTAACAAATTCTACAAGGATATAACTTCAGCAATAATAAATTATCGAGTCAACTTAACATGCACAAATTAGCCATCATTAAGGTATAATATGAAATTATGTGGGTCGCCATAATCTCTTGATGGTGATAGATAATAAGCAAAGTGATTCAAATAAATTTGAACAAATTTGGCTCGAAAGTTTCAGTAATATGAATCACAATTATTTGGTCTAAAAACTTTCGCAATTTAATTTGCATTTTGGGGGGATACAGTCGAGCAATTTGATTGCGTTTACATATTAATTAAATTACAGTTAGGTTTTGCAAAGAATAGCTAATTGAGACGAAATTAATCGGACTAATGTGTCGATAAAATGTACATAAACTATTAGTACGAATTCCATAAAAGGATCTACTCCTTGCAATAATGTACCAAACACTTTCTTCGTATAATTTGCACCTCGACAAATCAGCTTATACGATATCTCGATGTATAATCGCAGAAAACCTATTAAACCTAATATGATTATTCAGAAAGTATAGATTTATTACATCTTATAGAAATTGGAAAAAAAATTTAATGTGAAAATATTATTAAGAACGGCAAAACACATTTTATGATTTATTTAATGTTTAATTAAAAACTCGACTAAATAAAAAATATCTAACCTCTCGTAATAGAGAAAACCGATCGCGCAAATATGGGTCAACTGCTAAGTTTTAATAGGTAAAAGATTGATTTTGCTTGTTAGAAGAAGAAACTCAAGGTTTAGCGAATAAATAATAAAATCGTGGTGCAAAATTGACAAGAAACGTAATCAAGCTGCATTGAAAAGAGCTAATTTTAATATTTAACTTGTGTAGTAATCAAAGCTGTCAAAAGCTTACTAAACAGTGGAGTAATAAACACAAAGTAGTAACGTAACAAAAATAATAATATCCTGCTATAAAGTACAATGGTACTTTCCAAAAAATAATTACAGGTGAGCCTTAAGCCATCACGAATATTAGCTAAGGTTACTTCAGTATATTTAAATTTCATGAGATTTTCGTACGAAATAGACAAACAAAATTCGTACATTAGGTTCCCTATTTCTAGGTCACGCGGCACACGAAAACTAATTTTCAATTTGGCGCAAAAATGTCGAAATTGTACTACATTTTTATATTATTTTATGCGGTTTATTATTACTTAAAATTAGGAAAAAATTTGCACATTGGCAAAATTGGTGCTACTTATGCTAAGGAGGTTCGCACACCAAAAACGAATGCTTTTGTCTTTTTGAAACGAACAGGATCACAACAGTAAATCTTAAGACGACCTTCAATTAAGAGATCGAAGCAATTAAGTTTGACCAGACTACGAGTCTCGTTATATCCGTGAAATATTTCCTTCTTCTCTTTTACTATATTAGATACATTTCTTCACCGTCATAGGTGTGCTTAGAGTGGAAAATATTTGTAATAATATGATCTCCCATCGAGAACGTGCTAAATTAGCCTATAAAATTAACGAGATTATTAAATATTTATTAGATCGTAAAAAGTCGTAATATTTAAAGTTAATTATGAATTATGACGCAAACTAACGATTAAGAACATTTTTTTATGAAAATCGATTTTGAAAAATTATTAATTTCGAAAATACCAAATCAATTTTTTTGCCATTTCGAATCCTTAATTTCAACAGTCCAACTGTGTTTCCATTCGAGGCAGCGGAATAATAATTAATGTTTTCGTTCGAATCGACTTAATTGACTCATCAGTTAAATTTTTGAATTAATAGTGTTGATATATCTATGCTTAAATATATTTATTCATAACGTGGCATTATGTACATAAAGTATTTATTCATTCTTACAGCATTGGCGTTGTTTGCCAAGCGTTTATTGTAAATTATAAATATAAGTCCGTTGCATGCCGGTCCAAAATTTCTCCATTCTTTTCCAAAATGCATCCGACATGCTGGAGGTTCACAAAAACAAAACTTTTACTCTACTTTCACAATATTTTAATCGCTTAGTTTACAATTAGAAACCAAATTAATCGCTTATAATACGATGCGATTAAAAGTATAATTGAAAACGAATGTAATTTAATGCCCCCTCAAATTATATAATTTTTTATTACAGATTATATAACGAAATGTATATTAACTAACGTTCTTATTTTTAAAAAATCCAAAACCCGACCGACAATAATTAAATTAAACGTGTGGAAAATTAAAAATTGCGACTGTTGTGTGTCAAAATCTTCCAAGCGTACATCCGCGTAGTTGAAAAAAAATTACTAAAATTTAATTTAATATTTTGAAAATACACTTCACCTAGAACTTGCCAGCCAGACCAGTAACAATTTATTTAAAAATTTGTAAATAGTTTTGAATAGCAAATTTTAATTGACGCACCAACATAAATAAATTCAAATAATATGCAAATTATTGTCTGAATCATTTAACCATATACAAATATCAAGAGGTTAAATATTTGACAGAGTTCGAAGAGGAATTTAGTGTTAATCGGATAAAATTAATATTTTTTTTTTAATTTTTAGGTGAAAACCTTACCTACGATAAGCATGTAATTTCCAATCGATATAAAGTTATCGGCGTGCAAAACTAAAGAAATTGCAAGGTCACAACAAAATTCACCAAATTGTTTATAACAAATAAAACTATATTATCGATAAAAGTTAAATAATAATAATAAAAACAAGTTCACTTAAATCACGCCGGGAAAACTGAATAAAAAGTTCCAAGTAATCACATTACAAGCTACCGTAGCTGGTCACTAGCAGTGGACTGGGTTAGATGGGGCCCCATACGTCGAGCACTACTAAATCCCCCCTAAATACGTCAAGCAAGAGTGTCTACGTTACGCTCCTGCTGCGCCGTTCGAAACAAATCAAAATTTAAAAGAAAACAGCGTCAAGTTTCTCCAAATAATTTTGTAATAACCAATTATTTTTCGAAAAAAATACGGCCCTTGGATTTTTGTAAATAAAAATCGAGCACTTAGCTTGGCAATTTTATTTTACTTTTAAAATCTGTTTTTTTAATTTACTTAATAAAATTCTATTTTTGGAAAACAAAATAAATATAACAGTAAAATTATTTTAAACTGTTGCTCGTCCAGTAACAATGCTTTCGTTTTTTTTCGAAAAAGAAATTTTACTTTTCATGAAAAATTGTTTGTTGCAAAACAACCGAAAAAATGTTTTCTTTATAATCTAAAACCTATTAATAACAAGGTGAAAGATCATTAAGCTTAATTATGCCCGACTGGATAAGTCTAATCTATAAAAATAATTTATAAATTCTTTTGCCGTAATTAGCACGATGGATTTTAAATTAGTGATGTGCCCATAATTATCGAATGGGGATAAAAATTATTTGATAAAGTGCAAGATACAAAATGATGTATGGCATTAATAACAGTTAAAGTTTACCTACGTGAAATCTTGGCACGCGATGATGAAATAAATAATAGAATTTTGATATATGAAACTTTATAAAATTTAGGTGACTACGTGAGTGTTAACATCTCTGATTATATATTATGGGGTTGTACCATCAACCGGAGTGTCCAAGGATCCTTAGTCCAAGTTGTAACAGTTAAGAAGAACTCGTGTAGAGGATTGTATTGCTCTGAAGATGAAGTGGCAATTATTATGTGTAGAGTCAAGTTCTTTATCTGGTCAAGTTTTCCAAGTCTGCGCTCGGACTTCGGTAGGAAGAACGAGGCTAGTTGGCTACAGGAGTAAGTTGAGGTGTATCCGAGTTGTTTTATTAATTTTATGTGGCGCCCGGAAAAACCAGCATTTTTCTTCATGTTTGTAGTTCGATCGACGACTGACAAACTAATACGCATTTCCTTCGGTTAGCGATTGCGGTGAGGTGAATTTCCCACATAGATCACTTTATAATCTCTGAGGGAAGATCGAAATTAAAGTTTTTCGAAAAATGTGCAGCCTGCATGCTAAAATAAATTAGAGCAGAACATGATATTTATGCCAAAATATGCCAAAATAAATTTCCGTGAATGTACGGCTATTAGAGGTTACCAAAAAAATGGACTTTCCTCGAGGGACGTCCAATTCACATTTTAGCCAATATATCGCCCATTATGTCAATAAAAATTCGAAGCAAAGTTGTCAGGTAGCAAATTGACGTTTCAATTAAGTTGTTTAAAAAATTGTAAATTAATTAATACGGTGTAAAAAAATTAAATGAACTGCATTGTGAAGAAATTATTTCAAAGGTAATTTAATTTACGAAAACGAAAGGTCTTGTCAAAAGGATTGATTTATGTTGGAAGTACTTGACGCAATTAGCGCAGCTAAAGATAGGTCCAAGGTGTGTTTTTCGAAATGTGTAAACGAGTTGGTTAGGAGCGTTCGTTTTTGTGTTAATATGCATTGTTTTTGGTTGAAGAATTTTACGATCTCGTTATTCAAGTCGAACGCAAGCGGGCGTCTATTTTAACCAAGTTTTACTGCAATTTGCGTGCCAAGGCGGATTTCGTGTAACCAAGTAAAAATCTTATAAAAAGAATAATGAAAATGTTACGCAAAAAAAAGAGAAGAGTTTCGAATGTCAGGCTCTGACATTTTTTATTTTGTCTACGAGATATTGAGCATTACTTTTGAAGAACGAGGAGTGTATAAAAGAAACTTCTAAATAGCACGATTATTGACGGATTGGATGTTATCCAAATTTATCGTGCAACCCACACGCAGCTATCCGTCCAAAAAACTTTCGTCGAAATTATGCAAACATGATATATTTCGTTTGTCTAGCTCCCAGCAATCGAGAGACAAATTTTACCTGAGGAAAAAAGTACCTATATACCACAATTAAATGAGATATAAAACGACTTTCCGAGCGTTGACAGTTTATTTTAAACATCATGTGGTTTTACCTATAAATGGATCTAAACGATCATTAATTAATTGGACAATGGATTTTCAACATTATTAACAGTGCTAGAAGATTATAGAGTTGTTTTAAATTAAACTTAATTAATTTAAATTTTATTCACGCAATTTAAATAATAACAAACGAGATGCCCAACAATTTGCTTTTCTTTAGATGTCTAAAAAGTCGTGGGAGAAGTTTCTGCACCAATGGAACAACGCACCTATCCGTCAAGATAAAAAATGTTCTTTGGCCAAAAAAACAGGTCAAGAGTTTACAAACTCAGGCAAGGTTCCGCTTTACATTCAGGTGTCCTTAACTTATGTAGGTCGGTTGTTGCAGACAGACGGTTGGAACAAATAGATTTTGAGCAGAAAATTAATGCATCGATTTCCTGTTTCTCTTTGAACTTACAAAAAACGTCGTAATTGCTACAAATACAAAAATTATAAAATATCACTTTAATGGGCAGTAATACAAAAATAAAAACATGATTACAACCTTAAGTACCTTATTACGAACGAACCCATGTTTAACAGTTCATTGATACTTCTCGTATACGATTTTTTACTAAATCGCTTTAATGATGAATACAACGGTAATTTGAAGATATTTTCATTAGTAAAGGTAAAAATATGAAACATAAAGGGAGGTATATAATTAACCATCTAATGGTTTACATGAAAGCTTACAAACGGAATTTATCTCAGACCGAAAACCCACTTTAGGCAATAAAAAAATTTTTAATTCTTAATTTAACACTTCCTCCCCTAAAATTCGTAATTATAGTCGACACCTACGCCGATGACAAATTATAACCATTTCTTCGTGATGCATTTGGTATTTTTTTCTTTTTTTCTATAACCAGTTGTTTACATTGTCAATCTGCCAATCGATTTCCAAAAAAATGTCACTTTTCAAAAAACTTGAAAAACAAGTTTTGCATAGAAAAATATGTAAATTATTTTTACATATTATGTAAAATATACACGGAAGTGTGTCACGTCCTGCAAAAAATAGTTCCTCTCCTCTGTAGTATCGCGGTTTAAACACTTGGATTTTCTACGCAGTAATAATTTACCTAAAAAAAATTTGCATCGGTAAATCGTATCGTGATTGTGTGAGTCAAACCACCGAAAGTGTTAATAAATAAATAAGAATAATTGACAAAAATTAGCAATATTATGTAACCGCTTTTTAAAGGTCAAAAACAGTTTGCGTTCGCGGTTTTATAGTTTGGAAAATATTTGCAATATGGCGAACACTGCGCACAATTCAGAAAAATTCATAAACCGCACCTGAATCAAATAGTATATAGGTCAGTTCATGGTCAATTTCCATCGATGCCAACAGCATATTTTTCCACACCACGATTTTCATCAAGGATCCAAAACGCATACTGGGTACCTCCTCCCTTGATACACTAAAATATGTTACCAGTCATTCGCAATTAACATCATTTGCGAGTTTTAATTAAAAATCTAATTATCTTATAATTAAAATTGGTCAAATTTGTCAAGTCACATTTAGTTATTTTTTCCTAATAGAAAAAAGAAACAATTTGTTCCCATTAGTGGACAACACCCTCTCTGTCGACAAATATGTAACTTTCCAATTAATCCACTGATTTATTAATTGAGACTTTGACAAGCTAGTTAATAATAAATAAAAAAGAAGAAGAAAAATCGTCACTTTCGGATCGTCGAGCACAAACTTTTTATTCAACTCTTCAGCGTTCGGTGGTACCAATACTGTCAAGTAAACTTTCGACCGTTTCTTATGCATTTTGACGAGAAAATTACATTGGCGCACGTGTGGGTGTTGTTATAATATTGTTACAATTTTCAAAATTAATGCATTGGTATTAAAATAGGTAACTATTATTCGATCTGTTCAATAAGAACTATAATCATAAGTCTTATGTTTGTTTGAGCGTTAACCACGATACGCATCTACAGATTGTTATAACGAATTATTTTGCCTATAATATTAAAGAGAAAGTGATACGATGACTTGAGTCTACTATTTAAAATTATGGCTATAAGATATGTAAGAATATGACTCAATAAAAAACCGGATATGCACTTATTATTATTTATTGTATTGAAACTTATTTTATAGGTGGAAACTAAAATTTATTACGATCGTTACTTCGAGGCGATTTAAATATTTTTATTTTATTTTAAAAATAAGATTATTATTACTCTAATCGGGCTTTAAGTTTTCTTTTTTCCACGTTACGTAATTTTTACGTTGTAATCTCTGGATCATATTTTATGTGTCGATCTCAAGCCAAAACCATAAATTTACGTAGTACGTTTATTTTGACATCACACCAAACTTCTGAGAATGTCGTTGTCGTCAGTCGGTACGGTTTTGATGTACAAGACAAAACAGTGACCTACTTCTCCTAAAATTAATTGCTTAATTTGTTATTTAAAGCAGACTTATCAGTAACTCACCAGCCGTTCGCTAGATGACCGTAATTGTAGCATTCGAACAGAGAAAATTGATGGTCAATCCGAACCAGAACTTGGAGAGGAAGAAAACATTGTTCTTAATTTTTGGGGAGGTTTTCTGGTTTGGTCAGCCCGAAAAGGATGATATTGTTTGTAAACATTCCATTTATTCCAGCCCCATCAAATCGGTAGAAAAAAGGGTTTTCGTTGCATGTTAAGTTTTGTACCCACAGGTATCGTACGTATTAATTTATTAATAGTAGATAAGTCAGTCTAGACCGAAGCCCTTCGGCGATAATTCAGTATAAGTACAACACACATTAGAATCAATACGTCAAAGGTGAAAAGCACAATAAAGCTTCTAAAAGTAGGTAAACGACCCCTTGTGTAATATACGTAGGTATTTTCCGCTTTCGTTCGCACTCGGACATAAAAAATAAATGTTTGATTTTTCTCGAAAAACTAAAGTGAAAACAAACAATTGCGATAATTTATCCACTTAACATTAAAACAATAGTACAAACGTGAAAGTTTCTGCAAACATATATGCAAAATACTCTTTGGTTGGTTCGTACATTCTTTTGTCACTCGAGTCAACGTCAATTTGTATGCCCGCATGAAAGTAAATACTTGCATTTATATTTAACAACTACTATGTGTGTGTGTACGATTGTTTATATGGGCATTTAAATATCGACAGATTTCGAATACCGCATCAGAGAAAGTGTGATGATATATTTTTCAATTATAGACCGTCCGTCGTCGTCGATACAAAGCTACACTCCAGTTTAAATTTACGTTAACGGAATAAAAAGCACTTCCTGGTGTCTGATGGTCCCATTTGCCTCTGACCTACAGGTCACCCACGCTTCAACAGCAACATCTTGGATGCAGTCGATTTGCATACAAAAATTTCGACTTTTTATGTTAATTAGACGTCCAAAAGCAAAGTTCGCTTAAGAGGTTAACATTAAAATGTTGTATATAAGGAAGAAACTATAGAAATTTAGGTTCTACATGACATGATTTGATTGCTCATAAATAAAGCAATTTAAATATCCATTAACCGGTAAGTAAAAGTGGAATAACGTCCCAATACAAATTTAACTACCGATGACCATATTATACACCATATTCGATCGCTTCTATAGCAAATCACGAAAATGTATCAACTATAGGTTTTCTAAGACAAAAAAAAAGAAAAAATTAAATACTGTTATTACCGACTCGACTTGACGTCTTTTTATAATTAGCTCATAACGAGCCGGCTTCCACAACTTTGAACTGAACAAGCATATTATAGAAATCGGTTTCCTGTTCCTGAGGGTACTCGAATGAAAGACAAGTTTATGTTAATTTCAATTATGTTCAATATCGTTTAGTATAGCAATTTTTAAATTACCGGGATAACGATATATTTGCTCTTGTAACATCCAACGTCCATGGGCGAGTATGCAAATATGGGCTTGCTCCTCGATGACGGACTGGGCACGCGATGGAGGGTCGTCTCTCCCGAATCGATTAACCTCCTGCCCAAGTTTCAAAAAACTTTTTAAAATTAATTAGAATGTAAATTCATGCGATATTAAAACAACTAAACGAATTTTGACAATGATTTCTTGAGACGATAAATCTTAATAATGATATGCAGATATGCAATCAACATTCTATTTATTCATTAATGGGCGATACCCGATCTCTAAAACAGTTGGATGATTTGCAATAATCGAAATACATCGAATTGTTCATGTCAAAATTAAGTTTATTTTTCTATACATAAACGAACATGGTATCATTGTTATCGAAATATCGATCGAAGAAAGTATAAAGGCTTTCAAAAAACTATCAGAATTTTACTTTCTATTCTTTATTACAAAAAGGTCATATTACTTTCATTTGACAGAAAGTTCTAAATTGTTAAAACCATCACTCGTAATAAAGTTGTATTACATTCATTTATAAGTTATAGCGCCGTTAGAGCGCAAAGAATCGTGAGTCTGATATGGAGAATAATTTATCGATAGCAAACCAAACTTTGATTGTATTTGAGGGGTTGCGATGACGCCCGAGTTCTCATGGGGTACCATTATTACACAATGGGGTAAGTGAGCCGTCACTGCGTCACCCTTAACCCCCGCGGCGACGCTTCAAACTAAATTTTTGAGTCTTGATTACATCCTCTCAAATATACCAACTCGCTCGGCCAGACATGCCGATTTCCTAATGATCCTATTTTGGTGTGACGAATATTACAAATAATACATAATAACCCGGAAGGAAGCCGAATGTTAAATGTATATAATTTATAAGATTAGATGGGATTTTGAAATTTTCTAGACGATTCGGATCACGCAGACATAAGGGTAGGCGGTAGATGGCATTGTGCTGGTCAGGTACACGTGCGGGAGGCATTATATTGTGTTGGCGATCAATTACCGTAAGATACTGATCTCCAGTTTATCAGTGTAGGTGTTGAGTTAAAGCTCATGAATGTCCACTTCTTCAATTAGGCATCATAATAATTTTAACAAGGTCTTTTCAAGTGCGAAACCGGCCTCGGTTAAGTTGACATAAATGAAAATCAATTTTCACATAATATTATTACATAATTGAAAACAGATCAATTATTAGCGCGAGTTCGCCTGTTACCGTCCTACGTCCGTTCTCGTACACCAAAGAATACGAAATTATATAATAATAAAACCGCAAAACAAAAGTCTACAGAAATAATATGCCTATTTTCCGCCACCTACTGTATTGATATTTTAATTTAGTGTCGAAAAAGGGCTAACAGTGAGCTTTATGAATTATTTTCGAAATTCACCCTTCGCCAAACTAATGGCCACGGAATTCCGTCGTATCCGAAATTTATAAGTTCATATACTATCTTTTATTGTCCGACAATACAATAAATTTCCTTTTGAGTCATCGCGATAAAATCAAACTTGAAGTGACATTTTCGATCGGGTAATACAGTTTTCTTGGTCCTATCGAAAAATAAAGTAAACGCAAGTGCGTGCCGAAATGGCTTTCGTTGATTCTGTTACTTGTGATATATTAGCCATTGATAATCGATTTGCAAGTAAAATAAGCAATGTAACAGCTTAGTGAACACAGTGGGGTATTGTAATATAAGGGGTGTTTAAGCTAAGGGGAACAAAGTACGTAATCGATGTTCATTGTATCACAAAATAGTATGAGGTACACTGGTTTTTCTTTTTTAACAATTTTAGTGGACAAAGATATTCCAATTTATTTCAAAGTCGGTATACTTAAATGTCAAGTCTCGAGTAACAATGCAGACAAATAAAATTCCAATTCAATTTAACACAAACGAACGGTACGTACATAACCATTCATAATACATAACAGCTCCATAACCATAATATTTCATAAATTTCTCTTCTCAACTTCTTATGTTAGTATCTGATTTGAAGTGACAAATATATTTGTTAAATTGCATAACGGCGATATAAATCGACAATTTATGTTTGCCTTACACCACGTATGCGTGTATATCTTCATATTTAATTAAATAAATCATTTTAATTTAATTAAAGATATTAATAGTTTTGATTTATTAACACTCAAGTAATAACATTAATTTTGACTACTTAATCTATTTATGCATTTTTAAATGCACACAATGAATTTTTCGTCACAAAGTACTCATAATTATCAAATATACTTTGATAAATATTAATTAATGAGGCGCCACGCGAGATAAACTATTATAATAATTATTATATTTATGCACATTAAAACTGTTATATATGCTGTACAAATTAGCAGCGGTGATAAAATTTAAAGAAAAACATAAACGAAAAGTAATTAAAAGGAAGAAAGACTTTTTTTTATCTTCGAGAGAATATAATGCAATTACCGGTTTCTCATTTTTGTCAGCCATGTCAGAAAAACATAAAAAGTTATTTATCAATAAAAAATAACAAGCGTAATATGAGAAATAAGACATAACATAGTATATTATGTACATACAGAATGGCTGGTTTGAATTGCTCCTATTTTTTAAGCAATCCAAATAAATTGCAGCAAATTTCTTCAGTTCTATATGTTTGATGTTATTAAAAATCCACCGTAAACTTATTGAAAGCTGATCCTCATTCAAAATTAATTGAGGAGCACGAATGAAAGAAAATTCTTTTTGGAATTTTAAAATTTCCCAAAGGTGCAAATCATCCGGTCGGGTCGGTCGTTACGATCCACTCACGTTATTGGCCGTGTATCATCGGGTTAGCTATATAAAAAATTTCAAATACAATAAATTTGTTTAAACAACTTCTACACGCTTAATTTGGTGTCAATGTCAATTGTAGCATGTGTTAAAACATTACAAGTTAAATGTTTAAATTGTAAATTAGCAAGACCTTAGCAAGTGGAATTTTTTGCTAAAAAACAATCATGTAAAATATTAATAAATTTACAAAATCCAAATACGATATAATGGGGAAATACCGAGACAAAAGAACCCTTTTTGAATTGCAAATATGGCAAATGTTCTAAATAATAATTCGCATAAAGTGTATTATTCATATCAATAATTCATTAAACCTAATTCTCTCTTATGATGTCCCGACTCACATGAAGTAAACTTACTATAACTAAATATGGAAAAAGGTGTGCCAATGAAGATGATAAACTACTCCTACTGATATCCTATCACACAAGAAACAAGACCTACCCACATTCTCTCCTTCGAACAAATATGCCGAGATATTATAATCAGTTAAGGGTTTGTCAGCTAAATCTTCCGATATTTGGAAACAAACAACTTAAACTTCTCGCACAAATCTCGACTTGTGATTTGTGCAGTCTCTGTAAATCATGTAAATTTCATACGCCTACGGGTAATTCAAAAGTCGTGTAATAGGCGTATGTAACACAACGAGCAAAATAAACTTGGTGTGAAAACGACCATAATAATTATTATTTGCTCTGCCGATTAATTATTGCAATATTGTATGTTTTCGAAATTCCAGAATGTATATTTTTGACTTTACCCTAATTACTCTTTCGGGAGGGTGGCAAAACGCCAAAACCACATTACCTGGAACCTTTTCCGCATTCCATAATTACAAAAAATCGCATCGATGCGACAAAATGGGGGACATAATTAAATTTTCAGCATTACACTCAATAAACAAATTTGTGGATAATTTAAACTGTTAAAATTGATAACACATGTGTTGTTCACTTGCCAGAAGTAATACCATGTTTACATCAGATCTGTCGGCAATGTTGTATTTATAACGAGTATACATATACATAGCTGATACCAAGTTCAAGTCAAAATTGGTGTGAAATAATAAAAAAATTCCAAAATTAACTTCAAGTACGAAAAACCTACCTAACAATCTTACATTTCATTTAAATTAATAAAATCGCTTTTTGACGAGCACAAACCTTAAATAAATTGAGCTGTTATTACCATAATTGCCGTTATTAATACGACATGAATTCTCAATGTATGATTGAATATCATACGAATCATCTTGAAAAGGTCAACGCTTGAGCCACAATTGTTAATCATTTGAAACAACAATTTACTATCTAAAATCTACTACGACTACTTGTGCATTCTTCCTTCCAGTTTCGTTGCTTGGGACATGACAAAAATCAAATTAAAATTTCGATCGCCCCCTAAGACGCTAGCTGCCCGTAGCAAAATTTCCCTGGGGTAATTTAAATTGAAAACGAGAAGGAAAGCTTCTGGTGCCTTAAATAAATTGAACAATGACACATTTATTACCGCACTACATATTTTTACAATAGCGAAAACCTTGCCAACACTATTAAATTAATTATTTTAATAATAACACACAAGAAATTAATACAACATTCTATATTTGCATTTATGATTAGATTATTTGTCACGTAAACGAAACAAGAAATTAAAAAAAATTAATTAAATTTCTCTTTCATACAAGGTTACATTATAAACCCATTTATTATAAGTGAGCTTTCATCGACAAGTTCGTAGCATTGCATGTGCACGGTTGTACATCCATTAAAAAAAATACAGCGTAGAAAATATTCCATATTTCATGTAAATTTTGAAACTTATATGATTTAGTGGTGTCACAATGTAATAGATTCAAAACTGAAAGTAAACAGCTTGGACATAAATTTTAGTTTTATATTATCCACTCTATAATATATATAATTGATTGATAATTTTAAATTATACTACATTATATTTAATAAATGTGCACTTATAATGAGCTTTTACGTTAAATATATTCTAATTTATATTCAAATTTAAAATAAATGGGGTACTTAAAATTTATAATGTAATTAATTTTCTGATCGATTAAGATATCAATCGGTCAGTGATTCAAAAATTACATTTTGATGCTTTTCAGATTCATTTCGGCGAGAAACCCACCACGAAGCATATAATTTCATAATAAATAATTAAGCATGCATAGAATTTTCCAGGGGGAAGGGGCAACTACGACATTTTATTTTTCACGATTTTCACGTTTGACGTAACTTAAAATGATCAACATTAAAATAAAATATTTTTTTAGTGTAAGAACAAAATTAAATTATGAAACAATTAGTGTGTAATTAATTACGATTGCAAATTCAAGTTCATTGGTAAAGATAATGTTTTGGTTTTATAATAAATACATACTACATGGAAAATTAAGTAAGATATGCTTTGCCTCCGGGTATTGTCTGAATACATAAATGTGATTTCATTCCGGATTGTATATTGTGCTAATTTAGAATCTATTGTGAGATTAGAAATAATCTTTTGGGAAATCTTCGTAATTCAAAAGAGTTGTAAAAATCATTTCCGAACTGATTTACATTCATACTTTAAGGATGTATTGTCGATACCTTTAATATTTTTTAAATCATAAGAAAGAAGAGAAATCCAGCGTATAAGAGGATTTTCAGTTCAGTTGAAGCCATAGTTTTTTTCTTTGAGAATAAAAGTGTGAAAACCACCTAGTACTGTTACTACGTCGGTCGTTGATTTTGAGCCATTACAACGATCATACTGAAATTATCAAAAAAAACTAGGTCTGATGAAATTTGGGTAATCTATGAAAATTTAGGCTATATAGATAATGCGAATAAAATTGTTTGCTGCTCGTTATACCATTATGAATATTATTTAAGTCGGTATTATTGTTAAATCATAGTTCATCGCAAAGTTCACTTCTAAACTGAAATCGTCATTGTTAAGCAGTTGAATCATCTTCGTTCCTGAATCGTACAATGCGGTTTTACACAAAACTTACTCAATTTGACATAGTAATATTTACATCAGACCAATATAAATTTATTTTCCAGACAAGGTAAACCCCACCGGTTGCTCGAAAACAAGGTCAACAATAATTGCTTTTTTTTGTTTTTGTGTGTACTACAATTTAATAAGGCAGCCAATACATAATAGGACTTGTGTAAATGTGGTCCAACAAAAATTGTTCGACTCGAGGATCCCAACGAGCGAACACCGTTTTTGAATAAAGCAACAAATTGAGCTTAATCGCGTGCTATCCTTGAAATTCTATAACCTTTTTATAAATTAAAAACAAACTGGTGATTTATTATTAAACGTGAGCTTTCGTTAGAAAAATACCTGCCCGTTTAGTAGGTGAAGTCGGAAGATAGTGAGTGGCTTTAATTAACAGACAGGGAATGATGAAAAACTTTGAAACAGGAGTTTCGGTTCGCTGATTGCCAACAATACACTCGACTACTGCATTACATTTTGCCTTAGCACCTGCAGCATTATCAATATTTAATGCAAAGCATGCACACAGAACACTATAAGCGAAGCAGAATAATCAGACAATAGCTCTCCTCCACACGAAACGAACCAAGTTTAAATTAGTAAGTTTGACAGAATTACAGATAAAAATGTAAAACGTATAGGTATTTTGGATTGCAGGACAAATGAGAGCAGCCGTACACACAAAGAATATTTTGAAGTTAACCAGAGACAAAGAATGTTCCTTTATGAAAGTTAAGATTACACAAGCCCATTGTGTATATCAACCAACAAGTCAACTTCTCATACTAATCTCGCCTATTATGAATAGTTTTTTGACACTTTCTCTTTAAAATTAATTATTGTAGGAACATCAATTAGGTGTTGTATCCTAATCTTCCGTATAGCATAACCGTAAAAATACGAAATTCTTTCAAAACAACTTAGTGTCAACTTAAGTATAAATAAATAACAATTATTTAATTTTTCATTTGATCGTAATGGATATTTATGCTGTTAATAGTTTAATTTATTCCCTACCTGCTGTGGTGTATGAGACATTTGATTTTTTTGAGAATTGCCATCTTCAGCCATTGGTATCTGAAACGGAAAGTAAAATTAATAAAATACGAAACCTGATTTTGACGTCCTGGTAATTAGCACTACCTACGTAATAATTAAGAGATGCAGGTAGGTACTACTTACAAACATCAATTAATGCTTTAAGAACCATCATTAATAATTTTCATAAATTTATTTATTCTTGCTTTCTCTGCATTCATAAAAATTTGAAGTAAACATAAAAATTTATCGATTTTTTTTATAACGCAAAAAACAATTTATGTTACTTTCACCAACAAATCAAAGTTTCCTGATGTGTTTAGAAAATTATCGAAGGAAATTCAGGGATATCGAGAAATTATTGATTTAAAAAGCTGTGGGCTTTTAAGGGCGTATACGGTTTAGAAAATTTACGACCATATCCTAAAGGGTGAATTTACCCTCACGGCCTCACGTGAATCCATTATTAAAAGTATTAAAAAATTACAATGACATCCATTCTACACAACTACTACCGAAGATTATCATTACGATTTTTTGGGATAAAGCAAATCCACACCGACATAAACGAAAGCCAAATTCAATAAAGGCCCCAATTGTTGATCCGGATGTATTGTTAATATTTTAATTCCTGTTTTATAGCTTACAGACAGTTCGTTAAAATATGAAAAATTATTCAGTTTTACGAGCAGTTTTAGGATTTAAAAATTTTAATTTTTATAATGTAACAAAATCAGAATCGAGTTCTTTGCGTCGAAGGTAATAAAATTACTATAAAGTGTGTAATAAAAATATATAATAAATGGAATTCTCTCTAATATATCCCTGGGCGGACTGGCAGTTGAAGTTTTGGTTGTATTACAAACATAAGCTTTGGATACGCATTGCGAAAGAAGTACCTACCGATCTAATTAAAAAAAATTAAAAAATCATTGTTTAGAATGACGATGACAGTATAGGTTTCGACTATATTAATAAAATGGCTTTCTTTTTAGTTAAACCAATATCTTAATAATTAAACTCGAGTTTAAAAAGAAAAATAATTATCAGAAGATCGAACCGCTTTTTTTCACTTTTGAATGATTCTATCTATTTGTGAGAACGAATAAAATTATTACCGACAGATCGATCAATCAAATAAGAAAAAAAATGGGGTAGGAAATGGAAAAAGCAAATTAAGTAAAATACAATTTTGAATTGAACGAACGTCTAGTTTGGGCAATAGAAAAATAAATATTTTGAATGACGAATTTTGCCACATCGACACGAATTTGATTACCGTCAATTTATATCATTGATGACGAATGAAAAGGGACAGCGACACTTGTGCTGCGTTATTGTTATAAATTAAAGAAGTATGTAGGGAATGTATCTATGATTGACATATAAAAAGTTTCTGATTGCCGTACAATAAACCGATAATTTATGTAAATAAAATTACCCTTCGACAAAAATATTTACGATAACGTTTCTTAATTATATATCCAATATATTAAAACGTATAGTGCAAATACATGTTTATGACTCATAGGTTAGCAAGTGCGATGCTTAGAGCAAAGGAAATTGGTAAAAAGGTATTAAATTGCATATCATAATTGATACTATGCTTTCTACCATTAATTTTTAATTGATAAATAGAGTTAATTTGTTCTTTTGATCGGAATAAGCCATTAACGAGAGAAATTTTGCGTAAATATTAAATTATTTTATTTCTGCTTTAAAAAGCTTTTTAGAAACCTGACGCAAATGTTAAAGTTCATAAATTTAATGATCAATTGCAGTTCACACTTGGAAACACCTATTTCTAATTTACTTTCGATTTTGTTCATTATTGGGTCCACTCCCTGCGAGGGACGGTTTGCATAACGACACCCGATAATTAAATTACGGCCAATTAAAGATACTCGAGGAAATTACCTAACCCCGTTTGTTTTCCTCCTGATTGATGATTTTAATAATGGATCTGTTTGGATAATTTTTTCGATCCTAAGTATACCTACGAGGTAATATCATTGCACGGTTTCGTCGGTGGTCCGAGTACGAAGAAAACAAGGTTCTCGTTAATTATGAAAATCACGCACTTAAAAAAAGTTTAAATTATTGTAATGATATGTTTCCACAAGATTTGAACAACCATCAGTTAAATACCTATAAGTCACGTCCGGTGTCCCCCAGTTTCCACAACAAACGGATTTTCTGCTATACTTAAAGATTCTAGGTTTCTCTACGACCCAAGTTATAAGCTGATTTAATTAAATTGCTATTTTCGCCATTGTATTACTATAGACATTTCTATTCCATTCAAGATAAAATAAATTAACGGTTACTTTTTTTTTCAAGTATAATTAACAAATCAATATCAAATACTAATTATTTTGATAATACTGTATCAAACCAGAAGACAAAGATATTATAGTTAAAATAATACGTGTCATTATCGTAATTACACGTAAAATACAATTTATAATTCGCTAAATAACACACATGGATTTTTTTATTTTTCGACTTTCTCGCAGTAATATATGGGTACCTTCAAAATAAAACAATGGTGCATTTTATTGTAAAACTTTCTACATTTCATATAGTATGCAAGTAGGAAGTTTCTGCCATCCCAAATTCCATTGAAATTTTGTTTAACGAAAAATCTTACAACATAATATTCGGAACAACAAAAATGACAACTAATCAAATGCTACAGATAAACATGATTCATGGTTGTTTATAAAAATAATTGCTTGTAGGTTGTAGGTATCTTCTGTAATTGCTCGAATAACAAAGTTACAAAAGATTTTTGGATGAATTTCAAAATATTAAAGATTCACATATTTTGGCAACCTCCTGGAACCAAAAACTATTTTCTTTTAGGCTTATGATTCAGTTCGTTTGTAATAATTAATTATAACACAGGTTTTTTGACGTCTGACAAACTAATTTTCATTTAAGAAAAAATGTAATTTTCGTGGAAAACGCTTGGTTGAACTAAAGAGCAAAGGATAGAGACGAGCTTTTTCTGAAATAATGTGATGAATAGTGGCATCATCGATGATGAGTAGTGTGGTATCAATTTTCAGTTTAATCTGGGTTTCAAGTTATCGGCAACCGCATTTGTTCGAGCTTGAAATCTATTTTTGAATCTTTTGATCTATGAAGAATTTAGACCAAAAGCAACCAAATCTTGTTAGGTATCTTAAACGTGTTTTAAAATAATGTAATCATATAAATATAAATTCAATCGGTTTATCGGATTTCAAGTATCATAGGTGCGAACAAATGTTAACTTACGTATCGATTTTTTTTTTGAGAAGTGAAATAAAGCAAACTGAACTTGAAACAGTAGATACTTGCCAATGTATCAATTTCTTCGTTATTATCCTTCAAACTGCACCGATTAACGTAAAACCGACTGCTCCGGTCAAAGACACAATTTAAACTAAATATTTTTATTACACATAAACATTATGGAAGAGCTCATCGACAGACAATAAAGGGCGCAAGAACAAAAAATAGGAACCGATGACGTAAAAATTTCGGTATAAACGAACTTAAAACAAGATTGTGAAATGTCCAAACAATCTCCGTCGAGATCTCCCAAAATATTAATCAATCAAAATTGTATCTCAATACACCAAATAATTAAATCACACAAAATATTAGAATATTCAAACAGTAAACAAGTGTTTGAAGGTCAGTTGGTCCTTCGTGCCTAGGTTTGTGTTTTGCTTTTTGAAAAGGTTAATACACTTTTTTAACCTTTGAATCTCGCGGTACAAATCGTCTCAAGATCGGTTTTCTATTAAGTCTAATAAATGATCGCCTAAGAACCAATTTTTACAGAAAATTACAGAACCTAACTATTAAGGGTTGGTTTCGGCAAGAATTAAAAAAATTGTCAAGTTTATACTTGCTCGAAATATTTCTTTCAATAGTCGAGAAGATAAAAAGGGTCCGTTTTTAGGTACTTTCGAACGAAGTCGTTTCAAATTTCAAAAAAATATTTCTACGCACATATTTTATTATTGCAAATATTCGATGGAAGGAGTAAAATAATTGACTTCATTTCGGTTGTTTTGACTGCGCTATGCTCGAAGAAATTTGGAGGGAAAATAAAAACTACACGTTTGAGACGATCAATAGAGACGTGACTTCTGACTTTTCGTTTTGTTATTGAATGAGGAAAGAAAAGCGGAAGTAATATTAATTTTCCTGTTGTTTTTTGACGTAATTAATGTGGTACGTAACAAAATGAATGAACTATTACAACATTATTGTTATTATTAATTATGAGACAATTGGCGGTTATTACAACAAAACATTGCGTATAAGGTTTCCTGCTATATCCGTCTGAAGTAACCGAAAAGGTAGCCCGCACGTGAACTATTATAACAACCTGTTCGGTTTTTTTTTGAAAATTTTTCGAGTGCTAGATATTGCTGTATCGGGAGGATGCATCGTGGATTTAAATGTGTGTACACAGTAAAGCAAGAAATTATTTAAGTTTATCCCACCACTCCAGGTAACAGATAAATTCTTAACAAGATGCAAAAAAAAACGGTAATCTAGGCTAAGTGACTCACCGAATAATATTTTAATCTTAAAGAAATATTTTACACATAACATTGCTCATTGTTGCTATTGGCACTTGAACCTTTTAGACGAAAACACTTACACCACCGTAAAATTTAAATAATAACGATAAGTACAGCTCGTATCTGCCAAATATGTACTGTTTCCGTCTCGCTCACAACACTATGCTTATTACAAAACGACATTGCGAAGCTCACATTTACGGAGAAGCTCGAGGTTAGAGAAGGCGACTAGTGAAAAAAGATCGAACTATGGAACAATGCGGCAAACAGGTCTTTAGGGTAAAATCCTACCATCTACTGGGCATGTGGTTTACCGAAGAAAAATATCAAAAAGGAAACTTTGGGCAGGTATGTCAAAAAATCGCTAGATGGCGTCAATATCGATTTAGATCAAAAACGCAGATAAGGCAAGTCAAAAAGTCACAGGGGGGGGACCAACCCTTCCAAATGGTAATAAAATTAGTCGTCACGATAAAAAAAAATTTAATGATAAAATGCTGCACAACTTTTGTATGATAACTGATGTAAAAAACATTTAGGAGACACCCAATTTAACTCCTTACACCTCTTTGTCTTTGGCGGTCTCTAATTTCCTTAAATACCTACAGTCGTCGATTATGAAACTGAAAAAGAAGTGATTATTGACTTAGAAAAGTTAATTATCTACAAACCTGTAAAAAAGCATCGTGAGTGGTGCAGTAGATAAGTGCCACAACGAATGACAGTCGTAAATAAAAAACAAAGGAGGTCGATCTATGACTTCCAGTAGAGTTGAAATTCCGCCCAAGGTAACAAAGGCTGCACATTTCCAAACATATGGCTGCCGCTTTCGGTTATAAGTACACCAAGCAAACCAACACAGCGCAGTTATACCGCCTAAAAATATATGTTTTTCAGTTGAATATAAACCAAAAGAAACAAATACTTACCCAGGGTAATGTTGAGTTGCATATTGTAGGAATAGCTGAAGTATCCTGTACTTAAGTAAGCGACGTGATTTATGAAGAATGCTCCAAAAAATGTTGAAATAATGACTAGAAAGGAGCGAGGATAGTGTCTAAACATTCTGAAAATATTCGGTACTAATTAGATGGGATGAATTTTTAAATTATTCATATTTTTACCTTACAAACATACAGTAACAGGACGCCACGACAATTGAAAATGCACAGGAATAATCCATCATTTCGGTAAATGGAAAATCTCGAGCGTGAAAAACGCTAGACCAAAACCACGCGTTTACACAAACCTAAATATAATATACTATAATTCAAAAACTTGGTAATCCTTACTTATACATACATAATACAGTCACATTTTAAGGATAAATAGAATATACAATTATTTGTATCTATTGCACTAGTAGAGGTATATGAGTATAAAAAATATATCAAAATGGAGGAAACAGCAAAAGATTCCTTAGGTAAAACATGGGTAAATTAAATTTCCAAAGGAGTAAAACTGTTCTTTGATTCTAAATTTTTCACACTTGGAGCTGAGTTAATTAATATTATGTTTTCTGTCCTAATTTTATCCTAATACACTATATTACATTGTAAATAAAATTGAATCTACAGCCATGAGAAATAAATTGGAAAGTTTATTATAAGAAAATAATAAACAATAAAACTTTAAAGATAATATAATAAAATTATATTAAATAAATAAATTATAAATTATTATTTATGATAAATAAATTTCTGACGAAGGCGATAACAGTCGCTGAAAGCTTAAAAATATAATTTCATTATATTATTGTATTTAACTTGTTATTTAAAGTTTTATTGTTGATTTTCTCACAAGTTAAGATTTATATATATTATTTAAGAAAATGTAAGACATTTTAAAATTTAATCTTAGATTTATTTAATAAAAATAAAAGTTGATAATTTTATGAATTTGTTTGTTTATGTTTTATTAAATTGAGAGGTAGATCAGTCGCAGAAATATACTGTATATTACAATATCATAAACATATCCCATTATCCCATAAAGTTGTATCATTTACCACAGCAATGGGAGAAATAACAACAAAAATTATTGTAATTAAGATTTCCTATCATTTCATAGTATTGTGTTGTTAACATAGTCCTGAAGCTTGCACTGAAATTAAATACTTACCAGAAAACACTAATATGAGCTGGCAAGGATTTAAAACAGAGATCATATACATATGTTTCAATAATAAATTCTCTTTTAAAACCAACAAATTATCAAATTTATAACTTACTCCACAAAAAAAATGCCACAAATAATACAGTGGACTGTCTGGCTTCACTCCAATACGAAATCTCCTGATCATTCTCAAGTGGCAGTACAAATTCAGTAATGAGAATATAACAGAAGCGGGTTCTTGCAGCCCAAAAATTCGTATAAATGGCCACTAAAACCAAATTTTAATTATTATTATAATAATAAAAATGAAGTTTCTTTTGCAAGCTCAGTTTGGAAGAACTAAATAAACTGATGAGCCTATTACCTTCCCATGAAATTGCGGTACACGCCAGTTTCGTTTATGAAAACTGAAGACTGTATCCCACATGCAATCATATCGACACTCGTCTTCACAAGACCACAGTGTAATTTTCAAAATTAAAGGTTGTACATTTTCTTTTACAAAGTCTACACCGTCTGCAAATTATAAAATTAGATTTTTAACCTACAAAATTGTGCGAGCATGACTTACTATCTGTGCAGTTTAGTAAACTACATCTTTCTACGCATTTTTGATAAAACGGCGAACTGTCTCCGATCGACTGTATCGATATATTCACACAAAAACATAACAACAGAAGTCGAAACACCCAAATCATATCCAATTTTGACTTGATTGGAAGGATTGGAAGTATCAATCCGGTAGTTCAAATTGATAGTAGTCCTAATATTAGCACGCAGGTTCGTATCTAGAAAATTTAGTATCAGCGTTTGGAAATAATTTGGCCCTTCAATGCCCAAAACAATTTGTATCTACTACCGTTACGTAATATATTACTTCACCGATTTGAATTACATAAATACATGTTTTACAATGGGTATATTTAATTCGGGCGATGCCGGGTATACGCAATAAGCTAGTTCTTAGAAAATGGAAAAACAAAACTCATGCAGAAAATCTAAATATATTAAAAGTATATCATTTGGTACAAAACTGGCCATACAGTAAATTCATTAAATAAACTTTAATTATTGAAATACTAAACAGCTTTAAAAACAACACACAATGTGATTAAAATTTGTCGTTTGGGAAGCGCTAACTTTTATCTCAACTTATAAGATTGGGTTTATGATCTAACGTGACTGCCATACAGTAAGTACAAGCTGGCATTGCATCGAACAAGTTTTTGCTATCACTGGACTTGTTGGTAAATGTCTTACTACTCGAACAGCTATATAGAGTTTCGGTGGAATCTTTATTTTTGACTATATTCGTTTGATTCTTCAAGGTATTTTCGAGTTTTTCGATCTTGGCTTGCAAAGTTTTGATTATGTCCGAGTGTGCAACTATCGAAGACGCTTTTTCAATATTCTCGAGTTTATTTTGCAGTTTGCGAATGTTGGCAACATTGCACGTTTCGGTGAGAGAATCAACTTTCACTTGTAAATTTTCTATTGCCTTTATAGATATTAAATCGCTTTCTTTCACATCGACATCGGTACTGCTTAATAACTTGCCCGAACCACGTCGACTTTGAACTGCATCATTACTGGACGTAATCGTCGAGTTTAGTTCCAAAGATGCCATTCTATGATTGGTCAGCGCAGAAGCAACCTCGTTGCAGTTCTGATAAAATTTGTCGTGTTGATCCATTTTGGTTTGAAGATTTTTTATAATTTTCGTGATACCTCCGAATGCCGTTTTAGAAAATTTGGCATTTGCACTTTTCGGTCTTGCCTGAGTACGATGGCTGCACTTGAGCCTAGGACTAAAAGTAGATCTGCTACTTTTTTCGGACGCCGTTACGAGCTTGGAAGGGTCTCCGTTTTTTCCAACGTTTTCGCTGTCACTAATATTTTGGTAAAACGCCAGTTGCGTCTTACAGTGTTTTATTTCTGCGTCCAAATTCGTTATGTCCTCGGTCACTTTTAACAGGTCCTCGCAAGACGTTTCCATAACAGAATCAGATTCTGCCAGGTAGTTTTTAACAGAACAAATCACATTTACGTTATTGTTATCCGATTCGATTGTAGTATTTTTCGCGTTATTCGTAACTCGCGTTATGCTCGATTTGATTTCATCGATTTTTGTGCGAAGTTCCGAAATACGACTGGAATTTTTAAAATGTTCGATTCGTTTTTGAAGATTTTCGATAACCTCGGCGTGACGTTCGGCACACATTTCTTCAAATTCTTTATTCTGGCTCGAACTTTTCGCGTTAGCATTTACAATCGTAAAAAAAGGACTCTTCTTTTCTTCTTTAGAAGTACTGCGAAGAATTGGAGTTTTACTTGAATTATTATCGTCAAATTTGACGATCTTGTACTTTCTTAGAAAATTTTTATATTCCTCTATTTTCACCGACTTTTGTGTAGTTATTAAACTAAAATTTTTTTTATTCACGCTGCCATCCACCAATTTGTTTTTAGAATTGTCAAGGGAAGCTGCCGATTGGACCCGAAAAACTTTCGGAGGATTAAACAAGTTTTGAGCTTGAGCTAAGACTCTTTTTGCGTCTTCAACTGCGGTAATAGGTTTTTCGCTCTGACGATTGGTTTGAGTGAGACTTGGCTTCACGATCTGCGGTTTACTCGGGTAATTTCTGCTCTTTTTATTTTCTAAATTTTCGAGAGCAGTCTCCCAAATTTCAGACGTTTCTCCGTCGGCTTCGTTAACCTTCTTAAATTGCGATTCGTTGCTTGCGCCATTCCGTAGAAACGAATCCGAAGTAAAGCATTGAACATCTTGGCATTTCGGTTTTTCGATGTTTAAAATCATGGGAATGCATTTTTGCAAAGCATCGACCTTGTCCTGTAAGTTTGTAATAAATGCTTCGTTGCAAAAATTGTAAGAATATTTTTTCTCGTAGGCTTCAATTTTTTCTTCCATATATTTTATGAGACCAGCATTAGATATAAATTTGTTCGACGGCTTACCGATTGTACCGCTCTCCTTTTCCGTTACATCTTTCTTGTCCAAAGAATTGAAAACGTCGGGCACATTCTTAAACAAGGCAAAATGATTTCCTAGATCGGTCGATTCGTAGCCAATTTTTAATTTTTCATTAATAATCCGTTCCAAATCGTCTATTTTTCCTTCGATACTTTTGATTATTTTTTTTCCGCATATATCGGGAACACAAACTTTCACATACTGCCCGATTTTCTCACGCAAAATGGTATGCGAGGTATTTATTTTATCTTCGTCAATGTCGAAGGTATTCTTTAAAGACGATAACGATTTAGCCTTCTTTGGTTGATTTTCAAAAATCCAATCATTATTCGGCAAACTAATTTTTTGATTCAACTCTTTAAATTGTGGCCGTTTAGTATTACGAATCAGAATTTCGGTTTCGTTATCGCCTTTATTCTTATAGGCAAAGTTTCTTCCCGTTTTTGATTTATCTGACAAATTATCTATACTTTGGTTCTCAGCCTTCGTTACTTCGCCAAAATTATAACGCGGATAAGATCGTTCCATTTCGTCAACAAAATTTCGATACGATTCGGTACAACAACGCGCTTTTTGTAACAAAACATTATTTGCAGATTGTGGCCTCTCCGATTTACTTTTCAATATGTTTTTCTTCACGGGAACGACATTTTCCAATTTTGGAACTTCCAAAAAGTTATTTTTTTTCTGTTCTTCCGCCGACGTGCCCACGAAATTTTTATTTATAAAAGAACGTTCCATCTCGTCGACGAAATTGTTAAGAGAATCGGAGTTATTTTGTAATTTACCATCTGCAGATTGCGGCTTATTTGGCACAACCGAGACGTCGATAATTGTTTTCGAATCTTCTTCAGGTTTTTTATAGTCTACCAATAAATTGTTCTCTTCGTCGGAGGTTTGAGGATTTTCGACTTCATTTGCAGACCTATAAATTCTTTTGGTACGAACCGAATCTGTAAAAGCTCTCATTCTTTGTAACGTTCTAAATGCAGAGCGAGATCTTTTACGCACATTAGCGTGATTTTCCTTCAACAATTTTTCATTTTTAGATTCTACTACAGCTTTAATAAATACACAGGAACCGTCCACTTTTTCGACAATGTTCTGAATTTTTTTGTCGCCTCTTGAAGTAGTGTAATCGTGCTTTTTGAAAAGAATGTTTGGAGTATTAGGTCTGCTTTGTGCGGTTGGAGTAACAGGTTTCTTCTGTGCGTTTGGAGTATTAGGTCTGCCCTTTCCAGTTGGAGTTTGCGGTGTACCTTGCTGTAATTTTGGAGTCTTGGGTCTGCTCTGTACGTTTCCAGTACCGACTCTGCTCTTCTTTGCGGATAGATTATTTTCGCGCACGTTTTCCTTTTTTGATTTTTGCTGTATTATAACCGATTTGTTTTCGACAATGCCAGTGAAATGTTTGTTACGAATCGAGTCCGAGTGAGTTTTCATTCTTTGCAGCACATTTACAGTGTGCGGTCTCTTTCTTTCCTTCTTATTCGTAGACTTCACGCCGTCGGTTTCATAAGTGCCTTCGTTAAAGGATTTTCCCTTTGTCTTTTCATTTCGTGCGTGACTATCGTGTAAGACGTCTATTTTCTCTAATACGTCACATTTAGATTCGTGTGTGGCAGGACGTTCTGCAGATTTCTTTTTATTTTTATCGTACGACCCTTCTCGATTGGAATCAACATTCTTTCGAAAATTTTTGTATGAATATTTTTCTCCTTTGTCTGAATTTTTAGCCTCCGCTTGCTTTGCTCCACTTTGTTGTAAACGACATTGGGTGACCCATTTATGAAAATTCGGAAACCTGTCAAAAGGAATAATTTGTCCACTAGGCAGCGACTCCAATTTACTAGATTTTATCGATTTTTCTTCTTTTGGCGATCGTAACTTTCGTTCCATTGATTGTGAAATTAAATTTAGATTAGACTTGAAAATATTTTACGAAAAATTTTTAAATTGACATTTTAACCAAATAATTTTGCTTTACCATTACTTGATCAAATTATCTGCACTATAATCGCTCGCTCGTGCTAAAGTGAAAATAAAAAAAGAAATGTTGAGGTCGTCAAAGAAAAACCACAATCTACATGCTTAACTTTTATTTCTCTAGTTTTATTGTCACAGTCACATAAAATTGGATACGCTGTTTATAGATGGTGCCTCTATTCTAACTTTAGGTGATCGACAACCATAATATAGATTTGGCAGTGTACCAAACATCCTACCTCATTCATAAATCTTCCATTTATTTAAACAGCTACTTACAAATCACAGAGCCTCAATATCTTTTCTAAACCGCCATTGAATTAAACATGACAAAACGGCGTTTTAATTATTACAATAATTATTTTACAATCCATTTTCGATTTCCCTCTAATTTAAGTACTCGTTTAAGTACCCAAACTCTGCATAAATTGATTATCTCATTGCTATTTTATAATCAAACAAATTTTATTTTTATAAAAGTTAATCACGAAAAATTTTCAATTAAACGTAAAAAATTAAAACAATTTGTTTTCTTAAATATAACAATTTGGCAAAGCAATGGTCCAATTTTTATACATTATTTTTTAAACATAAATAATACGAACACCTAACATATACATAAGTACAAAATTAACGCAATAGCGTAACAACTATTGCACCTTCCACTAACACAACAATATAATATATTATTATTATTATGTACAAAATTAAAAGCAGAAGAAAAACCAAGTGGAAAGTTCTTGAGGTAGATATTACGCCATTGAATTAATGGTCAATAGGGCAAGGTACTGCAGCATAGGCAAATTATTATAAAGCTCCATTAAGGTAGTAAATCCGCATCGAGTTGTGTCGGTGCGAATCCACCCTTAGATTGCTATTGCACATACTCTACTTACATTTTAAATGCAATTCCATTATAAAATTATCATAAATTTTAGAAAATCTTTTTTAAATTTTTCTACACTATCTTACTTATTTTAGATTCTGTAACTAAAGGAAGCCAAAGAAAGACCCTTTTAGCATTGGCCAAATAAAAAATTATGTATAGTATGTATGCATTTATAAAATCTGTTCAAGGAGCAAAATAATGCCACCAACGATTATTTACAAATTTTTTTAACTCACCAAATAACAAAAATAAAATCTATAAGTAGTCGAAAATACCTTTCGTACCAATTAAAATTAACACTAACATAATGTAAAAAACGCTTTGTCAAATTTGAATAGTGTGTACCTACATTTTTACAAGTTATCACAGTTAATGTCCATAAATTATTTATAACCTTAGAAGTCTTAATTTAATGAAATATTAAAGTAAAGAATTTAACTTTGAGACATCTCAAAACTTAAACTTAATATTAACATCCTTAATAATTTTGATTAACAAAATATTTGCAATTTAGAACAAACCATTCAAAACGCTTAAACGTAATAGCTATTTTAGGACATTAATTTATATAGAAAGATGATTCAACGTTATGTGTCAATTGATAATTAAAATCAATAGTTTGTTTCATAAAAAATTCCCCCCCCCCCCATAGCAAATCAGCGTTCAAGCGTAGGAGATAGGAGGCTTTATGTCAGTCATTACTTTCTAAATTAGAAAAGGAAAACAGTTTTTACGTTGGTTTTAGTGATTTTGAATCGGGAATATTAAAATAATTATTTTTTATAATTAAAATAAAAACGTTGAATCATCTTTGCGTACGAAAATTTGAGACGTCATGAGCAACAATGGCCTAAGTCACCATTATTAACCGAACATAATCTGGGATACCAGATCACCCGATGGTGTATCTACATATGTGTTTCTCATAAAACTGCATTTGTGGCTTAGGTCACTGTTGCCCTAAACGCTTTAATTTAAAATTAATTGTGAGCAGCTCTTTTACCATTCATGTATCCTATCCACCGTTCGGCCGTTTCGCTAAACAATAAATCGTTATCTATCGTACTAAGCAACAACAATTGATTAACATGAGTGGCATGATAATCCCATCTCGCCAGATTTGGCGCAACCCCAAGCGTTACGTGTCTGAGGTCGTACGACGTAACGCTGCCCATATCAAAGAGCAGCAACATATTTTTAAGAGAATTCATGCCTTCTTCAAACAACAATTGAGCCTCGTTGACCTTATCTGCGGGCGCAATCGTCATTAAATCGTACAAACCGAGTAAGGAATAAATAAACCCGTTTAAAACAAAGGAAGCAGGTTTGGTGGGATACTCCTCGTACCATCGATATTTGTTAAAAAACGTGGCCAAGACGCCGCCTTGCCAACTAGGAACCCGAAATGGTTTAAGACCATCCAAAGCTGCATCTAAGTAAGCTTTGTCGCCGCCCGAGTGAAAGTAGGCACGAGAAAGTACCGAAAGGGCGTGCCCCTGTCCCATTGCCGAATACCACCCGGGATTCAAATCTTGAAAGCCTGTGGCAATTTTGCGTTTAACCGAATTCGACCAGCCGCCCGTATTTTTATTTTGATACTTGACAAACCAATTGGCGGCATCGTAAAATTGCCTTATATGTTCCGAAGATGACAAAGTTAAATTATCGATAAAACCCTGTCCTTGCAGTATGATACTGATTACTTTAATTTTAGACCTAGGCAATTTGTGTTTAGTTTTTTCTAAAAAGTTTAATCCTTTGTACAAGTCCACTATTAAATCTCTCGTTAGCTTTTGCCAACTGACCGAAGTGCCTAAACCGTGGTAGATATTTTTGTCCTGAGTAGTAATTAAAATGTCCGAAACTATGTAATGCAAATTGTAAATGTCCTTATTCTCTCTATTTTGTAAAATAACCGAAAAACTGCTGTTATATTTGAGCATAATATCGACGCTCATGACAAAGTCTAACACGTGATCTAATTTTAATTTAATTCCATCGGATACGACATCGGATGTGGAAAACTTTAAGACACGATTAGTATCCGATCCGGGATGAAACAATCTGCTCAGAGTAGAACCATCGGGAACTTGCCACTTACCTAAATCTTTATCTGCATTTTCTAACACTTTACGTCTAGGCTCAGGTTCCGTTAAATTTTTACTATAATGAGACAATCCAAATTGTGCAATTTGAGTTGGATAATAGTAACCTTGACTCTCCCATTGCGTAGAAATAGGAACACCTTCAGTAGCACTAACACACTTAACACGTTCTCTAACTTCTACGTTATAATTTTCGAAATACATAAAAACACCTCGAGGATCGTATCTACCTTTGGGATGGTAAATTTTGCCATAACTATGCGACCACTCGAATTTATCCAAACCGTCGTAAGTGGTCAGTTTACCGTAAATTTCGAAATACTTATGAATAAACGAAAAAGGCAAATAAACTTCATCACCTTCTTTACGGCATCCTATATTGTATTCACCATTAATATCACATTCGATTTCATCCACACCGGGCACTTCACCACCACCGGCTCCATCTCTATTATCTATCTTCTTCCTCCATTCTTTACCGGTGTCGTTACATCGACTCCAAAATGTAACAAACAAGAGCACCACGCAGCACAAAATTATCAATGAAACCTTGATGTTCAAGCGCATTATTAAAAAAAATAATGGTGGGGCCTGAAATTCAAAAAGATCGTAAAAATTTAAGAACAGAAAAAATTGAAAAATGAAAATATCCACCTACCTTTGTATTGTGGCAATTTTGCTTGGCCACCACCGACCCTTTCCAAAAATTACGAAGGTTAACCATTAGTTTGTCACATTATTGCCACACCAAATATTTAAATTTTTTAAGTGGTCGCTAATTGATTTATCGAACTGCTTCGTGGGTCATCAGTAGGACTTCTTTATTGTAAACAATTGAAATAATTAACCTACAAATTAGACTCTGTGATCGTAGTGTCAAATTAGCGATTCGTCAGATGTCGCTTTTATGGAGTTCGAGACCCAGTGGCGTTCCCATTTATTTTATAAAAAAAATTATACACAAAATACAAAGAACCAAAAATATATGATTATATTAAATTTTGGTTTTATTTCAAAATGTAATGTTGCGTTTTATTACTAAAAATTATTATTTAAAATTTTTATATTCATGCTTCTACAAAAATTCTCCGAGGGGGGGGGGCATTCCCCCTGGATTCAACACTGATTAAAATTTTTAAAATATTTGACCTATAAAATGAAAGAATTTCTTCCTAGAATTTTTTATAAACAGTCTCGGTAGGTGCATTTTTACGGCTTCCAGAAACTATTTATTTCCTTTAAAAATTTGACCTATAAATTGAAAGAATTTTTTCCTAGAATTTTTTGTAAACAGTCTCGGTCGATGTATTTTTACGGCTTCCAGGAACTAATAAAAATTTTAAAATATTTGACCTATATAAATGTAGGAATTTCTTCCTAGAATTTCTTCATTTCTTCAAAGAATCCTAGGGGGAGTGCACAAAATACAAAAGACCTAAAAGACATGTGTATATTAAAATTTGGTTTTATTTCAAAATGTAATGTTGCGTTTTATATTTTAAATTATTATTTTAAATTTTTATGTTTCTATAAATTCTCCCAGGAGCGCTCCCCTGGATTCAACACTGTATAAAATTGAATCCAGCAACGTTTATGTATGGGGACGTCCATTAATTACGTGATGCGTTTAGGGGGGGGGGGAATAAAATCTCATCCAATCTCACGTGGGGAAACAAGAGGTCTCGACAAATATCACGTAATTTTTTTTATCCACAAGAAACTGTGAAATTGCGAAAAAACTGGGTTAAATTAAGTAAAACAATCTCAAGTGAGATTAGAAGGGGGGAGAGGTGGTTAAACCAAATCTCACGACATTTCGCCAAGGGAGGAGGTCGAAAAATCGCCTTACGTAATTAATGGACGTCCCCCTACCAAAATAAATAAACAATATTAAATAGAATATATCGTGGAATATAAAGTGGATAACTTTGAAGGATTAGAGTGAAATAATTAATTCTGATTGGTTGAATATACCCAAAGAAAAAATATCTGAAGCTCTGCGGCAAGGGAGGACAATAAAATTTTACAATAAAACAGAAAGGGTACAGTTTTTAAATTGTAAGCAATTTAGTAGGTACCTGTTTTTAAATTTTTGAAAAGTCATACGGGCGGTGGGCTACTCCCCATGTTGTCCTCCTCTTCTTTCTCCGTGACAAGCATTGGTTATATTTTGTGAGGGATGACACTGTCAGTTTAACTGAATTTAATTTAAGTTGCCAGATTATAAATCAGAATTTTTAAAACACAAGGTGTGGGAGTTAATCCGGGGGGTCTGGGGGGTATGGAATACCCCCCAGTGCATTCTTTGCTTGTTATTTGGTTAATGTATGAGTTACAGATATTCTTAATACAAGTAAACAATTATTTTAGTAATACAAGTAAAAACTGACACCGTCAGTTTCGGGGACGTCTTCATTAATTACGTGAGGCGCTTCAGGGGTGAGGGGGTCGAGCAAAATCTCACCCAATCTCACGTAGGGAAAAGGGTCGCGGAAAATATAACTTTTTTTTTTATCCGCAAGAAACTGTAAATATGCGAGAGAACTGGTTTAAATTAAATTATTTAACTAATTAAGTAAAACAATCTCACATGAGATTAGCGGGGGGGGGGGTTGAGCAAAATCTTACGACATCTTTCCAGGGAGGTCGAAAATGTATCTGAAATTGTCAAATAAGTTGGCAAATTAATTATAAAATTATTAAATATTCATTTAATTAATCTTTGAAGAAGTTCTTCATAAAGACGAAACATTATCGCATTAGTAAACCTTGTTATATTTTTATAAAGGAGTAGGTACGTACTATTAATTTACAATTGTATTATCTGTACCATTAAAATTTTAAATGTTACTGATTACTCTGCTGTTATTACTAGGTACCTATTAATTTTTAATGTTCAATAATTACATATTATTTTACTTGTACCTACGTTGTTATTAATTTTAGTGCTAATAAATGTAGATACACATCACATTTTGCGTAAAAATTAAAAAAAAAACCAAACGTAGAAGGGGGAAATACGAATGTTTACCCTTTGCTTACCTTGATGGAACTTTAACTCTGACTAATTTTTTTCAAAATTAGAAACCACAAAACAAAGTCAATACTTTTACTATCGATGTTATGAAAATATTAATAAATTTATTTTATGTTTTCTGTGGTTTCCATTTCTGCAATCAGAAATGTAAACAAATTAAAAAAATAAAAACAAATGCAGATAAATATAAAAGAGAGTTTAATTCTTTAGCTTAAGATAATATTTACAAATTAATTAACGTCATCGATTCATCATTGTATGATAAAAAATCCTCGCGATGTATAAATAATAATAACGAAAAGTACAAAAATAAAACTTTTAGTTTTCCATTTAATACTTGAAAATTAATTTTCTTCATAATTTGTATGCCTGTACAAAACATAATGTTGAAAAATGAAGAAAATATCGAATACCACCGAGAACAGCCCCAAACCAAATTTGGTCGGATCTCCAAATATGGACACCCAATCATCTAAAACAAAAATATTTCGATAATGCCGAATTTTGAACTTTGCACTTAAAAAAATTTACCGTAATTGTAGGAATTTACAATCATTTGCAGCATACTCAATGTACCCCCGGTGAAATCTAAGAAAATATTTCCTATGCTCCAACCAATGGTACTTTTTCGTTTGTAATTCATGTAGGCCTAAAACGAAATTTCATAGGTAAATGCTGCTCTCGTAAATTGTAATAATTTCTTACCTGTGGTACATATTTAATTAACGTTATGGCCAGCTTGACATACGAGCAATAATACAAAAAGTCCAACCAAATGAGTACATTTGCAAAGCAAAGAATTATGGCAATCAACAAGAAAACTCCAAAAGCAACGACAATTCCTCTTGCCGTTATGGAAACTCTTTGGTCTCCTCGATCGTAGAGAAAGCATTGTGTAATCGTTATCGTAGTTGCTATCATTGCATGTACGGAAAAAAATATATCGTTTAGTAATACCGGATTCAAACTCCTCGGATATCGGTTCATGTATTGCTCCTAAAATAATTGGAAAATAATTTTCAGATCCGAGGAAAATTCCAAGTTTCATTGACGCAAGAGTAACAACGTCACGACGATAAAGAAAATTATGTTAATTAAGTCATACTTGCCTCTATCTCGGGAATGCAATATAAACCCAAATTAAAAATACTGTATAACGTAAATCCAACGATATTAAGTAATAGAAAATCGAAATTTAAACCAATTACACTGAAAAAAGTAATTAAAAATTAATAAGTTTTAAATTGCAATTAGAAATAAATTCTACAGAAATTAAAGTTTACCATTGTAAAAGAAATAAAAATTCTATTATGATTATGAATTCTATTACGTTATAAATAATTAAAGGAAAATTTAAAAAAGGTCTCACCTTTTTCTTCGGAAATTTATATATATTTGAGGATAAAACGAAACCGACCAAGCTGCAAAGTAAATCCATCCGATCACACTCGAAAATGTTCTCAATCCTCCATTTCTGAACACGGTAACTTTGAAGAATACATCTATGCTGGAAAAAAAAAAGGTTAGATTATGTATATTTTAGTTTATCGGAGAGTACTTACAGTGTTTCCGAATTTGTTAAATTTGCGACCACCGAAGAATGGCCTGGTGCAGATCCCAATACGTTAACTTTGTAGGTTTCATTGCTTGGAGTATCCAGCCGAATAGTGGAAGGATAAAGTTTAACTACATCGGGATGATCTGCGTAAAAGTTCAATGTTGCATAAGGTTCTTTCAGTTTCCTAAAAATTTTCTTTCGAAAATCCAAATATTTATTTTAAAATAACGAACTTACTCTGATAATATGACATGGATAGATTTATTCCTTTCAAGTCTCACATATACATTTTGAGTCGACAGTTTAATTAGATCTTCGGAGTAAGCAGTTACGAGTGCTGAAATAAGAATAACAGAATACAGATAATGGCCGAAGACGATAAGGAGCTTGGAGGAAAAATTAATAAAATGCTTGCTCGAAAATAATAATCAATGAGCTGGAAATTCTAATTTAAATTAATTAAATCATCTGCAATTTAAATTTGTATTAATTGGAATTGCACTCACAAATTATTTATTTGTTTTAGTTATCGATGCGAATCAATTAAGAATTCCATGAAACACTAAATCACAAGATATTATCATTTTGAAAGGTTCGTGGTCTGGCTGTAGGTAAAGTTGATAAATAAACAATGATTAACTATAAATTTACGATAATGTTGCATCATAAAATACTAGACGAGATGGTTTTAAATAATATATAAAAGTATAAAGTGATCGATAGAACTAGAAATAGGTTAAGGCAATTTTTAAAAAGCCATCACTTAAAGGTTTTCTTTAATTAACTATGTCAGTGTCGATGGCTTGGTGTGACCGGAGGACTCTCAAGTTTGAGGCTAAAATTGCTAATAATTATTTAACTTACCTGAAAAAATTGTAAATCCAAATAGGAGAAGCTTTTGTTTCGAGTGTAAAAAATACATTTTTAATCTGTAAGCACAAAAATGTTGTTATTAGTGATATGTTGATTGGTATACAATACGTCGAGCACTGACCACAAAATCTGAAAATTTGCTTTATATAACAAAAATTAAGATGAAATTTGATCAAGTTTTGTTATCAAGAACTTTTGTAAAAAGCAGTAAAATGCAAATAAATATTATAAAGCCAATTAAAAGCTTCGGGTAAATCCAATAATTTTTTTTGTGATAAGGAAACTATATATAATTCATATACTGTGCTTTGAGCTATTAAAATAATTTTTGCGCTATATAAAATATTATGTAAATAACAATAACAACAATTATTATTGTTATTACATACACAAACATTAATTGTCAAACAAAATAAAAAATTTTTTATTAAAAAAGAAGTAGGTAAGTGTCAAATTGTACAAAATCAGTGAAACCGACCTTCTAGGACCTGGTTCGGGGGTAGCCAATGGCAGATTAGAGTTTACTGTTTTTTTCTGAAATAATGAGCTATTATTTGTCTAGTAGAAAATCTTAACAATATCTTACCGATTGATATAATTAATTGAATTAATTTCCGAGACGGAAATAAGTATTTACTTAACGTAATAGGTATAAAGTATATTTTTTATAATATAAAATATAATTAACAAGGTTATTCTATTTAATATTGTTTTGCAAGGACATCCACTCTAATTTTTGTTATCTAACTAATATATATTGATAAGAACTTAAATATTTTTAATTAAAACTATTAGAAATAAAGAGAGTGGTCAAAAAGTTGTAGCTATAGTCTTCAATTTAATTTGATTTCTCTTGAATGTTTTGATTGTTATTTCCTTATTATGGAATTAGCAGCCCTTTTCACAAAAAGCAAACAAGTTATATTTTATTAAAAATATATAATTAATTCCGTTGCATCTGCAGTCATTGCGTAATTAGATGATGACGTACTTATTACTTTAAAATTGATTTATGCACTGCACGATTAAGAAATTTTTGCAAAAGTAAATAGGACAAACATTAATCAGCATAATAAACTATCGCACAATTTAATAATTAAATAATCCCACATGGACAATTTAAATACGTAATAATAAAAAGTTGTTTATATATTGTTTCATTACCACGCTATTGATAAAGCTTTTGTTGTAATGGAATCACAAGACATTGACGACTTTTCGACGTTAAATTTTCCCTTTATCTCTGTGGAAAGTAATAAAAAAATTAATTGTAAATGTAGAAACAAACTCAAATTCGTCTTAGAACGTAAGATTGTTTTTATAGTTTGTGACGGTATTAAAAATTCATCAATAATATTAATTGTAAATCGATAAAAATTAATACGGTAAACTTTTTTTTTAACTGAATTAATTAGATTAATTGAGAGTTAAACAGTAGAGAACCTAAAAAAGCTTGGTGATGCTTCATACCAATTTTTCAATTGCGCTATATTAAAAAATTCGTAGGTTTATAATTTCTTAAGAGCAAGTTTGCTGTAAAAGAGAATGTAAAATGTAAACTGGAAAAACCATCGTCGCAAAACTCCAAGAAAAACGAAGAGCGTATAAGCATTTTTGGATTTTCCGTTCCATTAATTATTTAACTAAAAACTGCGCGTTTCAATAACTTCAGCATTTTGTTGCTAATAATATTATTTATTATCTTTTAAGTGGAATCGCGAAATTCAAAATTTGAGGAAGAAGCTCGAGTGAATGAAAAATCGATGTGATTGATTATCTGCACTTAAAACTCATACTTGTAAGATAGGATTGTCACCTATCATTGCTGGCAGTATAATGCAATACCCATTATTGTTACAATAATTAATAATAATCAGAAAAATTAAAAATACTTGTAAAGCGAGGGAGGTAAATGATTCAACCTGCCAATAAACAGATTCCCTTCATATCGAACGAAATATTACGCTTATCAAAAAGTACTCCTTGCTAGCCTCCCATTAAACCGGTCCAAAAGGATTTATTTCAAGTTGGCACTACAATTAACTTTTATAGCTTCAACAATTTTTGCGGAAAATTTAAAATTAATTTTTGTTGCTCCGAGAAGTAGTCCAACGGTTTGTTAAAAAATAACTAATAGAACCAGTTTGATTTTGTAAATTATTAGCATTATTTACCAATAGGAAAGTTGTACCCAAGATCAAAATATCACACACACAATGATGCACTTAAGTAAATATTTGAGTTTATTTAAATTTTGAAAATCAAAATTAAATCTTCCTACCTTTTCGCTTTGTATGAGTAATTAAATTTCTCTTCGCACTTCTCACTTCCTAAACGATAAATATTGACTGAATCACGATATTACTACACAGAGGTTTTTCAATGAAATCAAACGTAGACAATAAATTTCTTATCAAATTTTTTATTCAAACTTGAAGTATTGCCGATAAAAGGTCAATTTATTAAAAGCACGTGGATACAGAATACCTGTCTTTAATAATTCATTGCTGATACATAGGCTTAATTTTTAAATTCCTAAATTAGCGGCAACGAATAGAAGTGCCAACATAACAACACGAATGTTTTTCAAAATAACAAAACAATATTTTGGTTAATTTATTTGAAACTTGAAATTTTCCAAAAACATTGGAAAAGAAAAAATTTGAAATTTTGACTAATAATATAAATATTTGCTTTACCTTTAATATTATTATCACATGCTAGCACAAAAAACCAAATGCGATATAAAGGTCGCAAATTGGGAACACCAACACCTTTACACTGTAAATAAAATTAATGTCGAACGTAATCATGCCGTTGATGTTTTATTTGTAGCAAAACGGGTCCCCACTATATCCTATATCGTATACTACCATTATAAAAGCGCTCCAAATGATAACCAGTTCGATAATCGCATTCAACAGTGGCGTATCTCGAAGTTTCTAACAACTTCTAACAGTCAAGTTTCAAATTATTTTGCAATCCAAAAGTTTGAAAAACATTTTGTGGTTTGAAGATGATTGTCATACACATTTTGTTCGATTATACGATTCAGGGTTGCCAACTTAGGGGGTTTTCCCCAAAATTTAGAGATTTTTTGATTATGAATATTTATTTATTTTTTATTATTAAAAAATATTGAAAAGTATTACAGTGTTATTTATTATTTATTTAATTATATTTGTTTTTTATTTTTTTAGGAGGTTTTCCAAGTAATTGTGTGGGTTTTAGGGGTTTCTGACTTGAGCTTTAGGGAGATAAATTTTTTGAGAGTTGGCAACTCTGATACGATTATGAATTAAAATTACTACTATGGCATTTAGATTAAAATTCATGATGATTGATGTTCCATAAGAAATTTTTAGAGCACTTAATTAATTAATTATTAAATTTACTGAAATATACTTATTTTTTATTTATTTCAAAATTTAGTTGTTATTTGTACACCAGGTGCAGGTGGTGCGAGTGAGATCCTCGAAATTGCTACCCAGATTTTGAATTGAAATTCTTCAGGCCGGTAGGCGTTTTAGATAGAATCAGTTGCAAATTTTTTTCTATTTATTCAATTATTCTGTCAGCTAATTTAAATATAGAATATAAGGAGTAAGTAAAATATACCGGTTTTAACAAGGACCTATCTGTAAATCGGGCTTTAGAGGTCGTTCTTAATCAAATTTTTTGCATTCCTATCGATTTAATTTTTTAAAACAAAATTTAATTAAAATGTAGAATATCTAATTATAATTTTTATATGCAAAATGGTAATGTAAACAGACCGGCAAGGGGTAAGCAGTAGAAAATCCAGGGGAAGGCTAGAACTCAAAAAAACATCAATTTTTACACCAAATTTTTTTAATTTATTAAAAAACAAAATATAAATTTATTTTTGTTGACAAAACCATTTTAAGGCTGTTACTAAACTCAACTCGAGAAAGGGGGTAGGTACTTGCAGGTATTTTTCTTTTCCTCAAACGTAAAAGTGAAACACAGATTTTAATTTTTCATTATGGCAGAATAATGAAAATTTTGTTAAATTATCAGAAGACAATTATTCGCATAACTATTGGCTAACCCTAGATCAGGTTCAGCCAAAGATAAGAATCATAGTTGATTGTATTTACATAAATATTTCGGTTAGGTATGTCTTCTCGCATTTCCAAAATTCAATATTGTTTTAAAATTATTGCAAAAATGTGGCGCACCTGAGCTAAATTTGGATTTTTGGCCAGGCGACGGATTAACACTAAAAAGTCAAATTAAAATCTTTCATCTTTTATTATTTTTTAAATGTACATATATTTAATACAACAACTTTGCGTTTGATCATTTTTAACATCTTTTTTGTGTTTACTTCTTAAACGAAACATCCAAGGCACCGATCTTCCAAACTCTTTTTTTTAAATATTTTGCCTTTAAAAACAGACTACGCTCTACAAAATCTATGTAGATTGTTTGGATTTAGTCTAATTAATTTAAATTCTAAAACTAGTTCGCTATTCGTCAATAAAATAGGTACATATTTACATTTTACAATGATTGCAATTCGCACAACTTCGTTTCTTGCCCTTTGCTTTTTGGACTTTCCCACATTACTATAATATTTACACAATATAGGAAAATAGAAGCTCAATGCTTTACAAGCATAGACGTGCGCTTTTCTACCGGAATTAGAAAAAAATATTGTGTAAACATTATCCATCAAGAAATAGACACACAAAGATAGTTACCGTTTTTTTTTTCATTTTGTAAATAAAATTGTGTATCGTAGTAATTATCATTATTATTTTAATAAACTAACTACCTTTATTGCTTGCTCAAATTAAATTCGCAAATCATTATTTTAAAAAATATTATAAAACAGTGACTAATTAGTAGGTATCAACCAAATTCTAATATTGCTTCCAGTTACCAAAAATATCACTGCTTTTAGATGAGCTGTGTTGTACAGTGTAAAAATACATTTTTATTGCAAGCATTTTGTGAATAAAATGCTGGTTATGGTACGTAATATTAAAAACAAGTCACAGTTTACGAGCTTGAGTATTCGGCTTTAAGGTTGTTCAAAATTGTCTTTGGCAAAATTAAATTTTAACCAACCTTAAATAAAAAGCGACGCTTATAAACTATGAAAATCTAGATAGGTAAACGTTGGCTAATTTGTTGATATGTAGTATTTATCAGACTTTGAAAATTATAATGAGACTACATTTTTTTTGTTTTCGAGAAATTTTGAGTTCGTTCACACACATCAGCCACGTTTACTTGTCGTAAAATGGAATATTATCTGCTTTTTGCACTAGAATGCAAAATTAGGTAAGTATTATTTTTTTTATAATAATATGTACTATGAAAGAGAATAGAAATACAGTAGCTTTTGCTTTCATTTTGCATGTACTAAATCTACTTCGTGTATAATTACGTAAATATTTATACAGGGTTATTTCAAAAGCACGCCGATAAATTTTAAAAATGTAAAATTCCACCCATCTCGTTAACGTCCATTGATTTCGCTATGTAAAGAAAATAAAATTAAATTTAAAACTTTGGTCAAATAAATTTTAAACTTTTAAAATTTTCGACGTGTTTTTTAACAATATCCTATTTAATCGATTTAAAACTCATTAATCACAGTAATCCTGTCAGGATCATTATTTAGTTATATTTTTAAATTGTATATTTTATATTATAAAAAAAAATAAATATCGCTCCCAGCCGTCGTCGTAGAAATACTTTCACAACCAAAATAACTTTCCAAGGATAGCAGTCTCATCAGTGTTTGCTCCTTGATTTTATTATTTCCTAAATTTTTACCTCATAAATCATCTCTGAATAATATGTAAAAAAGTAACTATTAAAGATATAATAAAAAACGTCCACTGAACTTTATTCTGTTCACTACTATTTACTTCGGCACACTTTCCTGTAACAAACAAAAATCACTTGCGTTAGTTTATTAATCCTTTTTTTTTTCAAGTATTTTTTAAATATTACCAATTATGGTCGCATTAAAAATCAGTTCGCCTGTAAATCCTGGCCTCACAGAACGATCGCAATTTTCCGATGACGAAGAAACTAATAAACGTTTTGAATCGTGTTCTTTATAAATAAAACAATATCTTTGTGTATCCAGCGATGTTCTGCTAACTGGAGTTGTTATCAAATAATGAGTTCCGTTTTCTTCCCATTTTCCATGACAATAATAAGCTGCAATTAGAGCGAAAATCTATTAATAAGGCATAAATTCGTCGTCACGGAAGCACAAAGAAACCACATCATTCTTTAGCATTTTTGTTTTATACATATTTTAAAGGGTCGGCAATTTGGCTGTGCAAAAATCTACGTCAAAGTTTGGAAAAACCACACTATCACCCAAAAAGTCGCTTAAAATGCGTCCTTAAGGAACATCGAGAGGAAAAAGGTTGAATTGTTTTATTTTGATGCGAAAACAATTTTAGAATTTTCTTCCCACTATACTACATAGACGTAATCTTGGGGATCTCGTCGGGTAAAAATTGTGCTGCAAAAAATCTAATTAATCTGACTTGTCATTTCGCAAAATTGGTGTGTTTACCAAAGATAAATATTGCAATTTCTAAATGAAAACGTACTTTACCATTCTTGTGGAATAACAAAAGGCTTGTAATATTAAAATTGCGAGGTATAGAGAGTTAAAATTCGGCAAAGAATGAGGAGGGAATGCAACAAAAGAAAAAGTAAAGTAATTCTACTAGAAGAAATAACATAAAATTGAGAAAATGAAAATGGTGCAATCGAAATCGGAAAAAAAACTACGTTTCGTGCCATCCTTGTAATATTAAGAGTAAATAATGTTGCTGTCGAAGGGAACGGCACTAAAATTTTGCATAAAAGTGATGAGAAAATTTTAATCGGAGTCCAGGTTGTCGAGGAGAAAAATCGGGTTCGACTTTCCACTATTGTAATAATTCCAATAAAGTGATGACAGCTTAAATTTACTCCGTTATCCTTATTTATACAGCACTGGCAAAAAGTTTATCTCCAAGTTTATTAAATTTTGTATAAGAAAATTTATCTTAGTTTCTTGTTAACGCAGGGATGAGAAGTCGAATTAACATTTATTATCGTCGCCTAAATAACTGTTATTAACAAAAAGGCCAACTTTTTCATTTTATCAATATTAGGTATACACGAAAATCTAATTTAGTTATTTTTATTAGAAAGTAATGAATAATAAACGAGAAAAACAAACTCACGGTAGGTAATTGCTTCCTTCTAAATTAACTGCAAGTAAGAATCCTTAAATATACCGAGAGATGTAACGTAAATATTTTATACTTCGGCACTATACCACTATACTTGACGAGAATTTATGAAACTTTTAGCTGCTCGAAAATTTTTGCTCTCAAATCTAATCCAACATATAAGTTTCCAATTTAACTTTCCAATCCGATCGGTTTAAAGCAATTGCACGTCAAAAATGTACTTAATTACTTGGGTAATTTTTCGGAAAAAAAAAAATAATTAGAGAAAACACATGGCTGGTGGTGGAGTTGTTGGATGTCATTTGGAAAACAAATAACCGAAAGGTGGTTAATCTTCGAAAATGTGCATTTTGAAATTACATTTGTAAATGTTAAAAGCTCTAATTAGTATTTTCGTGCAAAAAATGTACGTTAAAAGAGGTGAAAATGGTTTTTCCATTCGCATTAGTATTCCTGGGGCTATGCGGTTCTCCAATTTTCCGATGGCGAAAGCGCGAAAGTGTTGAAAAATGTAAAGTAAGTGCATTCTCTCTTTTCAATTTGGAAAAATTGAAAAATCGTCGGGCAAGTTTGAAAACAACAATTAACCGTTGTAATTAGCACAGCTCATCTAGGAGGAACTTTTCAAGTATTTACTTTCTCGTAAGTCTAATGTTTTGGATTTCAACGGCACCATTTAAACTTTTATCACACGAAAGTTACGACAATAAATATACGTACAAACTTGCATAAGTTATTAGTCAAGGGGGACGTGTTAATTTCTAACATTAGGATTCGTTCTTTGTACTATAAAACAAAACTGTCAGAGATAATTTTAGGCCTAAGTGCAAAACCTCAATTACTTACAAGAAATAAAACCCAATGAAGGACATTCGGAACGAAATTCCATAGTATCAGCAGAACTACATCCAACTATGAGATAAGAAAAGCCTTCGTTATCACAGTCTGAAAATCGATCAACTCTTTTAGCCCTTATTACGTGGCCAAGTTCTCCGTATATTGTCGTGGAATGCTTGTTGAAGTGGTAATTTTGTCGGATATGATGCATTTCGAATTGATAGTTACGCATTGGGGATCGTATACGTCGTTCGCTCCTAATCAAATTTTGTATAGAAAATTTTCCTACGTAGGGACACTGTCGCGATTCCGGTGTGGTCGCTAAAAATAAGAGAAAAAAAATTATTATTACACTTTCACGAAGCTTAATCTATTTTTAAGTATCCACACGGTCATTAACGAAATAAGGCGGTCACATAGCGCAAATTGTTAACATATGTCACATTAGATGTCGTTAATAACTTTTAATAGGTGCGCGTCTTGGTGGTCCGGGGGATGTCTCGTGCAGGAAGAAAAAAATAAAAAAAATTGAAGGAATTGAAAGAATTTACGCAATGCAGTTGGAAAAAAAATAGAAAATATCCAATATACTTACTGACTAACGTGACGTAGGGTATGATGGTTCTATTAAAATATTCTGGACTGCATGCATCCTCAGGTCGCTTTGTTTGTGCACCGGCTTGCACCTCCATAACGTGAACGTCTCGCCGATAGAAGAACATACATGTAAATCCACTTTGACTGAAATAATTTAATTAAAATTATGATCGTCTGAAACTTCATTTTAAGCTAAATAGTTTGGCAACAATCAACATACCATCCCATGGTATAATGTGTCAAAAGCATCACCGAACTTTCATCCCTGGTAACATGTTTAGTTTGAGCACACACAACTTTCATTTCTAAACCAGACGAATTTGTTATACGCAATGTAGAATTTCTATGATGAAAACTGTACGTTACGGAATAATCTAGGGTATGCCAGTGATTATAATTTGCCAGCCATGATGGAAAACGACACTTATTCAGTGATGCAGCTGTAATTAAAAGCAAAAGTTTTTCATAAACTAAATTTTCGGCAGTTTGCCTATGCGCAAAGAAAATCGCTGTCACCAAACTCGTCACAACTGCTAAATCAATTAGCCACAAAATAATTACACGTTTTAATTTAGTATCGAGTTTTAGGAAATTGTAATTTAATGGATTTCATTATGAACCGGCTAATTTCAAAAATTGTTTTAAACTTTTAAAGTTAAAGACTTAATTTCAACTTTTAATAAAGTAATTAATTAATTTCGAAATTGCGGTTTATAGAAAATCCGCCGAATTATTATTATTGTTATTATTAGAAAATAAAATTTTTGTTTTAAGGAAGCCGACGAAAAGAAGAGCTCACCTTAAGGGAAACTTAACTTTTGATAAAATAATTTTAGCATAAGGAGATGTAAATTGGATTATATGACAAACTTGGCGACATTGTTTTGATTACGTAGTTGAGTTTAAATCGGTATTTTATTTTAAGTTTTAATGTTTTATGTGCATCTTTGTGTGCCGTTAAGTAAAGTCAAGAGAAGCTTTGATTCAAACAGCAATTCGTATTCAAGGTACCTCTTTTAAGAGTCATCGTTCTGCTTCCGTCCGTGGCGCTGAAGAGTCCATTACAAGTTGCGTCTCCGCTTTGTGCGATTCTGAATTCAATGCCGTCTAATGCTTCCGACGCCGCAGATGCTTTTTCGTACACAAAGCATCTGAATCGGTCCTCGTTCGACGTCGCATGACTGTGATGCACTTTGCCAACCAAATATCTCGAACTGCCCTCCTTCCACACCGCCAGGCATTGTAATTCTTCCACTGAAAGACACACAAAAAAATGGAATAGAAATTTTGATTTAATTTCTAATTTACAATTAAAATTTAATCAATCGATGAAACAGACATCCTTGAAGATTAAATTTTGGCGTCTGTGGTTCGAACCGTATAAGCTTTAGCTAAATAATTAATGAAATTCTCGATATACAGATCTGAAGCCTTTTCACTCGCTCCATACCTATATATACGTATATATAATCTATTGATAACTAACTAACCTGTGCTTTCGGATGAATGAATATCGGGACACGCTTGGTAACTAAGCAAGAGTCTGCTATCCTCTGTACAGGTATCGATGCTGGATACAGGCGATCGACATTCCCCATGTCCTCTATTATACGTGAACGTGAAAGGTCCTCTGAACGGACAAGAAACTGGCGCTGCGTTTTCACGAAACATTGAATATAACAACGCATCGCCCGTGATCAAACTACAAAGCGATGAAAGCAATTCCTTCCCGTAACAAAAAGCTGAAAAATCAATTGTTTACAGTTCTGCAAAAATTCAATTTTAAATTTTACGACTACTAAACTACCGGGCCTTTTGTTTGTATTACAAAAGCGCATTTGGAAATTTTTTAATAAATTTCTTTCTCAAAATGTTAACATTAACAGAAGGTAAGTTACTAAATCGTTAAAAACACGAACCAGATTGAATTTTAATAACACTGCGCTTTATTTATTGTCTTTTATTTTCGTAACGCTTTAAAATTTAAAGCAACCCTTCGAGTTTGCCTTTGTTGACTTCACAAAGTTCAAAATAAAATCCGACTTAGGAATAAAATGTATGCAGCTTCGAAGTTGCAAAACAAAGAAAGATTCCTTGATTTTAATAGAAAGTTTTCGATAGATTTGAATATCGACAAAAATTGTAAAGCACGCAAACGTAAAAAAAAAACTGCAGAAATCATGCTATTCGTGGTAAGAAATACAGGACAATCTGATAAAAGTTATAATAAGTGGTTCTTTATATTGGTAATTGCAAATACGTTTTCTCTGTGTAACTGAAACTCGAAATAATGTATTATTTTTTCCTTCTCTATGATTATTACTTTCCAGCGAGATCGATCGGCAGACCCAAAACTTTTTTCATGATTTTAAATATTTTAGCAAAGGTTCCGTCCAAAAATTGGTTCGAATCTTCTGTGCAACTTCAAATGAAACGTCAATAATATTTCTGACATTTAATATTTATAAAGAACAAGGGACTTTTAAAACAACAAATTTATTGATATTGTATTATCACAAGAACATGAATTTGACAGGACAATTATTGCTAAATTATAATATGCTTATCCTTGACGATGCAAGGGGGGAATTCGTGAAGCATTCACATTCGAACGAGTTTAAAATGCAATTATAGTTTTGGCGATTATATAAATGTTAAACCCTAAAATAATGTTATTGCTTTTAACATAATGCACTTCCAATTTAAAGGCTGTCCATTTTACTCATTTGCACCATACATATTTTGATAGTCACTCCAATCGATACGAGCGAGCGACGGACGATGCGATGCAGCCAAATGCGAAATAATAATAATAATAATATATTATTTAAAGTTAAATTTTAATATTCAGATTTACAATATTAAATTAAGAGATTTAAGTGAAATTACATAATAAATTCTTCTCGAACGAATTAAATTTTGCGTTTCCACTTTAAAATTAGGCGGAATATTTAATTATTTGGAGTGTAAGGGAACATTTGTCACAGTTTTCAAAATACACTTATTTATGGCTTGCGAACGTATAAAGATTAAAACAAATAATATAAGATCCTATTTTTGTAAACGAAAATTGTATAAATAGAAATGGTATGTAACCCATTAGTCACACGTTTTGTTTGTATATGTTAATGACTTCTTTAATCTTATTTACTCTTTAAATATTTAAAGTACACCTTACGTACTAAATCATTGTCGACTTATGATTTATTAAGAAGTCGAAATGAATTGATTCTGACGGTTTTCAAAAGCCGCGGTAAGCTGTCGGTTTAAGGAGTAAATTTGATTTAGAGTTGCGTTTTACGTATAAAAAAATAAATAAGTCCGGATAAGACGAACATGTAGAAACGAACAATAAAAAATAAGCAACAAAAGAGAATTGTTGAGATAAAACAACTATAAAAGTGTACTGAAGACGTTCTTACTGGAAAACTTTTAACTATAAATTCCTTTATTTTAATGCTATTGACTGAAATTTTCTCTGCGAGGCATCCTCAACAATTCACTATCAGACAAAATTTCACCACACTTTTTCCTTTTTCTGATTCATATAAATGATTTATAACCGTTCGAGTGTGTTGGCCATTTGCTGCACCCAACGTTTTGAGCCAGGTGAGCTAGCTGTTTTGTACAGGAATATTTTTAAATTCCTCTATAATTATAACCTGTTTTCACTAAAAGCAGGTGAATTAGTTAATTAGTCTGCTGAATATGGAATTATTTATATGTCTCCTAGGATCTCAGAGTGCATCTACGTTATATGCACACACAAATTTGACCCTTCAAGAAGCAAACTTTGTCAGATTAATTTTCATAATATTAAATCAAGAAGTGTCTCTTAACACAAACTGCATTAGGAAGCTATTTTCAGGGGAATTTAAAAGTATCCTTAGTACATGCAGTTTGTACAACCACCCCAGTATATCTAATTTTAAGTCAACAAGCCAAAAAAATATTCCGCATGGGCCGTTCCTTTGAGAGCAGTTTTAATTTTATTGTGATTATTAATCTAATGTGTGATGTCAAAATTAATTAGGACTAGGAATTTAATCTGGTTCTAGTTTTGTTTTATTATCTTTTATTTAAAATTTTAAGCGGCTTTTGTCAGACCTTTAACAATTAATCAGATAAAAAACTGATTTTTTTGTAGGTTTTCACACTTGAAATAATAAGTATATTAGAGCAATTTCACGTGGTAAATGGCCCACGAAGAATTATTTTCTAACCCACCAGTATACTACTATTAATGTGTTAGATCAGCTAGACACTTCAAAATTTGTTTCATTAAATTTTTCAAAAATCCTCTACATCTGCACGGTTGCACCATGTAGCTTAAACGTTCTATATCGTTAAATATATGTTTCATATTTTAATATTAACTGGTTTCATTTTTTGTTACTTGAAGCATAATACTTTCTATAAAAGATAATCGATTTAAATTTTTAGTACCTACTTACTTTACGAGATATTACGGTTACGACGCCAGTTATGTTAAATTAAAGTTGTTATGCTGATTAAATTTATTAAACTTTATTTTTCATATTCAAATGTTGGACATTCGAATAACTCCAGGGTTTAATCAATTTATCCGGTTACTGAAGAATATTCATAGGCATCATAGTTTTCATGTAGCCAATTTGAGCGAGATGCAGAAGTAAATTGCACCCAGATTATGTTTGAACAATTTTTTGGAACGAAATTTATCAGATTTTAATTTCATTCACTTCTTCAGAGTAATGCACCTGTTAATTTTTTGATTGTAGGTTGATTGTCATTGGAAACTTAATTAAAATAAATTTCCTCTTAGATTGAAATCGGAGGAAAGACATTAGTTAACAAATTATGACGATAGCCTTAATCCGGTGACAGGTGGTTTGTTAGACCAACCATGTAAACGATGACCAGAACTTTGAATAATTGATAATCGATAGATTTGTGATTTCAATAGTGAAACTTAATATTAAACATAATATCAGCATTTTGGAGTAACCAAACAATGTACTAAAACCAAAACGTGCAAGGTTTTCCCTCGATTCTCATTGATTTTTTCAAAATTGATTTCGATATTTTTCATAAACGTCTGGATCCTTTATTCGCAGTAGTTCGGAACACCCTATTGCTCATAAAGTAGCTTTCGCTTATTTGAAAACAAAATTCTCTAAAATTTTGCGAAGAAGTTGATTAGTTTCATCAATAATGTTTCATTTCAGTTATATTTTTAAATGGTTTCCTATAAATTGTGTTTCTTATCGAATTGTTTAATTAGTTAGGGTCGGTCTTTATAGAGAGCCGGCTCAAATTTTCTGCATTCCGGTTTACAAATTAAATTCGATTTTTGAATTAGTGGTAATCGAACATCTGCTTCTTTGTAGGTAAATTCATTACAGCTGCATGTTGATTAATAGATCGGTTTAGACTTTGATTAAATGATAGTTTCCAGGATAGTTTTAATTTCCGATTTGATAATATAATATGACTCAGTATGTGGTTAACACAAAGCATTTAGTCATCGTCGTCGTGCGGATAACACACAATTTTTCAATAGATAATGAATTAAAAATTTTCAAAATAATAAATATTTTGGTAATATTCGAGCCTAAAGCATATAAACGAAACATACAGTCAATTAGGATCTTTATGCAAAAGCGAACACTTTTTGGCGAACAAATAAAAAGAAATATCGATTGGTTTTGTTAATGCAAAAGCGCAAAACAAAACCGTATAGATAAAATGTTGTTCCTTTATCAAAAACGAAATATAATTTATAACACATCCATTAATAAATAGCCGGCCATTATTAAAATTAATTTAAAATTTTGCATGATTGACATTCTTTTATGTTCATTCAATTTTAAATTGCTCACGCTAAAATGTATTATGAAAAACAAGAAAAAAATGTTAATTATGGGGCGTAATTTTTCATGCAATAAAAATAGGAAAAAAACACTTACTTTCTTTATATTGCAGAACATTAGCGTGTTTTTCGTGAATCACGACGCAGCGGTAGCAACTTTTCCTAAAAAGAAGAATTTCACATTTATCATAAAATATGCAAGGATAGCCTTTTTAGACTTAAGATGTTTTATTGCGTTTTACATTATATTATTATATGAAATATTACGTACTCATCTACGACCAAAAATTTATCTCCTTCCGATGCCAAGCATCTTCCTTTACTGCTAAGACGTGGTCCTTCGATTATTATTGGTTGTCGAACTCCGGATTGAAACCACGTGCCTTCCCAGCGCTCCGGGAAAAAGCAAACCCCTGAAAGCACACAAATGGACGACTATAAGCAGATTTATATTTAAACGACATAAATGAACGTATAGGGAATTGAAGCGAAGGATTTAATAATACCAAAAAGGGTATTTAAGTTTCCTTTATGGTACTTAACCGATTTGCATATCCAAAAACATTTTCACGTAACTCACATATTATTATGCAAGAATTAAAGTAATTTTATAATTTAATAAACTCAAATTTTGCCGCTCCATTACCGAGAGTCCTATGATTTTTTCTCTTTTTTCTCTCTCTTTTTTTTTGAATACATAAATACGCTCATAAACCGTAGGTGGCATTTTTAATGCTCCTATACTTCCGAAATCATTTTATAAAACACCTTTTTAATACAATTTTTTTTATTCAACCATAAACCGCTTTTTTATTCAACTGAATTGTGCGAATAAAATGGGCACACAAATTTGCTGTTAGGGTTAGAATGATCGTACGAATATAAAACATAAAACTGACAAGTAAAATCTGAAAAGTGAATTTTAAATTTACTTTTATTGATTATACAACCGGCACGTGTGAAAAATTCATAAAGTATAATAATTTTTACGATTGTTTGTATAAAAGTCGTATACGACAGCCAGTCACAACGCACTAGTGTTGTGGTTTTTTGAATTATGTCGTTTCGTCGACACGATTTTTTATTTATTTTTTTTCAAACGAAATCAAACAAAATTGTGCTGATCGGCGTTAGTTTGCTAATTTGGTGTTTAATGAAACAACAAAAAATTTGCTACATCGAAAATATTTCTTTCACTCGACTCGTCGATGGCAAAGCCATAATATGATTTTAGCGTTGCGTTTTTTTGTTCCTTTTCGTAATGGTTTTTAATACAGCCGAGTGAGATATAATATATGTAGAGAAACTTGAAAAATGCAAATAGAGGCAAGCAAAAGGGTCATCGTAAAGGGATTTAGGTTTTTGCATTTTCCGAGACCGAGTTTCATTTTGAATTGTATTTGATTGTTCTTTTACATTTTTTATTTTTTCGAGACACATACAATTACTTACTACTTAGGAAATAAGTCGAAAAAGGTTTTTTTCGATAATTGAAAATTAAGTAAATCAAAAGATGCCGAATATTTTTACCTTCCTGTTTAAAAGTTGCGGTGTAATGCAGAAAGCAGAGTAGAAATAGAAGAAAATTGCAACTTAAAAAGCTCCATCGAACATCCATGCTGGATTAGTATTGCTTGAGGTTACATTGTAACGATTTACTCCTGAAACAAACAAAAAATAGCTTTAATAAAGGAAATTACTATAGTAGTGGAGAGAGCATAATTTATTAAGTTTGTTTAGCTGAGAGTTCGTAGATATCCTGTTGGCCAATTTGTTCTTTTAATACACACGTTTAAATTGCAGACTTCCTTTGTGCAGTTTAATTTTCTATTTTACTTTTCTATTAAGCTTTTGTTTCTAGTTCATTGTAGAAGTTTTGGTTCGTTTAATTAACAATATCAACTTCTCTATAAAATTTATCACAATTACAGCAGAAAATGTTCATCATTCCGACAAGAACATTTATTTAAATTTATTCGAAAAGTTTCGAGAAAAAATCTAGTTGCGAATTTACGTTCTTTAATTAATATCGAATAGATTCCCGAAAGTTATATCAAATATCCATTCGTTGTTGATTTACTGTTGGAATTTTTCTCACCTCAAAATCACTATTAATTATTATTTCCGATAATGTGGTCATAGATTGTAAATTTTGATTAATTACCCTTGTTGATTAGAAATAATATACGAATGCAACTTGGTAGAACCCTCTTCTATTGTTGTTAAATTTATTTTCTAATAGAGTTTAAAATCACTTTATCACAAGCTATTGTTATACAAATTTAAATTTAAGAATTTATAATCATTAAATTGTTCATTCAATTTTTAATGCTTTTGTGAATGTTAACGAATTTATTCCGATATACCTGAATAATGAATTTTATTAATCACTTTTATAAATTGTTATTGCTCGACAGTGTCAAAACGACTTTTTACGTTTGCCATCAGTTACACAACAAGAATCTTAATATTAGCTATGGTATATGTACTACGATTATTATCAATGTTGCAGTAACGAAATAATTTTGATGTATGTGCACTGTATATAATAAATTATAGTAATAGTTATATTATAATGCACAATAACGATTATTATATTGTGTTCCATTGTTCTACCTCGTTTGTTGTTAGTTTGTCAACTCTAATTCAATTTTAAAGCTTTTAGTTAGATTTCCTAACCATTTCAATACGATATAATTTAAAATTACAAAATTAAACTTATTTCTTTTCCAATTGATCTGTTTATAATGTCCACTTGAAACCCTTTCAGTATTTTCAACAACTTTTCGTTTTACAATAACGACGATAACTTACCTCTTAGCCATTGAGCTACTTCGTCGATAAAATATATTTTTTCTAAAACAAGAAACTACTTTAGTGCCGTCGGTTGTCGGCAGTAAAGCTTATAATTAAAAAATACGGTGGTATTTTCCATTTCCTTTGTCGTATCGCTAAACCTGAGGTTCAAAATCATCATAATCTAAAGTACAGAGAACAAAGTTCTGCACAAAACTAAAAACTTTTTAATATGCTCTAACCGGAATAGTTTTCCAACTACAGCTTTCTAAAGAAATTTAGAAAGTTCATTCGATTTTTAGCGAAAATTGTAAAATTCAGTTTTTTTTTGTAAATAATTCTCTTCACAGGAAAGCCATGAACAAAAGTGATAACCGAAAGTTGTAGAAGATTTAATCCTGTATAACTTATGCCATTTGCATAAAAATAGTATATTATATACCAAAGCTTATAAAAAGGATCTCTTATCCCGTTTCAAAATATAACAATAAGAATTTTATTTAATTCGGAGAAAAATAATGTTTACATTATTGCCATTTACATACTTTTTTTATAATAAATTGGTGGAAATGTTACTGCTACAAAAATTATTTGGGGTATGGGGTTGCATTTTTGTTTCTTTGCTATATTCTACATCAAACATATAAATTTGAAAATTTTCTAAGATTGTGATCCCCCGATTTTGATTTTCATCAGCCCGAGTACTTTCACCTCGACAGAATCGATCAAACTGTTTGATTAAAAATAGTGGACAGTGGACAACTTCCATCAAATTAAATTCAATTCAAATTTCGGTCGATTTGATGTGGTTTAGATTTAAAATGAAATTTTTTCGTATTGCAATAAAGTTATATTACATATATCCTTGACTCGTGTACTTTTCGTAAGAAATAGAAATGCAAAGTATGGTAAATCGTTGGGTTTTCTATTGTACCGCAAAAGAGTTTACAAAGTTGGTAAAGTTTTTATACTGCAAAAAGTAATTCAAGTTCCATTGGGAGATTTTCATTTGTAACCGCGAACCCTATGCTCTAATTTCTAGACTCTATGAAGTTTAAAATAAGCTCATTAAAGTTCCACGTATGCAGCATCCATATTGTGTTGTGTTGTAATAATTTTAACTGATTGAAAATGCGACGTGCAGAGAGATAATTAATAGTTTTTTAGGTATAAATAATATTCTTTTGATGACTATAATCATGATAATAATCTAATAGAAACACACAAGGATCAAATTGTAGAAATGGATGATTAATGCATCATTTGAAAGTATGATTTCATGCGAGACAAAGTGACTAGGGTGCAACGAGAGTAGGGTTGGAAGAAATGAAAATGGGATCTTTCAAGTGGGTGTTAAGAACATACAATAATCAGGATAATGTTACGGAGGTTTCGCTTTATGTAAATCCGAATTAAATTTTTCGAATTCGAAATCAAACATGGTGAAATTAAGATTTACCGATGTAACTACGCTTTCGAGAGCAGATTTTCGAGTTAGTTAAAGCAAAATTGTTTGCATGTTTTCCACTTTTGTACTGTTGTCTACTTAAAAAAGGATTATCTTTATTGCAAGATTTTACTGAGATATTTAGCTGTGGAAAATGTATATAATATTACGAGCTGCAAAGGAGACAGCAACAAATCCCAACAACTCCTTACAAGGTGGATTGTGTAACCGACACTTTGTCATTAACTTTAACTACCAGTGATCAACGGGATAAATAATGCTTAATTAGCTTCACTTCATTCACACCAAAACCATTGTGCGTGAGTATTACCAAAAGAGTGTCATAGATAACGATATTAAAGGCTTTAGCCTAATCAAGCGAAATAACGAGCACGTTTGATTGATAATCATCCGTTTGAAATTATAAAGATTGCAGCTTTAGACTTTAGAGAAGGTTTCGGAGATGTTTCCCAAAAAAAAAGTGCGTTACGCAGGTTCGATCGAATAATAATTATGTATTTTATATTCGAGAAGCGGGCATTTAAAAATTGATATATTTATTTATTATGCTTAATAAAGGGCAGAAGCTCACGCAACCATTAAATAGATAAAATTCTTGCTGTGAATAAGTTATAGTTTCGCTCTTCAAACATTAATTTAAAAATTAAAATTTAATAGGAAAATTATTAGGTATCAATTTATCAATTTCTCTACATCGCTACGACCCTACTAAAGTAAAGGTTTTAAGTCGAACGTTTAAATATTTAATGTCACAATTATATAAAACGTTAAAAAAGTTTTCAAAACTGAGAGAGAAAATTATCCAATTTATTAGAAGGAGCTTCGGTAATGGAAAGAAATTATTTTTGTGCAAATTGCGTAGAAAAAGTGGAAGAGCCTTGATTAAATAATTGTTATTTGCGTTCGTTATTTTAGATTGGCAATATTTTGAATGTTACTCAAACAGCCAAAGGCGAATATAAAATTATGTAATTGTAGGGACGAACGGACGGTCGAGAAGGAGCTGGAGGCCGGAAAGCCTTCAAAGTGGTGTTCCATGTTAGCCGGAGGTAAGGGAAGTTTACAATTTGGGGATGTTTTGTTTGTCTATGATGCTGGCGATACCTCGATCCTTTGGCATCAAAGTTACGTGATAATGCGTTAATAATGTTAATTTTGTTAGACAGGTAGGAAATGAGATAATGATACGACAACAAGATTGAAGAAAATTGTGTGCTTTAAACGTAAATGGCAAACAATCGACCAACTATAAAAATCGGGAACACAATACAAAAAGGGGTCGCGCTTAAATAGCAATTTTTAAGTTTTTCCATAAAGAAAGTTAATTCGTTTTTAGGCTACAATTTTGTAATTTGTTATACGGAAAACTAGCTAGTCGTCGTCGAATGGAAACGAAATGTTTAGAAACCAATTTAGATTTTTGTCAGTTAATAATTTCATATAAAAAACGTAATTGTACACCAAATGGACAAAGTCGTAAATACAATAATATCGGAGTTTAGTTTTTACGAAGCAAGGATATTTTTACGATCACCCTATAAGCGGTCGAACCCAATTATTTGTTTAAAAATTAACCCAAAACTGCTAATCTATTCGCCCACACACTAATGTAGTTACGTTAAATGGATCCAATTTTTTGTTTTAGTGAAAATAGAGAAAAGCAGTCGTATAAATTATGTACAGAATATTTGATTAGAATTTTCAATGAAGCATTAATTTTCTAAATCGTACGAGTTATTAATTCAACACAATTTACCGACACCTGCCCGAATTTAATAGAATATTTCATCAATTAAATAAATGTAGTACATTTTTAAGATCCACTTTTAAATTATCCACGGCAGAGAGTAGTACATAATTTATCGGAAACGTTTATTTCGGGAACTTATGCTATCCATAGCATATCGGAAAATTATTTTCCGACCTGAGATTAATAAAACAAGAACCGAAAACGCAATTATATTGTGTTAAATTTACAAATTTAATTTTTGCAATTGTATACTTAAAAGATTTATTACTAATTACATTACGTACCACGTAAACATAATTTGATAAATAAGGAAAAGGGAAATGTTTTATTGCGCGAGTTATTTATCAAAAATTCTTATTTTCTCATGTTTCTTTCTGTAATGGTCTGCTTTTGTTTGTAAATTGTTGAGCAATTTAAATAAAAGCGATTCTCAATTTAAAATGTAAAATAGAGGTTCGTATGCTTGTCGGAGGAAGCTTTATTTCTCTTTTATTTGTATACCGTTGGCTTGTATTAATGAAGTTAAATATACATGCAGCAATTTATATAAAATTCTTTATTAAATAAATTTTCCCGTGTTCATTTTATTAAGGCTCCAAACACATTTTCAATTTTCCAAAAACCTACCTTCAATTCAAGTTGATAAAACGAAACTTCTTTAAGTTGTCAAATGCTGTTTCCGATAAGACCAAAATAAAACAAAGCACTTTGTCGAAAAAAGAGAAAATTGAAGAAGAAGAAGAAGAAGAAGAAAATGCGCACCTCTTCGTCGATGCATCAGCAAAAAATATATTCTATAAGTATAAGTGCGGCCGAGAAAATTAAGCTGTCGAGCGATTTCTTTATAATTTTTAATTTATTAAATGGTCGTCAAAATGAAAAAGACAAAAACGCAATATCTTGCAATACAAAAAGCACTTCTTTTTTATAATCAAACAGTTTATTATCAGAAATGTAGTAAAGTGTTTTTATCTGAAAGGTTTTCAACTAAGAAAAAGAATTGTTTATCAAACTTTCTTTTGTAAGAAACTTTTTAAGATTTCAAGCTTTATAAGTGTTAAAGCGAGCAATCAATAAGATGTACTATTTATTCCGAGTAAAACATTTCAAATTATGTACGTACACGCTCCGTAACTCGATCGGCGAACACACCAAACGGTCGAAATAATAATAGTAATAATGTTTGCCGAAAGCTCTAATAGCTCAAAATAATATGTAAAGTTATTAAGGGAAGCAAAGGACACTTTTCTCTCTTTGTCGATGTCGTTAAGTTCTTTGGAGGATCTACTCGCGGCGTCGTAAAATTAATCCAAACACTAAAGATTTTAATACATTTAGCAAATTAAATAGGAATTTTGTTCAAATATTGTATGACTGCGAAGGCTTTCAATAGTACACAATTCCTGCAAAAATGTTAATTTTCTTGAGTAGCAAAGCCGCGACTTCTACCATATTGATTTTCAATTTAGTTGCATTAATATTTCGCTTCGAGAGTTAAGTGAAGTGTGTATTTAAGGGAAGTTGGAGTCATTATTATTGATGGGGTTGGCACCCTTGTAGCAAAGCGCTACCACCCTTGGAAAAGTCATTGGTTATTTATTTGAAGGAAAATGCGTGGAAGCGGTAATTTTCTAAAGTAAACATAAAAAGATAAAAACCCAAAATACTTGAAGGTTTCTGCAAACATAAAAAATTATTTAAATTTCCAACAGACGTTTCTCAGGATGTAAGAGTATTTATCTCGTATAAAAATCACCCTTATCTCTTGTAGCCTTCCCTTTATAAAATCGTTTCTTATTGATGTTATAATCTACGAGTATTAATTTTTTCGTGTACCACAAATCTATCGTTGCGTATAAATTGTCCTTGATTTGTGCGTAGGGTATAAAATGTCAAGAACAGTTTCAATTCATAAGATTTTATTTATTCGAAATATTTTTAAAATTTTCCACATGAATTGGCAATTTTAAATGCTCGGTTGAACTTGTTGTGTTATAAATTCCTTTTCCTTTTTAAAAAGTATAAAGCTCGAATAATAATTAAGCTTTCGATAGTGCGCGGAATTTTCACAATAACTATTTACCTTATCGATCCAAATCAAATTTGGTATGCAAAAACTAAATATGTATTATGAATAATTAAATATTATATCGCTAGATATACAATATTATTATTAATATTTAATTATAAAACCAACAATAGACAATCGATAACCGACAACATAGTCGCCGAGGTTAACTTTATCTCTTTGGAAATTCGAAATAAATTAAGAAAACTCAAGACACGGAATCAAAAATAAAATATTTAAAATTTTAGCTGCCATAAATATGATAACTTTATTTAGTGCCGGTGTAAAGAGGAAATCATCGGATATCAAGTTATATAAAAATCAAGTCAAGTGCTATAGGGTAGAATAAAAAATGATTTTGCAAATAGATTTAATGCTCGATAACGACAATATTTTGCAAAATATTAAATTCGCTACAAGATTTTATTCATTATAAGCATTTAACAATTTTTAAAATCAAATTATTGCATGCAATCTTCAGCAAGAATGTTTGTTTCTTAAACATCTTCCAAGTTATTAAATTTTTAAATATAAATTTCGCCACTCCGGAAAAGTTGAATGAATTTTTCCGAAACTCAAATATATATTAAAATGTACTTTAATAAAAATTTAATAATATATTTACTTGCCGGTTTACTGGTCAAACCTTATTGCCTCGCTATAATGCTGGGTTTCACTTGTACCTAATGTCAACTTATTGATTACAAAATTTACCTCACGCAACTATCTTATCACCACATGCATCTAAATGTCCTTTTCGGACCACGGCACTAATGCCGAAATGGAAGCATCTTATTGACTTATTCCAATCATAATTAATAATTACCCCAACACCAAGTTCGAAGTTACCATAATATGGTGATAAACCAGAACAGAGCCCAAAATTTCTGTACAAAGTTCTTTCACTTTGAAGTATTAGAAAGAAATCGGTGGATGTTGCTTGAACTTGAAACTCGAAGAAATTTTGTTTATTAATCGCAAGGTATTTTTGTCTTCAAGTTTTTGAAAAGTTTTGAAAAGACGTAAAAGACTTTGAACTAATTAACTTAGTGTGAAGGTTAAATATATTCCACCAAGATTGATTAAAATAAAAATAATTTTTTTCTTTTCTTTGTGTTATTTTTGGAAACCGGCAGCTATTGATTGCCAACTTCCGCTTATTACTGAAATTTCTGAATCTTTTATAATGAAATTAAGAACTGGAAGGGCTGTTTTAAGAATAATTAACAAGTATCCTTATCACTCAACGATTTTTTTAGTAGAAAATGCAAATCAAGTTGAAGTTTGCATTTTCCTTCAATTTTCGATTTGTGACGTCAGATGCCACTTGGTCATATTTTTAAGAAAACATATTCTGTGCTCTGTATTTTATATCGATTCTACAATTCCATGTCTTAATAATAAGCTTATTATATATAATTTATAAATAAAACAAATGATAAGTTTCAAATACCTATGGGCTACAACCTGGCATTAAATGAAGAAGAAAAAGGAATGATTACAAGAAACAGAGCATATTATGGTAATCAGACGCTACTAATGAATAGACAGACAGTGGTACTTATGTATTATTAATTTCATCTGGCGCTCAACACTGGGGTATAAAGACAAACAACCCTTAACGTGAAGTGTGCTTTCGACCAACTTCAAGCTAATAAACAAAGAAGTGACGAAAGTGACTATTTCATGAAAAATCCTTCCTTGATACAGTACGTAGACCATAGATCAGAAATCCCGTTTTTCTTAAGCTAATAAAAGCATGTCGCATTCGCACGACAAATTATTTAGTTTGGCTCTTTAAATTTGCGGAGAAGCTAAAATGTGGTTGCTCAATTAAGAAAGTTTTTAGTACTCGTTAACCTTTCCCCTTTAAACAAAACAAAAATGTTTTAAAATCGCGAACTTATTTGTATTTATCATTGGAAAGTTTACAAAATTAAAACACGATAAGCTTAAAAGTTGAAGCTTTAAATATCAAATTTAATGTTTGATGATTAAGTGCAAAAGCGTCGACAGAGTTAGAAAACAATTTATTCGTTTAATGAAACTGTAAGAAAACGGCAACAATTGATCCTTCTTGAAGTACATCCATAAAGGATTTAAACAATTAAGTACGTGTCGTCAATGTGGAAGAAAGGGGTGAAGAATTGAACTCAAAATGGCAAAGTTTGTAAATTCTCTGTAGAGCTGTCTAGAGGCACTTTATTGTTCGCCAGATCTACTCATCTGAAAACAAGTGACAATCTCTAATCCTTGTAGGGAGTGTTTTGTTTCGTCTCTGCGTGACTCCTTCGAGGTGTCAGGCCTAGGGTTATGGGAAACCCCTGCCTCCTAACTTGCAGGGTAACGGTCGATAATGCTGGGTTTTGACTGGAGATTGTGGAAAGGTTGCTTTATTAGCTTATTAATAAAGCGTTTCAATTTTTATCGGCGACATTTTTTCGATCAAGTTGGCCCCGACGTGCGGTGAGGATAAAAAAGCGTCTTACAGACGGACGTGGTTCTTTTTTTAGCAATTGCGGGTGCATGACTCCAATTTTAATAATTAAAGCAAGGTCTCAATTAAGGTTGAGCATTCACCTAAATTCGTTTTGATGTGTATTACAGGTTCACTGAAGCGCTCAATAATAGGGCATATTCTATTCATTAAGAACTTGAACGGCAAAGATTCGTCCTTTTGTTAATTCAGCATTTGCTTTTACTTTGAATGTGAATTACAAATAATGAAAAGAATTTAAGACTAATTGAAATGTATAATTAATTATTTAAATTTGTTAATTTCGTACGCCCACATAAAGGATACACTTCGACGACGTTTTCTATGCAATAGATAAGTTGGTATACATTTAACTTTCCCTCGAGAATTATTGCGGCGGAAAAGCCGCAAAAAGAAAATTTACATTCTCCCAAGGTTATATATAATATTTTAAAACGATAAAATTACGATATCGGTTTAATCCTCGCAAATTAAATTGTCTTAATTTAACATTTTCGCAATAAATTAACTCGAAAGTTTAGGAAGCACACAAGTTTGCGGTGTACAATTCCGAAGAGCTTTTAGTGCTTCTACCGTGCAGGAGTGTGGTTGAAAATTAGTCGTTAAAAGAGTATAACAAAAACAAATAGATTGGGTGGACCTTTAAAAGCCCAACTTATTATCTTGGAACCGTCCCTCGATGTAACATGTGGCGGTCTTTCGGTTTTCAGTTTCCACTGGCTTCGTTCGATTTAAGAAGTAAAAGATGATGTTGTCAAGTGCAGGTGCTGCTTTTGCGACATGAAATGCGATTGAGATGTGATCTGACAGCTTAAAGGATCTATAATTTCATTATTTTTCTTTTAGAAAAATTTATAAACTTTTTTATTTTATTTTATATTTCAAACTTTCTTGGAAACCTACCAGAACATTTCCGGCAGAAAGCTCTTCTCTTCTCGGCAAGTATTACTTATATACTCGATGGATTATGTTATTGCCGCAAAAAATTATTTATTTTTAAAACAAGTTAATCGCGTTTCAGATTTTCCAATTTATTTTGACTATTTGCTCAAAGATAGAGCGCGGTGCCGGGGAGATTTATGAACAGGATAAAATCGAGAACCGGACCTGCAAATAAATCAATGCCGATGCAGTCAAAATTTACTTTACTTTATTGCAATTTTTCTTTTCCCAAAATTTTGGTTTCTTCTTTAATATTTCAATGGCGCTACGCGGTTCGAGATCAGAGCAAAATTAATGCTCCATAATTTTTAATGTCAATTTTGGGTTTGAGACTTATAACCGACATTCCTGTGTATAAATCAATAACTAAATTTAACCAATTTCTGAGCGTTTGTCGAAATTATGTTTGAAATGCCGGATAACACATAAATGAAAATCTGATAATTCTGCATAATATGGTATAGCCGGTAGGTTAACGGTTTTTAAAATTTCGGTAATTGGATATTCATTTTCATATATAAATGAATTAAAATCTAAAACAATATAGTTTGTTAAATAATGTTAAATAATTATATTACCTTTTCAATGTTTGGTTGAACAAAAACGCCACAACTACTGATTTGAAAGAAATTTGGTTTTTAGAATTGCAACAAACCAAGATAAGGAAGAAGAAGAAGAAAAGAACTAAGAAAAACTGGAAAGAAAAGTCTCAAAGTAAACGAAATTGAATAATTAACAAAGTGGTAAACTGGATGATAAACAAAATTATTAGATTTAAAATATAGCTAAAAAGTTAGCTACACTTCTTGTTATAAGGGCATCAATTTTTCCAATAATAATTAAATTTTATGAAAATCCTAATTTTAGGAGAACAAAGCACTTTTATTGTGGCTGACAAAGAACTTTTATTGCAGTAAACAAAAAATGTAATGTTTTATTGGAAATTTTAATGAATGGCAAAATTGAAAAGAATGCTTTTCATTCGATGTAACGTTATCATTACGTGATATCAATTTAAATTACTTTTTGTTGTAGTTTTTCATTGTTACACCTTGAATTGATTATCTTGCAATCGCATTTTGTATCGGTTAATAATTACCAATAATATTCTATACGGTATGTTTATTTTATTTGTCGAGCAAACCGCGCAGCGGAGCTAGGCAAACAACGGATTTTAATAAAATCATGCGAGGGAAGTGAATAGAGTTGCCAATTTTGCCCAATAACCTGCTGCTTTACTATTACACATTTTCGGGTTTTGATTATTTTTCGTACACCAACTGGAAAGGGGAGCTGATAAGTCTTTGACTTATGGTCTCGCAAGTCGAACTTTTCTTTCGCGAGATGTGACGTGAAGGTTCCCAAGTGTCTTTAGTACCCACCACTTCCGATTTTGACGGAAAAACCTAAGCTTTGCTTCTCGCTTAATATCCTTTTAAGATTAAAATTAGATCCGAGCTGTACATTATCGTTTTGAACAAAGTTAACCCACCTTGGGCTAATGTAATTTGGGAGGTAATTTCCAAAATTATAAATTATGTTATTATCAAGTGATAACAAAATATACCATAAATAGTTTATAACGACTAGGTAAACTAATACTAATTGCAACTGCTAACAAAAGCTGAACTTGCTGCATTTGGCCACGGAGTGTTAACACGCAACCACACTTGTAATTTGACTCGTTTATGACCAGTGAATCGTTACGACGTTCCCTGGGTCTTTCTTTATAATTCCCGTAATTAATAAGTAATCCCTCGGTATTTTCTCTTAGAAACTACCCCATGTGATGTTGATAAATTCGATACAATTTTTCATTATAAATTATAAGTATTTCTACTATGTTTATAATCGTTTCCATTTCGTGTACCTCTGTTTATCGATTTTTAACAAAACTTCAATGATAATTTAAGTTGGATGTACATTTAATTGCTTTATCAATATAATTTAGTGTAGGTATAATTTATCACAAATCCCACCAACTATACGCTTTTCGAAAGTCATAAAAATTGACTTTTTTTGATTATTAATTTTAATTGAATTAACCGCAGAGGTACTTCACCATTTAGGTTCTACTTACATTTGGGGAAAGTGTGCTGCTGACAGTTTTTGATAATCCATCAACTGGCTTCTAAAAAAAAAGAAAAGAGTAAATTAGAATTTATACAGTTACAAGCGCGATACGTAATTTATACAACTTAGTTTAATCGAGTTATTTACTTCTCAAACCGAACAATGTTGGTTAAATTATGTCGCGTGGTTTTTCAAGTTTGGAAAACTGCTGAAAAGCGCAATAAAGTGTAATTCCACTCTGGCATAAGAATAAAATTATTATGGGGTAAAATAATGACCACTCTGGCACTAACAGTACTAACTCTTGTTTATCCAATTGATAAAAATATAAAAAAATTACAATTGCCACATTATTTATTTTGAAATGAAAAACCGGTAGGTTTCAATTTAATTTATGTGAAAAATTTTGCAAGTTTATTGCAAAACTTTTTTCTTTTTATTATTAAAATAAAAATTATAATTTTCTTTGTAAGGTATTTGGTTATCGTATAAATTCTTAACCACCAAGTTATAAAAATTTTAAAACTGATTAGGACAAACGCCAAAACGCATAAAACAATATAAAAGCACATTAAATCTGTTTGGGTTAGCTATTTTATTGCACGAGAGGATGTTGATTTGCATTTTGTGGAACTTCAAATTTAAAATCAGAATGGGGAGGAGGTTAATGGGAAAATATCAAACCGACAATTTTTAACCACCAATTTATCCAAATAAAATGCTTTTCCAAAGAGAAATCATAAAAGTTGGTTATCCTTCGATTAATATTATTCGACAAAATATGTGTAAAATTACAATGACTTTTCATGTAATTTTTTCAAGTTGATTCTACCAAAAATAAACAATACAGTAACAGAATGTTAGAATGTGTGTAGGTTATTGTGAATTTTAATTAGTTTTGTAAATGTACATTTTCTGCAAATAATAAATTACATTAAAAATTATGTTTGGACCATTGTAATATTATGTAAAAGCTTACAGTGTTTCATAACAATTTATTTTAATATTGTAGTTTGTTGAATAAAATAAAAGTAGTACATATGGAAATTTAAATTAAATTAATTTAATTTAAATGTAATTGGTAGAAAATACATTGTATAAATAAATACACATAATATAAATCGATTAAAAAAAATATAATATTTGTTTGATATTCGATAAAAAATGTTGTAGCTCACCTCAAAGAGGAAGGAAAACTGAATAAGAAGATTGGAAAATGTAAACATTTACCGGTAAATGTGTGAATTCAAGTTCCACTGAAGATCAGCAAAATCTGTGAATTTGCTCATTAATAATCCACTTTTTGGCCGGTTATGTAAATAACTATTTCTCTTTTAGACTACCTACGTAAGTAAATAATTTATTTAGATTTCCGTCGTCGTAATGATGTATCGCATTAACATAGATTCAATATTGATTGGCAATCATGTGTGCGTGCCTTTAATATTAGATTTCGATCAGTGTCTTTCATACTTTAAACGTCACCAGAGAGGTAGGATGTATGAAGAATGAATCCATTTCATTGCAACTCCATTAAAAATTTCCCCAATCTTCATTCTATCATTTTTGAAAATTCACTTTCAAAAGACACTGTTTTACTTAGATATCAATATCGTAGCTTTCCCTAGTTAAAGTTTAATTATTTCAATGGAGACCATGTGCTTAATGTAATTTAATAAAATTATAATAAGCAGTTATAGTTTTTCTACAACTTCAAGTAGGTCGAGGTAAATTTATGCCCCTATACTAAGTCTGGTGAAACGATCAACTGCGCGATGTTTTCGGATCAATAGCAAAAAATTTGAAAAAAAATCACCGAAACAATTTTTAAATTAGCAATAATTTAAAAATATTAAACAATAGTTATTATAATAATGGAAATAATGACAATAAGCAATAATTACTTCAAAGTTCGATAATAAGAGTCGACCCTGACTATGTCAGGCCGGGCCGATAAAATTAACTATTACAGCCATTATTAGCAATCAGTTAAGTAAATTTAATTTTAGTACCAATAAAATTTATATTTTTTTGTATTGTCTGTTTTCGTTTGGAAAGTTAATTTTTTTGGTGTATTTCTGGCGCTATCGTAGGTATAGATATTTCGATTTATAGTTGATAAAGATGCACTGGAGGGTATTCCATACCCTTATGAGGTATTGCAATTTGTAATTTTTACATATTTAGTAATAAATTACTTTGGGCGGGGCAGATTAATGATTTTCAGAATCTCGTTAATCCATTCATGAGCGTCGGTGGTAACTAATCCTAATACATAAAATCTCAGCACGCTTCTACTGCTCCTGCTACATTTTCCCAATTTTACCTAGCGAAATTAGAACAATTATTAATTCGGCATCTTCTCCAAGTATTCTAAAAGAGTGAAAATCCTGCAATATGTACTGGAGGGTGTTCCACACCCCCCAGACCCCCCGGTTTACAATTTTCCCAACCGAAAAATATATTAAACCAACTAAGATTAGGACTAATCGGAAAATTTGAATTTTTAAGTAAAATGGGGGGAAATTTAACCTTCCTTCGGCTAGAAAAAGCATATTTATTTAATTACCTTACTACTAATTGAGTTTAGCAACAACTTCCTATGTTACTTTGAAAGTTAATTATAAAAATAAATTCAAAAATGTAAACCGGGGGGTCTGGGAGTTGTGGAACACCCTCCAGTACATATCGTAGGGTTTCCATTCGTTTAGAATACTTTGAGAAGATCTAGAATTTACAATTTTACAAATTTCGCCATGAAAAACCGAGAAATTAACAAATAATGTAATTTTAATTAAATCCAAAATTAAAGAAAACTGAAATTGGGTTAGAATCTACTTTGTTTATGTACTTTTGGTATATGAATCTTCTTAGAATTGGTAATAATTTCTACAAAAGTAAATAACTTGTATGTTTATTGACTAGCGAGAAACAAAAGTACCTCATGTTAAGAATTTCGATAAAAAATATTTATATTTTAATTTGTTGTTAAATTAGTAGATAAACTAAGAAGGTTCGATCCCACTTTATTCTAAGTTTAAATTATTATAAAAAATAATATGAATTATAATAATATATAAAATCACAGCACGCTGCTGCTGCTCCTGCTACAGCGTGTCATTTTTTTGTGAAAAAAAAACACTCTGATTTCCCTCACTTTTGCTTGAAAATTCAAATTTCCCCGTTTTGGCAAAATTTGAGAAATTATTTGATAAAAATTATCTTCTCCAAGTATTCTAAAAAAGTGAAAATCCTGCAATATGTACTGGAGGGTGTTCCCCCCAGACCCCCCGGTTTACAATTTTCCCAACCGAAAAATACATTAAACTAACTAAGATTATGGGACTAATCGAAAAATTTGAATTTTTAAGTAAATATGGGGAAAATTTAACCTCTTCGGCTAAAAAAATTAAAACTAGGAAAGAATATTATTTATTTAATTACCTTACTATTCATGAAGTTTAGCAGCAACTTTCTGTGTTACTTTGAAAGTTAATTATAAAAATAATGTACAAATATAAAGTCAAAATTTTAAACCGGGGGGTCTGGGGGGTGTGGAACACCCTCCAGTACATATCGCAGGATTTCCACTCTTTTAGAATACTTGGAAAAGAAACATCGGGAAATTTGAATTTTTAAGCAAAAGTGCAGCAACTTTTTGCGTTACTTTGAATATGTAGAAAAACGGGAATCACCCAGTAGCGAGAAACAAAATTAAATGTTTAAATATTATACCGCCAAATAAGAGATCTACCGTCTAGTTGCCCGTCCGCGGACGGGCTTTCCAGTTAGTAAATAAATAAAAATTATTTAAAAAATTTTAAAGTGGTTACAAGTAATTAACACAATAGTGAATAAAGATAAAATTAAAATTACGCCTTTGTACATCTGAACTTAAAGTTTCCATTATTTTCATCCATAGTTTAAATACGAGTACAATTATGAGATTTTTATAACGGGAAGGGGGAATACCAAAGTATTGACATTTAACAAATCAATATAATAAATAAATTGTTATGTAATTATTAAAGGTCAAATAATATGATTTTAGTAATGGGGTGGCGCGAGTGTGCAAAGCAATTAAAGACACTTGAATTTAAAGCGGTAAAATTATTTTTTTGTGTTTAACCAAGGTTTTTCGTGTTAAAATGTAATAAGATAAATATAAAAAGATATATTTTATGGACATTTTACGGACTTTAGTTTCCTGAATTTATTTTTGTGAAAGCAAAAAATGTCTTGAGCTTTTCAAGAAAGCAAGAACTGAAAGTCTGCGGTCTCGAAGGACTAAAGCTTAGCTCTACGACCCCCGTGTCGTTTCTCTCTAACTATATTAAAATAAAGACGAAAGAATATTTTTGCCTGCTCTCGTGTAGGGCTTGTTTTCAGGAATATCGAGGTACTTTACCAGTTCGGGATCATTAAAATGCGAATGTTGTTCATTTTTCATTTTTTTGCAAGATTTAAAAAGTTGCGTCCAAACGCGAAATGTTTTATTTTCTTGGTTAGGTGTAGAGACGGAGACCACCTTTTTACATTGTTTTAATACATACACGAAAATTTATATCTCCCTTTTTATAAAAAAAAAATATTTGCAGCCTAACAAATGTAACAAAATTATTTCCGAGTGAAAAAATTTGCAATAAAAAGCAAAATTAAAAGTTTTTGTTGACGATAATAATTGGCACAACTGATTATATTAATGTTCGAGCTCATTTATTTTTGCAGTGCCTCAAAATAACGAAATTATCCTTAGTTTATATTCCTACCAGATTTCTGCAAAACTTTCGGATTATACTTTCCATAAAGTATCCGCTTGGGAAACATTTTGGTTTTGCAAATCGCGAATGTATTTTTTGAATTGCATATTTGATCTAACTAATTAAAAAGTAATCGCTTCGAAACTATTCAAACTTTTTTACAGCCCAAAAAATTTAAATTCTTGCATTGTTAGCATCGCACTCGAGCCAAAAGTTTATTTACTTTTTATGCATTCTTTACCGACGTTAAACTTAATTGCGTCAATGTAAAACAACTTAAACTAATTATTAGGTGCCGGTGTAATGCCAGTTGTAACCGAAGATGGGCAGATCGACTTAAAACCGAAAGTGCGGTTATTCTGTGACGGTTAAAGTGGAGAAGCATTTCAAACTCTAACTCATTTTCAACTGCTCCCACAGAAATAAAACAATAAAACAACATGCGGGTATAAACTTCAGTTTTCTCTAAATTGGCGCAAGAAGGAATGGGTTAAAAATTCTACTTGCTTCGGTCGTTCGGTAAATAAGATTTTCAATTGCACAATTTAAATTTTCAGCTGCATTCTTTCCACTTTCAGTTTACAGCAAAAGAAAAGCGATAAAAGGTTTATTTGTCGAGCTTTTATTAGTGCAGTTAAGAATATCGCGCAATAGAAAATAATTAAAAGTCTACAATAAAAAGTACTTTCGAAAGTGTTTCAGTTGATCTCAAGGCCGGTTTTATTAGACAAAACCTGACTATCATTTAAACCCGGAAACAAGGAAAACTTAATTCTTGTAATTTCGTCGAATTACACCAAATAACTATACCAAATGAGATACTATAAGTCGAGACTGTCTATTCAACTTTTGGAAAATTATACAATCGAGCTAGACACGTCGTTGAGATAGGAAAATTAATATGCGTCGATTGTAAATTGCAAATTTATGACGATAATAGAATTGCAAATACCGAAGATAACTTTTAGCAAAATTTATTTTCCAACTTCAGAAAAAAAGAATATTATGAATTGCTTGATATTGCAAAAGTTTGCGAAAGAGTTTATATCAAATTTGTCTTTAAATATCACAATATCAGATAAAAGTCGAAAGTATATTGAACTAAGTGGAACGGAGCTTCTCGAGATAATTTTACGAAAATAAATTAGAAAACCAAGAAAATCGCGAACCGCACAAAATTGGATGCACTTCGTGCACTTTATTAGCTTCCATAGAAGAAAATAAAATTTTTATTACAACATGTTCTACTTAATTTGCTCTCTCGTTAATGTCGACATCAATTATAAAAGTAATATATTTTGGAATGTTTTGATGAATGCCAAAAATTATTGTCTATGTTATGGCTATCTACGGTTTTATGAAGATTAAAAACAAATTAATTAATTAATTTAATGTCTAACAAAGAATTTTGGTACTAATTTTTTAATTCTACGAGAAATACCTCCGACGATATCAAAGTAATACTTCTTATCAAAGCATTTCCTAACTATTTTCTGAATGTTGAACGATCATGCAATGCAAATAAAATATTATTTTATTACCTATAGATATTGTCGTGTTGATTTATGGTTAAATTTGATGACAATGGCAAATTATACTGAAAATTCAACTTTATTTAACTCTTTAAAAAAAATTAACCCTACGTTTAATTCCAATTAAATATTAATTAGGAGGACAAGATCGACAATTCGGTCATCGAAACGTACGTTCATGAATAATATCTTTCTAACATTCATCACATCGCATTTTGGTGGTCATCACCGATCTCAAAATTGACATTTAATAAAATATAACATGACAAATTACAAAGTAGTATTTCAGTGCCGCCCGTCGTTGGCAGTAAAGTAAAACATTTGCTAACTGTGCTTTGCTATGCTGACAAATCACTTTTCCGAGTTCAAATTAATTTAAAATTTAGTTTTAATTGCCCAAAAATATTAATTATAATATTGTAAAATATTATAACTGAAGTATGATTCTTTAAAGTTTCAGATTACTCGTCACCTATTTGTTCATTTTAAAATGTACAAAGACTAAATAAAAATTATTCAGAAAAATAAGTTTTAAAACTTGAAACTCAATATGTATACTAAAATTACATTTCGCGTTGGACATTTATCACAAAATCACCTGCGGCACCTTTTCCTGCAGATTATTTTTTATTTGTTAGACAGATTATCTAGCATTTGGGTTATTTTACAGTCGGCCAAGGCAATTGACGCTTTTACCATGCATGTGTGGAATATAAACGAACGCTAGAGAGATATCTTTTGGAAAAGCTCTTTTATTTACGTTGATTGGAAGATTGTTTTGCAAAATCTCTGCAAATAATATTTAAATTATTTTCAAGTTATTATTGCTATTTTTAAATGGTTTTATTAATAACATATTAATTATTATGTATTATACATATACCGTAAAACCCAATACATAGTTCAATACTGTCAGAGACAAAGTAATTATAGATGTTACATTGTGTATTGTATAGTTTATTATATAAAGAGGTCATTACAATTTGAAATTCCAAATTACCTTTAATAATAATATGGAGTAGATATATTAAATTATTAACTACCGCATTGTATATGTATGTATATTTAAATTAATTTTCTATTGAAAAAAAATCGTCCTAAAGACTATGAGACTCATTCTTTTTGAGGACAAAATTAATGAATTAGTATTTTTTACTTGGCCAAGTTCTTTAACGAAGCATTTAACAGTTTTTGTTCCACCCGATTAACTTAAATACCTTATCTTTTTGCTTCACATACTATATTCGAGAGAAACAAAACTCAAAATTTGTGAAATTTTGATTAGGAGAATTAGAGCAATGAGAGTTTGATTAAACAAATTTAATTTTCGAACTCGTCCAGGAGCTGGGTTATTAAAACTTTATTTAATTGTCAGTTAATATGTTTTATTATAAATTAGAATGACTAGTAGTTGGAAATGCGGTCTTGCAAATAACGATTGAATTACAGCTCCGGTGTAGAACTCCAAAATGGATTAAAATTAATGGATTTGGTACTGAGTTGGCGTTAACCTCCTCCAGCTAATTACGTTTTTCTGCACTATTTATATTAATACCGAAAAGTAAATAAATAAATACCAAACAAATTTAAGCAATTTTCTTATTGGGAAATTTATTTGATTACAGGAATGCTGTTGCCCTCCGCCAATATCAAATATCAAAATCAATACAAAATTAATTTTCACATTATGGGCTGCTGCTGTAAAATTTAGAACAAACATTTTTCGTAACACAGCTTTAAGGCGAATAAAAATTAAAAGCTCATTTTTTAAGTAAAATAATAAAGTTTTATCTCTAATTTTAAGTAAGGCCGGCTCCCAATTATAGTTAGAAAGTGTGTTTAAATTGTTCCAGGTTTTTTGCAATCGAACTTTTAATGCTTTGCAAATATCCAATAAGCGTAACATTTTCCGTTTTAATCCTTACTCGTTAGTTCACTTTCGCACCTACGAATGAAAATTGTGAAAATGTTTTTATAAGCGTCAATATTAAATTATTCGTGTCATTAACAATAACGGTCTAATTTTAAGTGCTTTATAAATATAACATCAGGATCCAGCTGATACTACAGTAAATTTCGAATTTTGGTTATGCATGCAGTTTGAATTTATGACAAAGAGCAGAATTTCCACTCGACATCAATCTAGTGTAAACCACAAACTTGTCTTCGTAGTGATACAATAATTTTATATTTCAACTTGTTTGTTATCCTTGTTTGTGTCAGATTACTGCTGTTGCAGAGTTATTAAAACTTTACAAAAATAAACTCTCAATTTTTACTTTCTTGCTGTTTTCAATTTTTGAACTGATTTATTCGTGCAACTGCGAAGATAAATGTTCTTCTCAAGATTATCTGAACAATTAATTCGAGTGGGCTTTTATGATTGTATTTAAGTCTTAAATAAGCTCACATAATCTACTTTATAGATTAACTGCATAATTCAATATGGTAGTTGTAAATGCAAATTGTTTAATTTTCTTGTTCGGATATAACAGAAACCGCATCTGAAAGTGGTTCCTTTATATTAATTTTATATTTCCAAAATTGTATTTACAAAGTTGTACTTCCTAATGAACTAAATTAATTTAATGGTGGTATTTGTGAATATACTTGTTAGTACATGATGCGAAATTTACAAATATGTAAATATTTTGTATTTAACCAAACCTTTGGGCCAAAACAAAGCGGACTTAATTCGATAGGTATACCGAAATATCTTGGCAATCTTTTGTCAACATATAAACAATAATTTTACCGACGCACTAATGCGACGAGGTTGGTATATTGTTTAAAATTTTAGTAGGAAAAGACAACAAGAAAATTGACCCAATTTAAGTGCAAAATTTGCACAAGCCGGTTGTGTGACGCACTACAACTCTGAAGGAGAGAACAGATATTAGGACCGGAAGTGCTAAACTTTATGTATTGTGGTTAAATTGATCCACTATAACTACATAATATATCTATTTATAACCAGAGGCGGACTGGCATTAATATTGTCGCGCGGAAACATAATCACCAAACGACCTAAGCATAAAAATACACTCGGTTTTGTTAAAAGAAATTAGAGGTTTCACATTAAATATTTATTTAGCCTCTCCATTGCAGGGAAGAAGGACAAGGATTAAGTGTTAATTTTTACTAAAATGTCCACACGTCAACTTGGTGAATAATAAGCTTACGACAGCAGCTTACTGGCTTCTTCGGATATTTGTTTTTTGATAACTTTTGCAAGCTAATAATAATTTATAGTTTATTATAAAATAACAACCATGCTTTGGAAATAAATTATTGTAATCTACGAAGTAAATATATATCTAACATAGTATGCATCCCATTGTAGCGACTCTATCCAAACACTGAGTCACATAATTACTTGTTTGTCCTTTGAGGAGCTTTGTAGCTTCCTTGGAAGAGCTACATCCAATGCAATCACTTGGCTAGATAGTTTGGATTTATTGTTTTAAATTTTAATGAACCATCTACACCGACGTGATTTTATAGCTTTTTATAAAGCTGTTACAAATAATAATATGTGATTTTTTTGTTTATAGAAATCTACTATATGATTTTTCACATAATATATAGAAGCTTAAAAGCTAAGGAGTTAAAGACCCTGGTTAGCATGCGTTTATATATCAGTTTACACGTTCGTCGATGATCGAAGCCAAAATTCCCAGATCCCCCGATGTCAATATCACAGTTGGTATTTTCCAATTGGATTCTTGGAGAATTTTCGTGAAAAAAGAATCAATTATTATCTAAGTTTTGATTCGAAAGGAAAATGAATCTGTTAAATTATTAAGAATTTTAATTATGCAAATGGACAGACGGACGTGGAGCTTAATCATAATTAATAAAAAGTTAAATTGTGAAAAAAAATGAAATTAAAGAAAGCATTTTTGCCCTTTATAGTGGTGGTCTAAATATACAACACCCTAATATTCCACTTCATTCGGTTTTTCAAAATTGATGAATGTTTGATGTTGGAAAATAAAGAACTTCGGCTTTGTATTTAACTAATTAAATTCCATTTTTTTATAAGTCTATTAAAATTTACTAATTAGAGTCCTTGTTGTCTATCTCTTAGAACTTTATACAAAAAGAATAAACTGTAAGCAGAACACAAATTTATTTTAATTATAAATTCAATTTCATAGAAAATAAAATCTGACTAAACCGAGAAACCAAGAAAAAAATCAAAGATAAATTTATTTTGGATTGTAGAGGGTAGGGGGGGAATTTAGATTAAATTTTGAAGAGAAAATCAAATTTACTTTGCACTGCTACAACTACAAAAAAGTAATGAACAGCAGCCAATTGGTAGCCGAATTTATAATAACTAATCACGAAAACGAACTAAGAAATTCAACAAAAGTTTTAATTTGTTGAAGATTTTAATTTATGCAACATTTTAATTCAGGAAAGGATTTAATTTATCTATAGCAACCTTTCTCAAACTGTAGTTCACAGACTCATGATAGTCCCCCAGCTCTGCCCTAATATCTATAACTAATGTATCACGTACTTCCAAGGTATCCTCGCTCCACATGATTAATAAATGTTATTTGATTTGATTGGGGTTCTCGAAAATCTTTTACAAAGTTATCCAAAGTTTTGCATTATAAAATGTAAGATGTTATATTCAAATTTTTTCTCAGAAAAGAGATCTCGTTAATCCATTCATGACGTTATATGAAGTTGAATTAAATATTAGAGAAAACTTCTGCGGAAATTTACATTTTAACTTTTGGTTTCGCCTGACGGACAATAAATTACTAATTAATTACGTGTTAGGTAACAATGTAATTAATTATGCATGAACTTAAAAATAACAGCTGCCAAAAAATGAACGTTCTGCAAATCATCGTAACAGCACCGCAAGACATTTGCATTTGGTTAACTGAATTATAAGATTATTTTGTCGTCAGTCCAAATATACTGCCAAGATTTTTAAGCATTTAAGCTTTTTTATTCACAATCTGTTTAAGCTAAGTTAATTTATTTAACAATGTGTAAAATTTTAATTTCCTTCTCGCGAATTGCATTCCCCTTTTATGAAAATTAAATGTATAAGGTGAGAAAAGATAATAATTTTATTAGAATCTTTAACTTAGTTTGGCAACATTTTTGGCGTCGCCGTTCCTGATTAATTAGGTACGAATTTAGTTTTGCAACTAAAACTACTTCCTAATAGACAATCGCTTCATATTTAATTTTCGATAAACTTACTTAATGTGGTGGTTAAACTTCGGGTTAACTAACTCGTGCTCGTGTGTTTGTTTTCAAGTTTATAGTAATGCAAGTATAGCGCGACGAGTTAAAATCTTAATTTTATAATTAAACTTCAAAAGTAATGTTGAACAGACTGATTATCATAAATTATCGTAAACAAAGTCGCAGACACCGGCTTGTTTACATTTACGGAATAACTAAATAAGAACTTAAATTTTCTTTCGTTTCGATTTAATCTCTTTGTTAACCCAATTTGTTTCCAAGCAGAAATTGTGTTTACATGAATTTTTCGACTCCACTCTTTTGCGCTGCAAATTACAATACATGCATTGATAAAGCTAATGGCAACGTTTAAATTAGCTTTATGATGAGCATATCGACTTTGTGTATTCAAATTCAATTTTCCTGCAATAGTACAATCAACGCGATCGTTAAATGCTTTACAGCAGAGTCACAGCCATCGTTTGAGGTGCAAGTTTTCAAAAACATCCACATCGACATTTTCTAGAAAAATCTACTTTTAAACGGAGTTTGATTTTAAAATGGAAAATCGATATAGAATAAAGGTTGAAGCCGGTTGAAGCGCATCAATAATGCTGGTTAGATTAATAATAAAATTTGTCAATCCTGGTAAATCCTTGTTGTCAGTTATTACGAGCAATCTCTTAGTGCCTTGGTTGTAATAATTGTGGAAATTAAAAAAAAATATTGGGAGAATAAAATTTTAACATTTATTTTAAACATTTTTTAATAAAAAAGTGATAGTCCAACTTTTATTGTTACTGGATTAAAGGTTGTTTTCCCAATTTCCACAATGCACGATAAAAATAATATTTAGAGGATTATAGTATTTTTGTATTATAAAATTTATAGATGTAATAGTTATTGTTATTGAAATAGTAAATTTTGCAATAAATGTGGTGCTTACTACAATTAAATTTGGTAAATTTAATGAATGGATGTTCTTAAATATTATTGTAGAGAATTATTTTTTATTTGGATATTTTTCCACCTTATACCAAAACAATATAGGTAATTATTTATTTATAGATAATTTAATTCCACACAACTTTTATTTAAATTGATGTTATAACTGACACGGTTTTAGAAAAATGATGGACATTCAGTAAGGGTTCATTTTAAAAGGAAAACTGTTGGGAGTACTCGAAAAAGCCAGTTGTAGCTAAAATTAATAATTATTTAATCGAGCAAATTAATAATGAAAACTAAATATTTGGCATTTTCAAAATTCGCTACGTGCTTGGAATAAAATAACCCAAAAACGTAATAATTCACTCGAATTAATTTTGTCGATAAAGTTGTAAGCACATTTCTGAAATTAATAGTGCAATACATTTTGTCGAAAAAATATTAATAAACCATAATTTATATCGAACAAATTTTACTTAATACCTCAAAATAAATTTATATCTTGCTCCAAAGTGACAGATTAATATTTCTTGTTCACTGTGGCAAATCAAATATTAAAGAACACGAGCAACTTTGTCTTTCTCTTATATAATTTACTTTTCGATGCTTCAAGCTAAAATAAAGCCAACTATTATTTAAATGAGAATATTTTCTCGAGTGGCAGACAAGGACCGAGGACCTGCAGTTTTTAATTATACGACCCAGTCGATATTCGACGATAAGGGTAAAAAAAATTAAGTTTGGGGAAGTTTGGAATAATAATGGGAATTCTAATTATATCAGATCACAAATTAACTTTATATCAGCAAAACGTACGCTTGAGTAATTGTAAAATTTGTAATGGCACCACAAATCAAGTTTGTCAATATCTTTTGTGAGAGTGCGGCTGTGATAGAGATGTTAAGTTGTATGATTTCCTGTTAAGCAGGATAAAGCTCACCAGTTATTTCTTTGTTCACTTTGAAGTTACTTTCCAAAAGAGGATATGTTACGAGCTTTTCTGAATATATAGTAACGTTAAACTTTTCATAATTTATTCTCAAAGAAAATCGATTTGCTCGGTAAAAAAAGTTTAATTATGCGTTTAAGGTAGATATAGTTGGTGCAATTGCAAGTCACGAACAATTTCAGTTCAGACAGGATTGCCGTTTGCTCCTGCCTGCCATATTATGACGACGAGATTGTCTCGGAGTTGTAGTGCAGCAAGTCGAATGCGAAGTCTGCGTGGTCATAATCGTTAAAATTTTACAAGTAAAGCTTCCATAAGATAATAGAATATTTATGAGTATATCTGCAAGCGATTAAAAAAGCCATTTACCAAATTAGGAAAATGCAAATTTTTTTATATTTTATATTCAAATTCTTTTCATTTTTAGAAAGACTAATCTCGGTTTATAACTCGATTATCAAAATGTAAACCTTAACAAACACTTTAATCCTACAGCTGTTAAATTAATTAAGAAAATATTTTCGCAAGGATAATAGAAGTATATCTAGCGACATTGTTTTCTAAAATAGAAAAAAAGGTAATTTAACAATTTCAATTATATTCCTTTGTGAGCTATAAATAAGGATGTGGTTAAAAATTGTCATACGCATTGCAGCTTGGGAGCAGTTGCGTGCCGAATTTCACTCGAAGATTTATTCAGTTTTCGTGATTTTATAAAAAAAAATTTAGTATTTTTCCAAGTTTACATTATTTTAAAATTATTATATATTATATAATATCTCTACGTATTGTTTAATTTATAAAATTATTAATTTACCGGATTCGTGTAGCCTTACCAAAATTAAGTTGTTAAACTGAAAATTTATATTTTCTAATCTTCACGGGATAAGATCTTATCGTAAGATTTATTGCAAATATAATTATAGTTATAATTTTAAACAAGGATTATCATCGGGTTTTTGCTTATTTGGTCGTGTTTAAATATTTTATCGCAGATAATTTAAATGTTGCTTTAAAATTAAAATTGATAATAGTAATTGCCACTTACTTGGTGAAAATTTAGTAAAATTTTAAAATTAATAATGCCAGAGAAGAGATATTAATTCAGCATATTCAAATTAGAAATTTTACTCGCAAATAATCCCACACATTTCAAATGTAAAATTATAAAAGCAAATAAATTTTCTGTCAGTTTTAGTGTTGGAAATGTATTAAAGCAAACCTTAATAAACATCAAGGAAGTTTACTGTTTCTCTACTATAAAAAGTCGGATTATTGTCTTTACATAAATTATAATTACAATAGAAAATTAAATCTACGGAGATGTTAATAACGAAGATTTTCTTTCTTTTAGTTCACCGCATTTCGAAGAAACAAAAATGTATTTTTATGAAATTTGAGAAAAGTAATATTTGGCGCTGAAGACTTTTTAATACTCCCTTATTTCCGAATTTCAGTAAAAACGTCTGTTTTATGGTTGACACGTGAAATTTTCGTTGATTTATGAAGCAACGTTTAGATCAATAATTTTATATTGTGTAATGTAATAAGGTTTTGAAAATGGAAAGTGACTCTATATTTACACCGCATAAGAATCAATTTATTTACCTCCTATAAGTAAATTCCTCTTTGCGTCGTTAAAAGCGAACGTCGGCGTCGTCGTGGTAATTTTTTTGGAAAACAAAATCGGCGGAGACTTTCTTTCGACTGACGGATATTAATTTTCTCGATTGTAATTCGTCTTAAAAAATTCTACGATTTCAAAATTTTCTTTCGAGCTTAATAAATCTCCGAGTCTCGAACTTTTCGAGATCTCGCGACTCGAGACACAATTGTTAAAAGTTCACTTGCGCTTATTTACTTTGATGTGTTTCTAAAACTCTTAAATTAAAATATCCAAAAGAAATGGATTTTGCCTTTAATATTGTCTTCACGTACGGGTCCGTAAGATTTATAGTCGTTATCGTCACCGATAGTTGATTCAAACTAAACCCATCAAGTTCTATTTTTACTGCATCATAGTTTATCTGAAATTTGCTACATTTTATGGAAAAAGTTAGCAGTTAATACTTAATTGGACAACAAATACAAGCGGTAAGGGCAGTAAAACGCCAATATACGTAAATGGTTGACTTATAATATTTTACAATATAAATTTTTAAAAGAATTCGTTGACACTTTTCCCCTACGGAATAGAAAGAGCAAATAGCACGCAACCACTACATTTTACTTTATAATGCAACTTTTTTCTATGCCATTCTCGAGTTAACTCATCCTTTCGAAGGATCTTTAAATTTTACATCGATCGGATGATAATTATTATTATTGTTTTGATCATAATTCCGAATGGGAAAGCTAAAAATTGGTAGGTTTGGCTTTAAGGGGTCTTATCAATTGTTTGACAAATCCTCAAAGTAATCCACGTTATCTACATCGACCCTATTCCTCGACAAAACCAGTAAACTTTGGGTCACCGAATAGTTGAATGCTTTGCGAACTGTTAATTTTCTTTTGTTAAAAATTCCGTGAGAATTTTTGTCGTGCATTCGGTTTACTTGTAAAAATTCTGAAAAAAAAGTACAAAAATAGAATTTCCTATAGAATCTTCCCGATAATTCGCGTTTATTTGAATTAATAATTTAAAATTCTGAAATTGCAGTTATAAAATCACAACAATCGATGTCGCATTTTCCAGCATTCAAAATAGCTTCGTTGCTGAAGGCCGATGCATCTCGGTTTGAGTGTCGTCTGAAGCTTTTTAAAAAGCATTGTTATAGATATAGCACTAAAAATAAAATAAAAGTTCCGAAGAGAGGACATTAAACTTAATAACTTAACACATACTTGCCGTATCAGTAATTAATAACTTAGTGTGTCTTTTGTAACTGACATCAAATTAATGGTTGTTTGTAGTGCAATTTACAAATGTCTCGGTTAAATTTGATACAACTTTTTTAATAATTTTTTTGCAAAAATATTTTCTTACCGAAATTTTTTGTTATCCTTGTTTAAACAAACAGTAACTAAGTCATGTTTTTTTCTACTACTGACATGTCACATTTTAACATCGAGAAGGTTTTTTGTAAACACTTGGTTATTTATACTAGCACAAATTTTTATCAAAATATAAAAAAGCACGAGTCGTGAAAAATCGTTAACCCTTGAAAGTAAGAAAATAAAAAAATAAGCTTCGTGTGGTATTCACTGTTTAGGTAGAAATTAAAAATCACATCGAAACAGCAACATTTAATTTAAATCGTGTATAAAATGGTACAATTTATACAATTTGTTGTTAACCGGACTATATGACAGCGAGTGGGAGCTTTCGAAGCCCCGGGAACTTGAATCCTACTGGCAGTTTAATGCCGATTAGTTGGTGTAGTCTCTCTCGCCAAATATAACCCGGTAAAAAACGAAAGAACGAATAGGACGTAGGTGGATTACTGGTTCGCACGCTTATGTTCATCCCTTCTTACTGCACATTCACCCCTAAACATTCTCTTGTGCCATACACCCTATTTTAAATTTCTTGGCTCGTTTTCATGGGTTTGAGGGTAGTTTGAATCATACATTCAAAGCGAATTCTACCTTATGTTGCATTGCACCCTTATTCTTCGTTAAATTTCGAAATACCACGCTCATTGATAAGAAAATAGGATGTGTGATGTTTGAATTTTAAAAATTATTTGGCTTTGCTGGTAGGATTCGTGACAGATCTAATCCTATTAAGGTTACCCTTATTTTCGTGCGGCTTAGAATCGCAAGGGCGGAATTTATAATTTTCTACGATAATATTTTATTGTGCCGACGAAAAATTCTAAATCATTATAAATTAAACAATCGCCGCAAAATTCAACACTTTGTCCTACAACAAAGGATTTTTAATTCTTTTGCGGCCGAAGCAATATCTCTCTTCGAATTTAAATGGGACAAACGAGCAACAACTAACAAGAAAATAATTAGAAAGTATTTAATTTGTTGAGTCTGGGCGACTTTTTATCACAAGTTAAAGTTCCCTAATTAAAAGTAGGGAAATAACAAAAAATAATTTAATTTACAAAATATGCTCCACCGCGCACACTCAAAATCACTAAAAGTCCAGGGTAAAAGCATTCGGAATGAGATATCATCCCCTTTCTTACAAATATATCTGTCTTCTTCTTTCAGTCGATAAACTATGGTTGTGTGCATCAAGTGTATGTATAAAAACAGGGGTGAAAGCACATCGCAAAGTTACATTGCTCAGGCGCACACGCATGCGGACAATTTTGCAATATATCTTTCACACAAAAGACTTTTTAATCCAAAATTTTAAAATTATTGTGCATAAATAATAATAACAAACTTTTTAATGCCAACCAAAGTTAGTCGTTCGTCGTTGAGAAAAGAAACGGCATCTTTAAGGGAGCTTTAAAATAAGAAGTTACAGTATAGTTGTGGTTCGACCGATTAATAATACTGGCAGTAATACCTAATACCTACTACAACTTTAGTTAAGTATTATATTTTGAATTTCCAAAAAAAAAATAATAATAATAATAATAATAATCTCTTTCTCTCACCTCTCTTTCTTTTTTGCTTCATAACTTTGCATCTCCCTTTAAAAAAAAGTCACTTTCGCAACAATAACACTAACTACTTCACCTAGTCGAAACCTGGTCGGTTACAATTTTTGCAATTGACTTAATAAATTTCACTAAAGCCGACGCTTAAAATTGACGATCCATTGAAAATAACGAGACATGATACTCATTGATGCATAAATTGAAGGCGCTTTATTAGATTAACCTGATTGCTAGTTGTTAGCATTTAATTCGAATAAAGCCGTCCCAATCCTTGTCACTTAGTCAATTGTAAGCTACATGACACTTAAAAAAAAATATAACTAATTAGGTATCGCAAATGATGTACATTGCTACAGCAGTTGCCCACATGACTTAAAGTTTATTCGCACAAATTAAATTAAACAAATTAGCATAATTGATTTACACTTTTTTTAACGAAACAGTTAAGGCAACTCTTTCGTTGCACGTCGAATTAAAATAACCCCCTTAATTCAATTTATTCGGATAATAACAAAGCCTTAATTTGGAAATACAAAAAAATTTAGGTTTTTTATGTTTACGAACAATCCGACTCGATTGGATTATAATTTTCTGTAGATAAAAAATTGTCCATTTTTTTGGATCTGAAATTCTGAAAATCAATTAATAGAAGCGCCTGTTTTCAGAGTACCTTGTCGGCATTGTCTACAAAAGTCTAAATGGTGATACTTTTGCATTAAAAATGATTTACAAAAATGGAAATTTTTATCTAAATTGAAACTTTATAAAGTGCTATAAAAGTATAGCAAACTATACTATAGACTTGAGATAAAGATAACAGAAATGTAATGCAAAAAAGTCGTACATGGCAGTGTAATCAATCAATCTGCACAAATAAGAATTCTTTCATATCGACTTTATATAATCAAATTCGGTATTTAAATGTAACGGATATTGTTATACCTACATATCATACATTAGCTAAAATGTGATAGAATATTGAAGTTATTCCAAGTATAATATAAAAAAAAAGTCTGTAGCAATTTCCACAAATAAAATTTTAAAGTTTTTAAATAATGTTTTATTGTCCAAACGTCTACCTGCTAGGCTAACCACAATGTTGGCTCCAAAGAAGGAATACACAACATTTCCATTTAAGGGATTTATTTGGATACTCATGGATTTCCCAGGATTTCGGAAGATTTTCTTTGCTCATCTTCAGAGGTCTATGGTACTCGGTTTGTCCTGCAGTGGACAGCAAAGGCTGAGAAGGGAGAAGAACCAATTCTTCGCTAACTTATGTATTTAAAATGTAACAATGATTTAATATTCTGATTCGGGAGACAAGAAAAGGGTTGCATTGGTAGGTATTGCAATCAACGGTATCATTATCTAACTTGTGTGATAATCACCTCTTTTCAACACTGATATTTCTGAGATTTTATTATGGGAAATAAAATTACATTAATTGTTTAGTATTCAAATTTCCACATATTGCACTTTCAATTTCTTGCAAGTTCATACCGACTTGAGGTGTTTCTTACCCCCGCCCGTTATGTAAAATTATTGATAAAACAGTCATGAATTTCAAAATACGTCAAATTGAATTATTCATGAAGTGATTATATTGATAATGTATGGTTACCATTGTAAAGATATCAAATTAGGAAAACAATTATTACCTACGAGCCATTGTGAAATTAAACGCTCTCTGTTTGTCGGTACGGAAGTTGGAGAAACAGACCACCCAAAAGGGTACTAACTTATGCATTCGCACTGTATAACAAAAAAAGCTGCGTTCGGAAAGTTGAAGCTTGAGGTTACGCGTAACGTCATTTAGATTTTAAGATTACAACACCTAACGCGTGTACTTATTAACGGAATAAAAATACAATAGCAATTAAAAGTATATTAAGCAATATAAAGATTTTCTACCGAGATTAGATGTGCCTTAAGGGTAAAAAAATATTATTATTGTTCTATAATAATTCCGGCAGGGGCGATAGAAAACTAATGGAAACACTTTTCTCATAAAGAAAGCAAATTAAAATTTAAAAACGATAATAAACATTTGTATAAATGCGTGCGAATACCTAACGATTTAGGCCAGAATAATAATATTATATAAAGTTGTGCAGTGTAGGTATGCGTATGTGGAAAGGTGTAATGCGTAACTGACAAGAATAAATTGTATTTTAAAATCTTTTTTAATCACACTTTAATTAACGCTGGCGAGATCTTTCAAAACACACGATAAATAATCTAATGCCAAAAATAAATATTAAAATGTTATTTCGGCGCACGAATTTTTCACCTAAGTATGACACTGTTTGCTTTTAATTAAATTTAAATAATAAGATTCGCAGCAAGAAAGGTAGGCTCGACTAAAACGTGATTAATATATTTATACTTATTACGAATATAATTGATGCAATTTAACGTGAAATCCAAACCACGGCACTACCTTTCGTAAATCTAGGTTGCTCTATCTATTTTATAAAATATAAAAGCAGGCAAAAGAAAGCTTACTTTTTAAATATTCATAAAATATTAATTTTTTTTGTAAGAGACAACCAAAGAAAAATGTTTTGAGTGCACGTCGTGTACTGCAATCTTCTATACAACCATTTATATTTCAAAACGCTTTATAAAATGGGTTGCATGATTCTTTATGAATATGACGTAGAGTGGTTGAGGTGCTGCATTTTAATAAGGGTATATCCGGTTACCTGACGCTTTTGACGAGGGTGCGTTCCTTATCTGATTATAGTTTAGATTCTTTAAGACGTTACTTTCTTTCAAAATTTAGATTACATATCTGGCATTAAAAGGGGATAAAATTAAGTTAACGTAGATATAAAAATCATTGTAGCCCGACTTTTAATGGCCACTCGGTTATAATTTATAAACGTAATTTAAATAATAATGTTTTTAATATTATGTATATATTAGGATTACAATTTTTATTATGCCATCGAACCAATTTGTTCACCTGCAGTCAATTCAAAAAACGAATAAAAATTTATTCGAGAAGGATTTTAGAGATTTGAAACTTGATAAGTGCTTGAATAAATCTTGACTATACAAATGTAAAAAAATATTTGATTGTGGAGTCTCAATTCCAATGTTTGTGCTGCTCTGATGAAGAGCGTGAGCTGCAACAATTTGTCTTTTTTTATTACAAAATACAACACCATTTAAATTTTTGTCCCTACTTATTATAACGGAAAAAGTAGGCAAGCTGCCCCTATAATTCAGGTTGGACCCACCAAACGACTGGAATTATAATTAATCTGATATCTTTATTTTGGAAAAAATCTAATACTAAAACATATTAACATAGGCTAATATTTTATGTATTTTTCTATATTGAAAAACTACATGGCAAAAAAATTACTTTTCTGTTCATTAATATTCGTAAAAAAAATTACAAAAAATATTACAATATCAGAGCCCGACAAAAAACGGATATTTCAAAACATTAATACTGTCGTATTAAATGACACGAGAATGTGTTGTCCTCCCCTAATTTAATTTTATTTTGAATTGCAAATCAACCTAATCATATTACTTACATCATACTATTTTTATTTTAAATAAAAATAGAAATATTTAGCTAAATAATTAATTATTAGCAACAAAATTAGTAAAAAATCAATTTTTCACGTTGATTTAAAAAGTTTGAAAAATAATAAAATTCAAAAAAACTGCTTAAGATGGCGCTCGTTTTATAAAATCTAAACAATAGTAATAGCGAGAACTAGCGTGAGTTCTCGGAAACGATAGTAAGTAAATTCCTTTCATGTGTAGAATCCTGCATGAATAACATCCTGCGCGGACAAACTATAGCTATCTCTCTCGTTTACATCCCTTTCTTTGTTACACTACCATAATGGCTGTCTTCGGGACTATTGCTTTGTCGGAGTTAATTTGTCAATTTATTTATATAAAATTTGAATTAGAAAATTAAGGGCTTTCATTTAAAAATCATTTAGTAAAATAATTTTAATTGGATTGTTATTCTAAACAGGAATATTTTCGTTTTTTCTGCATAGGTTCCTGCACTAGCATTAATAACATTAATGAATATTTATAATATTCTATTTACATTTTACTTAATAAATCATATAAAAGAACAGTTTTGTTATTAATTTTGTCAATATTTTTTGTTTACTATTATTATACTATTATTATATGTATAAAATTATCTACTTGATTGTCGATAAAATAGACAGGAAAAAAATCGAATAACTTAGAAATGAGGCTTTGTTTTCGCTTTACGAGGAGTCCATGTTTTCGACTTTCTTAATTTATCGGCCGATTTTCGCCTTATTAGTTTCATTGCTGCTCCTCAAGTTTTTCTAAAAGATGTCCTTTTGCTTTGCAGCGACGGCACCAGCATTTTTGAAATGGGTGGGCACAAATTAGGCCCAATATAATTGGGGTGGGCAGGAGCACACAAAATTTATAAATAAACTTTAAAAAATGCATTATTGAAATAAGCACTTAAAAAATTTTGGTGGGCACTTGGGTGGGAACTCGAATCAACAGGGTGGGAAATTTCGAGTGTACTGGAGGGCATTCCATGCCCCCCAGACCCCCCGGTTTGAAAATCAAACAGTTTGTGCTTATAATTTTTGATTAATTTCATTAAACAAGAAACTTTTACTCTTTCAACCAATTACATTTCTGAGAATCTGAGTCATTCCATATCAAGTGGTCCAACGCCTGGTTCGACCATTCTAAAAAAAATTGATTTTTTTTGTGTAAACATCCTAACATATTAGAAGTATTAAATTACCATTATTTCAATTTTATTGTCTTTTGTTTTCATCTGAGAGCCATATTTGCTTTGCAATGTGCGGCATATTTTTCAATTGTAAGGGTTTACGACAACCGAAATATTTCAGCTCTTATTTGTCCTATCAAGATGGGGAAAAAATGAAATTGTTTAGAAAGAAACAGACTACAATATTCCTTATTAAATATTTTTACCTAAAAGCAATCCTAAAGGGCAAAACTGCAGCCTCAATTCGTATCTAGTTCTATAAGAAAATGCCATTTTTAAGGGAAGTTTATGCATAAAGGGAGAATATCTCAAAGTTAAATTTTTTTTTACAAAGAGATGATAAGTAGTTGAAATCACACACCAAATATTAACCCTAAGACTTACTCCCTTTTTTTTCTTCCCACGTAAATTATTTATTTTAAGTGCTAACCGGTTTCGTGAAACTATTGTCATTTTAATTTGGTTTACCTTTGTGTTTATGTTTTCTTAGTCTGTTCGGAAGCTTCCCGATTTGGTATAGAAGATTATAATTTTAATAAATTTGACTACTTTATTGATTTGAACGTATAAAGTGTAAAAACATGAAAATAATTTCACCTATTGTGTTAGTTTGATTGACGTAAGGCTCTGATGATGTGAATTAGCTTCACGAAACCGGTTAGCACTTAAAATAAATAATTTATGCGAGAAGTGTGTATTTCTTCCTGAAATTTTTGTTAATAATATTTATTACTCGCAGACACTGCCGATATATTTTAATTTATCAATTAATGATGTACTGGAGGGCATTCCATGCCCCCCAGACCCCCCGGTTTGAAAAACACAAAGTTTCTCAATCGCTTTTTACAATTAGTGGGATACTGGAAGGTATTTTATAATCCACAGAACTTCCCCGACTTGAAAATGTAATTTGATTCTGAAAGAGTGAAAGATCTTGTTTTTTTAGTAATTGATTATGGAATATAACTGAACACAATTAATTCCATGCCCCCGAGTTTTACAAAAACACAAAGATTCTAAATTACTTCATAGAATTACAAGAAGTCATTTTATACTTCACAGACCTTCCGGTGGGTCCTGACTCGACCTGAAAATGTATTTTGTTCTTAAACCAAAAAATTAAGGAACGAAAGATCCTTATAATATATGCTCACCAACTTTTAATTTTTCCAACTGGGAGGGTACATTGGAGGGTATTTCATACCCTCAAATCCTCCAGTGTAAATGTTCTGGAAGAGTAAAAGTTCCTTGTTTAATAAAACTAATCAAAAACTACTCAGAGAAAACAACAATTCTCGCAATAATTTTGAAGTAAATATTACATCAATTATAGTCTAGTTTATATCAAATTTAGTAAAATCTACTTCAAATTTAGTAAAAGTTACTTAAAAATTAGTGAGGCTGATTTTAACTTCAATTATAGTAAAAATTACTTCAAAACATCAAAAATTTTCTCTGTGTTTCCACACAAACTTTTTGTTGTTCAAACCGGGGGGTCTGGGGGGCATGGAATGCCCTCCAGTGCACTTTAAATTTGTTGACCTAGTAACTTCATTATGGAATACAACTTAACCCAATTACAGATGTATTGGAGGGTATTTCATGCTCTTTGTCTTACTGTTTTATGTCTCTCACCCAGTTTCAGAAACGGCAGTGGCAACAGCAACGTACATGTTAATCCCAGCGACGATAGCGGCAGCATTTTTTAAATGGGTGGGCATAAATTGGGCCCAATATATTTGGGGTGAGCAGGAGCACATACAATTTATAAATAAGCACCATAAAAATTTGGGTGGGCACTCCAATCAACTGAGTAGGCAAGAGACCACCCTGGCCCACCCCTGGCGCCGTCACTTTTGCTTTGAAGTACTCTTTAAAAATAAAAAAAATTTTGGTTTTTATAGTTACAATAAAAATTATAACTACATTAAATTCAAACGCTTAAACTAGGGACAAATCTAAATTTTTCCTTTGACTTTCAAAATAATCGAATTTAAACTTTCGATTTTATTGCTCGACGTAAATATATGTGCAGTACTTGGTTTTAGTGGACGAGATCGAACACAGTTGACTTCTAGCAGTGTTACTGCTTATAAATATATAATATAAATTAATTAAAATCGGATTTTCTGGTTTATAGACGAATTTAACTTAAAAACAAAGGTATGTCTTTCTAGATTATAGATAGATTGAAGTTCTGACGACTTTGGGGATTTTTTAAATGATTAAAAGATTCCGTCCAAAAATTCCAAAAATCTTTTTTCAAAAGTAAAATTAAAAAAGACTTTTTTACTCGAATTTGTTAATGGACAATAAAATTTGATGTTTATATTTGTAATTTTTGTCATAAATTACCCATAATTGCATTAACAAATTTTTAAATTTTTGGAAAGTTTTTTAATTAATTATTTAATGATAAAAATTAAAAACATGCCAAGGTTTCATTTGTAATTTCGCACATTATTTTTTGTGGTACGTTGGTACCTTAACATCTATAATAATTTTAATAATTCCACATCAATTTAAATTAAATATTAGTCTCAAAAATCATCATAAATTTTTTATTTTATTGATGAACATTATTATGCAAAGCTTATTAATTAGAAATTAAGAAATTATATGAATAATAAAGATTTAATTAGTTTACTTATATATTCATGCATTTCAAAGGATTGCATCTAAATTGAAATTTAAAATTAAAAAATCAGAATTTCAAGCCCTAAGCAATTAACGAAAATTAAGTTGCTATTCTTGGAAAGTTTTTAACATCACAATCCGGTCCTTGGCTCTCAGAACATCCAGTTCAAAGGGTTCAAACGGATAGATCGATCAACCATAATTTTGTTATGGTAAAAAATCGAAGGTATCTGAAACACAAAAGCTTTCTATAAAAAAATCAATGTAAAGACCGAATTCGTACAATACATTTTATTACACGAATTTGTAAAAATTGCAGAATTGTAAAAAATTGTAAAAGTTGAATTTATCGTTCTTTGACCATGAAATGTAGTTTAAAAATACTTATTGCATATTATATTATTATTAATGATAAAAAGCTTTGCATTTCTCATAATTCAGTTTTAAATTTTAATATTAAATTCGAGTAGATCCTGGGTCTTCTTCTTGAAGCATGCTGCTCCCCAAGGAAGGGAGGACTTTGTTCTAAACTGTAATACTTTTGCACAACAGTAGAAATGGATCATTAATTTTTAATAATTATTTCTAAATTTATAACTATTATTACCTTGCGTGTTATGATTTTCAAGTTTCCTTGTGCCCAATATTACTTACACGTTATTTTATAAAATTCAAAACAGAAAAAAAGATATTTAAAATAATGAAACATCGTCATCGTGATGATAAATTCCGGTTTTGATATACCTGGACTGGATGCATAATTAATTACTTATGATATAACTTCTTCACTTTTATATGATTCCTAACATGTTCAAATACATGAAAGGTTAAACATAAAAGGACATTGAATATTTCTTTAACTTGAACCCATAAGGTATTTTTGCATCGTCATTATTAAAACGTAAACATTTAAGTTAAAATAAAATTATTCCTACACTGTAATAAAAATTGGCTTTGAATTAATTTTGCGGTCGTACGAAAAAATTTTGCTTTTTAAATTTTAAAGAATTTTCTATTGCATAATCAAAATTAGTTAAGTTGGATAATAATAATATTAGCTACATAATAATATAAAGGATAGTGAAAATAGATAGTGACTCGAATTAAATATGGAAATCTTTCATTCCAAGATCAAAGAAAGTGCAAGGTCTTGTAAAAATGTTAATTTATTAATAATAGATATAGAATTTTAATATTTTCCACTGTTACAATAACAAATCGGTAATTCTGCGTTCTATAATTGACCCAAAGATGAACTTTTTGGTTTTTTTTTTTGATTCAGGTGATTGTTTATTGAACAAATCAGATACTTCGAAGTATTTATTATTATAGGAGAAGAACACTTTCACCAGGCGTTTTTCACCTTCGAACAGAGTCGAGGCGAAAAGCGATGTGACTGCAAGTGATGACGACAACAATTCAACAGTCGTAATGTACGTCTCAATTTTTTTTTCTGCAAATAAAAACATTATATTACCCATTTGCAGGATTTTAAAAACCTGTTGCACTAGTCGTACAAAACGAGGTTACTATTATTTTCGAGAACGATAAAGCTATAAGCAAACTGGACGACCTACAAGTTTTTGCAAAATATTGCAATAATTAGAGTTTATAATTACGTATTAGGTATACAAATGTGATAACTTAAAATTATTTTAGAATAAAATAGATAATCATATTATTTATTTTACTTTAGGTTATCCTAACAAGTGTACTTACATAATCATTTTATAAATAATTTTCAACGTTGTAGGTGTCCGGAGAGTTTAGAAAAGTTTTAAAAAAAAATTCATTTTAGGTTTTTTCGGTCTGAAATTACCACATTCTGAGTGTAAACTGAAATGGGAGTTTTGCTTTTGATAATAAAGCAAGAAATATTAAGAATTTTAAATTTATAAAGGTAAAATCTCGTTAAATACAATTTATGCCAGCAAATGCATATTTTTTTGTATCTAATTATTGCGAGGAAAACTTCTTTCTTATGTTTATAAAAATTCGGTGCTGCAACTGAAAATTTGCCTTCGTTCAACCTCAGATGAATATAATAAAATAAAGACCATAATATAGAGTTTTCAATAAAAAATTATTCATTCTTTTTAACAATAATAGACTTTCGACGATTTTTATTGTATTTTCACATGTTACTTGAAATATTGCTTTAAATTTGAATATTATTGTTTTATATTATGTATAATCCTTTTCGAAAAATTATGCATTGCCCTAGGACACTCAGTATAATTTTATTGTAGTAAAGAAAGTGATACCCAATGAAGTTGTAAAAACAAAACGACAATTTTTCAATTCAATTCAATTATTAAAAAATTGCTATTAAAAATTTTGAATTTAGTCTAAAATTGGGATTGAAAACCTTGCATTGCAAGAAAAACTGGTAAGTTACTTTCTAAAGTTTTATTCGACGATCAATTAACAATATTCGCAACTGCATCTAAACCTAAATGGGTGTTTATGGTTGATTGTTTTCATTTAATTCGCCTGGGTTGAGTTTCACTTTGTTCTGCTGTTGTTCATATTTTGCGATACCAACACAGTAATTTTTTAATAAACTTATTGTTCGGTAATAAGTTACATTAAATTATGATTGAAAGTTATCTTTGAGATTTTTCAAGTTCGAAGCTAGTTCAGTCGTAATCATAAGCTTGGGAGCAACTGCTGTCATCCCAAGCACATCGTACTTTTACCTATATACTCCGTCCATTATTTTTGGTTAAAGTTACTAAGGGTTATGTCGGTTCTGTATTGATTTTGATCAAATTTTTTGGATTAAATAATTTTAAACAAATTTAAAAAATATCAACCCCGCCTTAATAAATTAGGTAAGCTTCGAAGGTAGAATTAATAATATTTTTTGAATTGAATATCTGTTTAGCCAAATTTTATATTTAAATTCATTTTTTGCGTTTTTTAGAAAAAGTGAAATTATAGAAATGGCGGGAATACAAGGATTTGATCGGGTGGTGGATTGGTACAAATATATTATGGAAACCAAAAGTGGTAAGTTGAAAAAGACTTATTGTAAATTTCTAAAAAAATTTCATTTTCAACCTATAATCAATTATATCAATTTGCATTTTGTAGTGATTTGGTTTACGTAATAACGCATTTGTGCGTTAATAATAATTAGCAATTTTACATATTTTATTATATGTATTATTAGACAAATTGCTAGGACTCGTAAACAATAAAACTATCATTTTGTAGAAATCAATTTCATTAGGCCATATAAAATTTCACTCTTTATTGCAAGATTGCATCAAAATTTAAAGTTTAAAATATTTAACATGGTTATAAAATATAAAATTGGCGTTAATTTTAGATCCACGAACGGCAGATTGGTTTCTATTGGGGTCTCCTGGTCCATTGTTGACGATACTAGCTACATATTTATATTTTTGTATTTCGGCCGGACCGAGATATATGAAGGACCGAAAACCTTACGAATTAAAAAATGCAATTCTGATTTACAACCTAGTACAAGTTGGGCTTAGCATATTTTTAGTTGTCGAGGTAGGTATATAAATTTTATTTGCATATTATATGATTTACCATACAGCATCGATGAAAGTCAATTTTCCGGAATTTCAACTTTACTTATTGACGCATTGTTTTACTTATATCAATATGATTACTGCAATTAAAAAAAAATCATTTTAATTTTTGTGCAAACATTTAAATGACATTATAATTTTCAACCGAATTTCAACATTATTTAAATTAAATTGCAATCTGTAAAATTTAAATTCAACCTAGTCAGTAAGTTTTTAGCACAAGAAAAAATGCAGTTTTAGAAAATACAAGGTCCGCAGAATAATTTATACAAATTGATTTTAATTCAATTTTTCAATGTCACAAATTTGCCCCAACTCCACGATTCCATTCGAAAAATCATTCGTTATACGACGATATTTGTAATTTTTAAGTATTTGTTGTGATTTTTGGAGAAAATTTGTTAATTTACATTTACGAACCAGAAAGTAAATCATATTAAGATGCCCTGACGTCAATACAAACGTCAAAGCTGCAAAACAAATTTAAATAAAATTAATGTTATTCATAACTGAAAAACTTTTTTTTTTAATATTAAGCAATGGATTACGTATGCGTCGAAAGAAATCAAAAGTTCAAACTTTTTAATACCAAAAATATAATTATTACATCTGAAGTAGTTCTTTTTGTTTTCAGTAAAATGTTAATTTTATAGGGTTTGCAAGGTGGTTGGTTACATTCCTACAGTTTTTCATGCGAACCGGTGGATTGGTCAAATAATGCGGTAGCAATGAGGGTAAGAAAAAGGTAATAATAAAAACACAAAAGTTTACAATCATAATTTTTGTTTCAGATGGCCTCTGCAGTGTGGTGGTACTTTATATGTAAAATTTCAGAATTATTAGACACGGTAATAATTAGTAATCGTAGACTCGACGATCCAAACTAATTAAATGTTATTTCTTTAGGTTTTCTTTGTGCTAAGGAAAAAAACGAACCAAGTATCTTTCTTACATTTATACCATCATTCGATGATGCCGATTTGTGCGTGGATCGGAGCAAAATTTCTTCCGGGTAAGTTTCATTAACGTCCAATTTACCTATTTTACATAATACGGTAATTTTAGGTGGCCATGGTACCCTATTGGGATTAATCAATTCCTTCATTCATATTATCATGTATTCGTATTATCTGGTGGCGTCCCTGGGACCGCAGTACCAAAAATATTTATGGTGGAAGCGGCATTTGACCGGAATGCAAATGGTAAGTTGTGGTGCAAAATAGCTTCTTTTCGCATTTTTAATAAATTTTATTTTTAGGTGCAATTCTGTATAATATTTATACATAACTTTCAGGTTCTATTTAGGCAATGCGATTATCCTAAAACTATTACATTCCTCTTAGGAACACAAGCAATGTTCTTTTTCTACCTTTTCGGAACATTTTATCGAAAGACGTATTACAATGGCACTCCCAAAACCAATGCAATAGATGAAACCAAAAATAGTGTAATTCAAAATGGAAAAGTAAAAAGTAAATAACTAAATATATATTTTGGCTGTTGAATGTTAATTAAAATTTATTTATTATATAGTAAAGTTTTATCAATCAATTAACGATTTAAGAAAGTTTTTGTCTAGGAATCTTTTTTAAATACATACTTACATATCAATAAATTGCTTGTGATTCTTAATAGTTGTAATAATATGACAATAAAAGAATTAATCTTACCGATCAAAGTCGATATTGGTACCTATGTACATAATATAATATGTTGGTACATACCATGTACTAGCATATTGCTTTTGTTAGTATTTTTACGATAGAAATAATAATTAAGATTATTAAGGAAATTCTTATCGAAAACATATTATTTTTTAAAAATAATAGTTCACATAAAATGGTAATTATGCATTTTATCTATGTATGTTTGCAATATTCTATGCTCGTTAGTTATAAAATATGATATCTGAACCTTTTTACTTCACAGGAAATACGACTAAGCAAAGCCCAGTAAGTGCGGTATTATTGCATATTCAGAATTTCTTGTTAAAAGAAATTGTGATCCAAGTCGTATTTTCTGTAAAATTTAGTGAAATTTGTGAAACTACCAGCATTATTAAATGTAAGTTTTAAAATTTTAAATTAATGAAGATTTGAAGTTTGAATTTAATAAAAAATTACAAGGACATAGTAAATATCTAATTTAATTTACTACTTTTTTTAATCGAAAATTGTAATAATATTGATAACGTTTTTAGCTGATGATAAGTCTGTAATTATCCTCAAGGATCCTTTGCACAGTAGTGCTTAATTTTGAGGCCAAGCACGATTATGAATTTTTTACATAATTACCATTAAAGTATTTTTAAATATTTCGTAGGAGCCGGCTACATTTGTAGCCCCATTTGTATACCCGCCTCTGTTTGAGACTAAAAGAATTAAACTTGCCACAGTCTAGTAAACTTTTTTGAATCACAAATCCCAAAAAATAATTTATTATATTATTAAAATTTGTATTTTTGTTGTCATATAGAAAATTTACAATTAAACCTATATTTCTAAGGATTTTGGATGAAATAGATTAGTTTTTCAAAAAAGTTTATGTTTAAATATTTAATGTTCTATCCGGAATAGAGCGTGAAATTTTTGTGAAACGATTCGTTAAAAAGATACAGGGTATCTTAAAAAGATACGTCCATTAATTACGTGAGGTGTTTTACTTAACATTTGGACCCCCTCCTCCCCCTTGGTGAGATTTGGTAAGATGTAGCGGCCCCCCCTTTACTTGAGATTTACTTTATAGTTTTTAAAAAATTAAATTTATCTGATAGGTTCAAGTATTTTGCTTCAACTAAATACCTAATAGTATATTGATGTCGTCTACGTACTACATTTTTTCTGTGAAATAAGAAGAAAAAAATGATACTATGCAAATTAGTTAAATTAGTTTACGAAAGATGAATTCATGTTTCATAGTTTTCACAATAAGTATTTCAATTATTAATCTTTTAAAATACGAAATGCTGTCTGTTAGAATAATGTATATTTTCTGGAGATTTTCATTGACCCCCCTCTTCCTTTAAGCAAGATTTGGTGAGATTTTGCCAGACCCTTCCCCCCATTTTGAGCTCATGTAATTAATGGACGTAAAATGGACGATAAAGAGTTAAAATCTAGTTTGCAGATAATTTGTTGATCTTCAAAAAAGCACTGAAATATTTACACTAATAAATCAATAATTTCTGTGCTGTGAGAAAATTAACATTATAAATCATAGATTTGAACTGCAACTGTCATAGATTAGTGTTTACATTTGCATCAAATGATCCTTCGCCGAATTTTCAGCGTCAAAGTAAGCTATTAGATTAGTGTAAACTTCCTATTTAAAAATTCCAATACTGAAAATGCACACAAATCTTTGTTGTCTGAAATACCCCCGAATATCCCAGTGATTATGTTCTCAAAACAAAAACTTTTCTTATGGTGGATATGGTGGATGGTGGGAGGGGGGGCGAAATTTGTAAAATGATAATTGAATTATGTTTTTTCCGTTTGTGCGTCTTTCAATTCAACGAAAATTAAACTAAGTGATAAAGAAACAGGAACTTTAAAGCAATCTGGTGTAGTTGTGTCGTCAACTTAAAAATTAATACTTGATGTGATTTCGACTGTTAATTGCAACATAGTTGCAGTTTCCACTCTGCATTTGACCTGAGACCCAATACAATTAAATTCATGTTTTATGTTATCAGCAATCGCATTAAGGGTTCCCAATGCACCAGGGAATTTAAATAAATTAAATATTTTTTTTTATTTTAAATAAATTGCGAAAAAGTCCTAATATGAAGATGAACTAAAACGAAACCAGCATCCGCTATGAATCTTTGACTTTCCTAACAAAGAAATCGGTTTAAATTTCTGCAGTACTAATTGAAATAATTGTTTATTTTGCAGCAATTGAATCTTCCGTTTGCGTTTAATTTAACTGTAAAAACTTAATAACAAAAGTCTATATATCAATCGAAATTACGCAAATCTGAGACCTCGTTAGTACAATAGTTTAATTAACGTTAACGTGGAATTGAAAAGTAATTTTACTATAATTAATAAATTGATAATTCGCGTTTAACAAGTAACGGATCATTGTAACACATTTCGTTATCCCACACATCAACAAATTGCGTTTGAACTCAAAGAAATGGGACCTGATCAACAGCATACCGTCTACTGGTGGGTCCACCGAAAATTAATTCTTGTACCATTTTTACTAATTACAGTTAGAAAGTTTACGGCAAAGAGAGAAAAAAAATTTGCTTTTATTAAAATGAGCATTACAATGTCAAATTGCCGCGTAATGATAATTCAATAAAAACTCTTTAGTTTAAGCAAGTTTAATATGCTATAAAGAAGTGTTCAATATTTAAAGCGCAATGACTCGAGGATATCCAAATGATCGAATTTAACATATCCTTGCATAATTCGGCTTATTGTATTTAAACATTTTTGAATAGACCAATGAAAATGAACCAAAATGATTAAATGAACTTTAGAAATCGATTTAGTTTCGAGTGTCTTAATAATTTTTCACTTTTAAGAGGACGACGGTTAATTAAGGATATCGAATGTGTTTTGTGGTTGTTTAAAAATTTTTAGTGATGGCGTTAATTTCAAATTGGTTAACAGAGCGATACAATTATGTGTTCGAAGAGTTGGCAGGTAAATTTTAATAATTTATTTTAATAAAATTATTAAATATCTACTAATAATTTTTTATTCCAGATCCGCGAGTCAAACCCTTATTTTTAATGGGTTCCCCCTTTCCAATATTATTCATAGTTTTGTTTTATTTATATTTTGTATTTAAATTAGGACCGGAGTTTATGAAAAATCGACCTTCGTTTAATCTAGAGAGACTTTTAGTGGTTTACAATTTCGTTCAAATTGTAATTTGCTTTTACATCGTAGTTCAGGTAGGTAATTCGTTATTGCGATGAAAATACAACCGAAAAGACTCTTTGTTTTAGTGTATTCGACACACGTTATTCACGTATAGCATATTTTGCGAACCAATCGACTATTCACCAGAGGAATTTCCTACACGTGTTACTAGACATGTTTGGCTTTACTTTATACTGAAAGTTGCAGATTTATTCGATACCGTAAGTACCATTTTTCTCTGTTACGAAAAAATTTACGTTCTTTAAAAGCCGAATTTTCAATCTCACTTGAGTATATTTTGATATATTATCATAAAGTCGAGTAATTTATTCTAATCAGGTAAAGGTAAATGACTAGTCAAAAATGGGCTTCCTGTGTTAAAAGGTGAAAATTTACATGAACGGAAAAGCACCTCGACCGACATCTTGAACACAAAATTATTCCAATTTTTCTTTTGTGTTACATAATTTACATTTCAATTTAATTATTTTTTGATTTCGATTAGCCTCTATCGTTTTTCAGGTGTTTTTTATTTTGAGAAAGAAAAGCTCTCAAGTAACATTTTTGCATGTTTATCATCATACTGGAATGTGCCTTTTGGGATGGGTCGGCACCAAATATTTGGCCGGTGGTCATGGCGTATTTATAGGATTTATAAACTGCATTGTTCATGTGGTTATGTACTTTTATTATCTTTTATCGGCTTGGGACAAGGAATATAAGAAAAATGTGTGGTGGAAGAAGCACATTACCCAACTTCAAATTGTAAGTAGTACAACTGCAAGTTTTTAGTGATGAATTTTAAAACTGCTTTTAGATTCAATTTGTAATTCTTGTGATATACTTTGGCCAACTTTTGTTCCAACCCAGTTGTAACTATCCCAAATGGACAGTATGGGCGTTTTTACCACAAAATTTTCTCATGATTATCTTGTTCAGTAATTTTTATATCAAAACTTACGTAAAAGAAAAAGAACCTATTGGCGATAAAAACGGTCACCTCACCACTAACGAAAATAATAATATCAGCAAACCAAAGTTACAATAAAAGTCTATTATGTATTTTATAATTTAATTGTAATTTAATATTTAAGTATTTGTACCTGTAAGTACGATCAATTACCAATTTCATTTTTTACTTTCGCATCAATATTAGGAATTAACAGTAAAAATTTTAAAAATTTATCTTCTTAGTTTTATTTCATTTTTGAGTTTGTTTGAATTAAATCGAAAATATTATTTAAAGAAGATTTAATAAACAGCTTGTAAATGAACAATAAAGGTAATAAAATGGCAGAAAACTTTACCATCATTATATGGTCACATACAACAATGCCTTTGTGGGATTTTCGAAAGATAACATTGATTTTGGTGTTTATCATGCCAATTTCAATTGTCTTTTAATTAAAGTTTCCTACATTAAATAACTTAATAACGATTCGCCCATCTCGAGTATGATTTCATTAGCCGAATCGATTGACTGTATCGAATCTTCGTTAAAAATTACGTAATTCTAAATTTAATTAAATGATGAAGTAAAATATGTCGAATTGTGAACGAAACTGCTTTACGATGCGCTTAGTAAGGCGTAACACAAACCCACATTTTCACTGATTGACTCTTAATTGATATCTAATTAAGCGATAATCATAATAAACTTGGAAAATATTTAACAGGAAAATAATACTTATTATCCCAACAATTAATTGGAAAATGACATGTGGTCTTCATTTGCAAAGGAAATTAACAATTTTCAACACAATAATATAATTATTATGATTACTCGGATTTTATGCAACACAATCTACAATAAAATAAATGAATTCATTTCAATTACTCCGTAATTAGTAATTATATAAACTTTTAGTTTTATTAAATTTCAATAAAATTAACTTGGAAACCGTAGTAATTATCCTGATTAACCTAAATTTACAATGCATTTTGTGTTCGGTTAGTTGATCTAAATTTATTTTACCCTGTAGGAGCATCAAGCTTTTGCACGAATATTTTGAAATTATTAATTAAATTATCTGTGGTATAATATTAAAATAATTTAATTGCTATAAAAATATAATAAAACACCTACAAAATTTATTATTTTTAATAAAATACTATGATCCAAACCCTAACGACAAAATTGATAATTATAATTTTTAGTTAAGTTCTTTTTAAGTTGAGCAGCCTAATTGAACAATTGACTTTAATTCTTGGGTAAGTCTCTTTTATATGATTTTTATCCAGATAAATTTTAGCAATAGATTAAATTAATTTGTACCAAGGCCTCATCGTAAGTCTTAGGTGGGGTTACTGTGTAATTCTGCTTAATATATTAAAAAATTTTTATTTCAGTTGCTTTACTCTGCTTTACTCTTTCAATTCATGGTGTAAAGTTAACTATTAGTTTCTTCTTTTTTCAAATATTTGTGAGCTTGCTGTACGATTAATCTTATTGAATAGGAACTTTTCAATATTCAGGGCTATGTTTTTATCAATTTTCGTATATGCTCGTATTTTAATTAAAATTCCATTTTGGAAGACTCCCCCATTAATTGAATCGATTTTTTTCTAATTGCTCAAAGAGAGTTAATCCTGTATTTAAAGGATAAGGTTTTTCAGGTTTTTTGTTTCATTTTATTTGAAGGAAATAACCTAGCGAGAAACTTTTTTTAAAAAAGTGCATATTATGGAGGAATTTGCGATAACTCCTTTACAGGAAACTTTCTCAATAAATAAAAATAAAAAATAATATGTAATGATCTAGAAACGATCGATAATTATGTTATACTCGTAGATACAATAATTTACTGAATAATTAACATAAATAATAATGTTTTTGAAATTAAAAATCATTATCATTTTTAACCATTTATTGGTAATAAATAATTCAATATCTGCAAAATGGGTTGCATATTGATCAGATGTATTCAGGTTTTTAATAAAAACAAGATATTAAATATAATTAACAATTTTAGTTGAAAAAGTCGTATTGTCGAAATGATCTTACTTTAACATTCAAATAATTCAAAAACTTACCTAAAACATACTTGAGGACAAATTTCAGAGCCTGCCGAAGGAAAACCGAGACTTTGTTGTATTATATGAGTGACGATAACTTCTTGTGTCGGATTTGTTAAGATTCTAATTCCTACCAAAAATAAACTGAAGAAAGGGGGGTCGGGGAGGGTTATTTTGCTGATGGTATTTTTTTCATTTTACCTTTACATTATACTCTAAATGTAATTACGAATTAAGAAAATTTGATGTAGAATTGGTTCAGATTATTTGCTCCCCTAATAATCACTGCAGAGTTAAATAAATCTTTTTGGATTAAAAGATAATATTTTGGTGTCGTTTGGAACTTTCCTTTTTACAGAGGTAAACAGTTATGAAACTAAAACTGATATTTTAACAAAGTTACTGTTGCCTTCTATTTGAATAATTGTTTACTTTACAGTTTTTCTCTAAAATAATAATTAAAAGAGCAGTTAAGAAAAAGTTAAGAACTTACTTTTGAAATTCATCGTATGCAGAAGATGTTTTTCTTCTTTCCAACAAGTTGCTTTGTATCAACTGTTTCATACTATGAAAGTATGAAAGACAAAATAACAATATCAAATGTCCATCATCTTCAGATCTGGAAAAGTTAAAGTGTGAAAATTAGTCTTAAAAATTCTATATAATTTTCAGGGTCAAGTTCGATGGTGTATTTTCTTTGTTAAAGATTGAGAAAAATGGCGAATAAAGTGATTTTCTTAATGGGAGAAATTTATCGAGTGGTTCGTGGAGTATAATAATAATAATAATAATTCATTTTTAAAAAATTGATTACTGTTGATGCGTTTTCCAATAACTTTCTTCATTTGTTGTGAACGTTGCATAGATCTTAAATCCTGTCTTGTACATACGCAACCTCCGAGGTCAGTTCTCTCTATATCTGCACAAATTCGACTTGGCGTCCTACATAATAAAAAAAATTCTGCGGTTTACACATTTTTGGCCAATATAATTACCGTTGATGGTTCGATCACCAAACCAAACAACATTTCTAATTTTGAATTATTACACATCCAATTATTATGTTACCTAGTTTTTGCCCAGACATTCAATTTTGTTGATTCTTCAAAAAAAATAATAAATAGTTATTACGCAGTGTTTCATGAAATTCTAATGCGTAATACTTCAAACAAATAATAAAATTGTTTGAATATTTCCAATGATGTATTACAAAATTATAGGAATATTTAAATTTGTCAGAAGAACTTTGGGGAAAAAAAGTGGTTTATTTAAAAAAAAAATTGCTCTCAATTCTAAAAGTGTATCGTATTTGGTTGTAAAAAAAGGAAACGACAACGAGCACGTTACATTTTTCTTAATCTTAAAGCAGGTTACAGTGCTAATGTAACTTGCTGTACACCTCTCTACCTATAGCTCGAGGCGGATGTACTACTAAAATTATTGTTTCGTCTGACAATTTGATAACTGTTAAAAAGAAATTGTGTAGTTATTTTGATAGTTCCGTTTTTACATTAGTTTTATAATAGATTTTTAAACTTTGCAATAGTAGAGCAGTAGGGCAATAACATTTATGGAGTAAAATTTCACATTAATTACTAGAATTTCTCAAAGATTCGTCAAGAAGCTTCCAGCTTCGGTACCACTATTTATTTTGCAATAAATAAAAATTTGCATTACGGCATCAATTTCAAATAATTTAATTGTTTAAGCAGAAGTGGCAATATTTAGTTAATGAACGCTGTTTCTATTAATTTCCATTTAACACTTGAACGCTTATTTCCGTCTCTCGTAATTTTCGTGTTATATTTTTGAGTGGGGGGCTCTTCCAACTTATCCATCTCTATTTTTAATTGCAAATAAAGAAGAAGAAGTGAAAGCAAGATGTGTAATTTGGTAAATACTGGCACGTATTGACGTTCTATATGTTAGTGTACGGAAGATCTTCTGGAACAGTTCAACGTTAAGCTTCCTTTAAGATAATCAATGAGTTGTGTAGGTGCATGAGAATTTATTTTTCAAAATAGTTTACATTCTTTACGGTTACCTATATTTTGCCGGTAAGTAGTTTTATTACTTTTTTAAAAAACTTTTTTTTTAATAATCAGCATAATTTTCACGAAATATATTTTTTTAAATTTTGTAAAATAAAATAAAATAAATAAATACGAAATTTAATTTTATGATTTTTAAATTAAAAACCTAACAAAATGAGATTTAATCAATTTCATTCCTGATGCTTAATTTTTTCCTTTTCTTCACTTGAAAGGCAATCCCAGTATGGATTAATTAAAGCACTTAAGAATAAGAATTTTTAATAAAAATTATAAGTACTGAAGCTGCTGAAAATTACATTAATTTGGGACATTTTTCACATTTCATATATCTTTGGTTTACTCAGATTTTGAAATTTTTAGAAAATACTGTAAAATTAATTATAGAACTAAAAATATACCTGATCAAAATGCTGGTTATAACCCTGACAAAGATCTAATTTTTTTAATAAAGTAAAAAGTTCCTTTTATGCCAATCAATAATTGTCGAAGGTTAAGTGTTACTGTTTGAGAACAAACATTTGTTTTAAATCAGAAAGATGGTCGGTGGCACTAAAGTACTTCATTGCCTAGGCGCTAAAGTGAAGGTAATATTACTTTTCTGAATTCTGAGACAAAATACACTGATTTATTTGGAACTAATGAACTTTTCGCAATTTCAACAAATAATTAAACTCCAAATAAACCCATATACCATTTATTATATTATTATGAAATTGGCTATACGTCAGCGTCGCGACGCGTCTGTGTCAACGATTTAAACTATAAATCTACCATTAATAACTAGCTGAAGCTGCTGTTCTTTAAAAAAACAGTCCTGTTAATTCAAAAATTTACTTTTGTTATTATTTTGGTTATTTATAAAAACACTTCCCCTCCCCTGTAGATTATTCATTGAATAATTGGATATTGGCACTACCCAAAACAAATTTAAGTTAAAAATTTTGCATTTTGTTTTTATCAAAGTATTTTAAATTGATGTAATATTCCTCTTCATCTTTATAACAAGCTCAAACTATAACAAGCAAAATATTTTTTTAAATCATTAAATTAATGATATTGCTTATAAGAAATGTCTCGTGTTTTGTGCTTCAATATTTGAACTGCTTGTGCAAACAAATTAAATTAATATTGGCTAGATCTTTTTTTTAATTTTCGTAAATTTATGTACAAGGTTTTTTTAATATTATTTCGCATAGCAAATACCTGGTAATATTAATTTTCAAATTTTGCTTGGCCATGAATTACCTATGTAAACATGATTATTTAGTCTTATTTACTTAATTTTTTAGAAAAAAAGTATTCATATTTATTAATTTAATCCAGAGTGTAGATATCACTAATAGAAATTGTTATTTAGTGCATTTAAGTGTCACATTAGGTAATTATGCAGATGATTGAAAAAAAATTAGAATAACACTTACGTGCCAATTAGTTAACTCAATCCAGACTGACGAAGTCGATAAATTAATCCGAAAAGTTTTCTAAAATTCAAGTATTCGGTAAACACTATTTTTATATAATTGTCATTAGAAATTTTAAAGCAAAGAGAAATTTGTTCAAGTGGTAGTTTAAGCCATCCCACATAATCTCATTCGATTCAAAAAGTCTCGATTGATTATCCATTGTTAATGGTAAATACGGTCAAGTTTACTGTTATGACATGTAATATTTTGACTTTTAATAAAATTTAACTAAATTAAGTGAGGGGGTTTTCGAAAACCAAACAAACGCGCAGGCATAATATTATTAGATAAAAGAACAATAAAAGCTTAAATTGCAAAACACCGAAACAACATCAACAAATTAAGGTTTTCCTTAATTCCTTATTGCTTTTGCAGCAAATACTTCTTGTAAATATCAGTTTTTTCAAATTGTCTATTCGTCGGTTGTTGTAAAATCGAAAACGCAGCGTAAATTAAATTAGCAAAGAAATTATTATAATATAGAAGTAAACCAACAAATTGGGTCAATTATTGCAATATGCAGTGTTCAATTTTAAAATTTTAAATCCGAATAGCTTTTATATAAACAACCGATCGATCTTTGTTGTTGCCAATATAATTTTTAGTACAAATAAATCGTTTCGACTAATGAGTTAATTAATAATTCAATAATATAAGGTTAATTAAAATTTAATTGAATTTAAAATTTATTAAATTGTTTGTTTCAGTAAGCGATGGCGTCCTTAATGCATATGGTTGTCGAAAATTACAACGAAGTCCTGGAGTCGAAAAAAGGTAAATCTAAGCAAAATAGACAAACATTTTTCTATACAGGACCTTTTCTATTCGCAGATCCTATGGTCGATTCGTGGTTATTCATGCAAAGTCCTCTTCAAGTTTTAGGAATTCTAGCGTTTTACTTGTACTTTGTATTGAAATTAGGCCCACAATTGATGGAAAAACGAAAAGCAATGGAATTGAAAAATGTTCTCATCACCTACAACGCATATCAAGTGGTATTTAGTATATGGCTTTGCAGTAAAGCATTTCATGGAGTGAATGTCTTTCAATTGATTTTTAAAAATTGCAACGTTCATTTGCCCGAAAACGAATATGCAACCGAGGTAAGGCAATTACTGATTTTCTATCGACATTTTCAATAATTACAATATTTCAGTTATCGACCAGTGCTTGGTGGTACTTTTTTTCAAAAGTTATCGAACTTCTCGACACCGTATTCTTCGTCTTAAGGAAGAAACAATCGCAAGTTACCTTTCTTCACGTTTATCACCATTCTTGCACAATGTTTTTCTCTTGGGCGTACTTGAAGTTTTTGCCAGGTAAAAATCAAAACTTTATTTGTCCAAATTTAATCGCCCAAATGTTTTAGGTGAACAAGGCATTGTTATTGGATTGTTAAATTCTGCAGTTCACGTGGTTATGTACTTCTACTATTTGATTGCCGCACTGGGTCCCAAATACCAAAAATTCTTATGGTGGAAAAAGTACATGACGTGGATTCAGTTGGTATGTTTTCTATATTTTTTTACTTTTCGAGTTTTATCGACAATTTTATTTGTTTACAGACCCAATTTTGCATGATGTTGGCATACTTGATGTATGTGATAGCCATGGATTGTAAAATGCCAAAGGCTTTAACCTTCTTTTTTGTTGCAAACGTTGTTGTTTTTCTTTATCTTTTCGCCGATTTCTATCGAAAGGCTTACAAGAAACAAAAAAAAATAGTATGTAGTTCCGATAGCACAAGTAATGCAATTATTAAAGTAGATTAATATTTTTGTAATAGGTTTAGTAAGTATGTAAATATTTTGTCGGTTAATTAAATGATATTAATTTATTACATTTTTTTTTCTTATGTTTTTCGAATTTCAGAGGAAATTTGACGAATAAACTGATTCTTGAAGTAGTAGAGGATTTATCGTTTATAGGTTTGTCTAGTAGGTGTATTTATTACAAGAGATGGAATTATGTAAGCTGTGAAAAGGTGAGTTGGTAAGTTAAGAGTAAGTTATTACTGCTCTTTGACTTTTGTGAATGTTAAATTTAATTAACAAAAACAAATTTTAATTTTTAATAAAAATAATCTCGTACAGGCGAGAAACCATTGCAAATTGGTTTCAATGTTAAACACTCGCAAAACTCCGAGTAAAAAATACTAAAACAGTTGAAATTATTAATTTCTGTTATATTATTTAAGATTAAGATTTCTTGATTAATAAAATACCTGTTACTGTTGTTCTTATTTTTAGGGATATTGAGGAAGTTTTAACCCGAAATTATATTCTGTCATTAGTTGTAAGCACTACTGTAATTTGTTAAGACTTCTGCAATTTGTTGAACTTGTTCTACTATAGCTACAAAGTTGTTTTATTCTTATAGATTTACAGATAAGAGTCTAGTTACACTTATTTGTAGAGCAATTTTAGGTCAGAGAAACAAAAACTGAAATCTATCTGCTATTGGGCAAAAATGATGTGAAGGGAAATATCTCGGAAATTAAACTGAATAAATTAATATTTTTTTTACAATTTTATGCAGAATTTTATATATTTTAATTTTGATAATACCTATTTGGGGTGTAGGATGTATAGGAAACGGTCAATTTAAGATTTTAATGGATTTGGGACATTTTTGACAAGTTTGTCCTTATTAGATAACCTAGGACTTTTTTTATGATTTTAAAGTAAGAGGTTTAAGCAAAAAAAATAAATTAACGCCAGTTGCGGCCGATACTGGCCACCTTCTCAAAATAATATTAATTAATTATTAAATTTATTTTAAAAACTTAATTATTATGACTTCATTTCCAAGAACATATTCTTCCTATTCCTAACCGAAAGATTGTCCAGAATAAAAAATCATTAACTAATACATACTTCCTCTTCTTTACCTAAAAGCAACTTTAGTAATGAGCGAGGAAAAGTGAGAAAAAAATATTCAAAATTGAAACATTGCTTGAATTCAATCTTTGATTGTGATACTATTCAAATTGAGTATTTATAAGTTAATAAAAACAAATTACAATAAATTAGAGTATAAACAAGTTTACAGTTGAACAGCACAGATGAAATCTCTTCGAGTATATGTGTAAGTAGTTTTTTGCAATTAAAATGATACAAAATGCAAAATTTGAATAAATAAAAATAAATAAATAGCTGTTAAAAAGACTTAATAAATGTGAATACAAATAAAAAAATCAAGAGGTTAGTTAAACATTTACGAGAGAGAAGTTAGTAGAAAATTAACAAAAACTAAAGATGTAATGTAAATGTAAAGCAAATATAAAAATGTATTTATGTACAATGTGTTTTTCTACAGGTACATAACAACAAAGTATTTTATTTTAAAATAACTATTCTTAATTTGGTGTTTAAATGACCTGACCACACTAACGAACTCAGAAATTGAACACAAGAAACTCTGTTTTATTTGAATTAGTCTGAATTGATGGATTCTCTATTGGCAATCAAACAACAATGTATTTTTTGTTTTCAAATTTTCAAGTTATGCAGGTGGTTAATTACGACTAAAATAAATTTACATAGGACACAAGATAATAATCAAAATAATATAACTATTATACAAATCAACAATATTTTCAACAATTTTATTTTAATTTTTAAACATAAACACTTTTCATCAATTATTTTTCTTTTCATTTTCGTCAACCTTTTGTTCACCATTTTCTTCTATAGTATTGTTATTATTTATCCTATAACCATTTTGTTGATTTTCTATTAAATCATCGACTAGTTTTCCACTAATAATTTTACTATCGTTCACTTCAAGTAAGCAAAATTGCGTTAAATTTTGAACATAGTTTTCTCTTTTTGAAACTTCTATTCCATTTTCCTTTACTTCTGAATTAGGAATACAACCGTTTATATTTTTCACTTTATATTCGCCACTTTCCGCCGAATCGTTTGATTCACTTTGTGAATTAACGTTGTGAATTTGTGTAATACCATTTTTACAACAGCTTTCGTCACCTTCGGATGTAATGTCATTTTTAATTATTACTTTGTTACCCCCACATCTCGAATAAGCTTTGTTATAAAAGTCTGAAAACAAGTAATAGAAAAATATTGCGTTGGGTAAGGTAAAGAACATCGACCATCTTGGATATCCACAATCGTAAAATAGCAATTGCATGGAATGCAAAAATGCTATACAAAATTGTGCCTGAAACAAAAATGATTTAATTAAAATTTAGATTGCTTAAGATTGTTAATTTTTGTTATGCGCACGTTTGCTTCCTAATGCTAGGAAGGTGTACAAAATTTGATTTCACTTTCTACCGCAGTCTAAAATTGCAACACTTTGCTTTAATTTTTAATCTGATTAATAAGAAATTATTGTTTGACGAATTTAGCTTTCTCGATGTTATTCTGCTAATTGCAGAATAATAGCCGATCTCTAGATTATACAGGTAAGAGATTCAAGTGATACTTCAAATTATACACTTTTTGGTTTTATATAATTATATTAAGGTAGATATATATTTACCTACGATTAGAGAAAGTGATTGTTTAAAATGTGCACGGAAAATATTATACGAATAATTTAATTAAAAAATTCTTTACCAATTGCAATGTTGTTATGTATTTCTTCCACCACAGGTATTTTTGGTATTGAGGGCCCATTGCCGACATCATATAATAAAAATACATGATTATGTGAACGAAAGAATTGATCACTCCTATGAAGGTTCCATGACCACCGGGGTAATATTTCGTTACACCCCAACTGATCATCGGCATAACCGTGTGATGGTACATATGCAAGAAGGTTATTTGGTTATTTTTTTTTCTCAATACGAAAAACACCGTATCCAAAAGCTCCGTAATTTTTGCTATGAAATAAACATAGCAACCTCTGGCGACTCGAAGACCATGTGGTGAGTTTGAAAAATCTACAGGTTCACATCTCCAGCTATACTTCGTCAGCCAAGCTCCTTCCGTTCCCTTAAAGATAAATAAAGCTTTGAGCAACTACTATCAAAAATTAGAGCTAAACTTACTTCGATAAATAAATACACGCTTACTAAAACTTGTAGAAAATTATATACTATTAACAAATTTTTTAGCTCGTAAGGGCTCCTATTTTTCATAAATTTCGGACCCCAATTTAATACGAAATATAAATACGAAAATATTATCGTCAGTCCTGGCATAGGATCACGTATCAAAGGCCAGTCATTGGTGCGTGGATCTAAAATTAAAATTTAAAAATTAAATTTCACTCTAAATAATTGGATATAATTTTTGTGATCAATTTCACGTAGCAATCTGAACCATCTCTTTTCAAATTGTTGCTAATTGGATAAAAAATAAAAAAACTAATTCCATGTTTTTGCTACTTATCGTCAAAAACATCTAATAAATTTATTGCGCTGTTTACTTTGTACGATAGAAATTACGATATGTAAGTAGGCAAGTCAAAACTTTCATTGTATACCAACCTGTCATTTTTGAAGTAACTTTTAAGGAAGAGTAAAAAGTTTAATTTGTTCAATGAACTTGCTTGCAATTAATTTTAATGTTGCTATTAATTTTAAATAATAATATACTTCGATTTTTTGTTTTGCATTAAGCAACGAACATTATTTTCGAATTATTACAAGTTACGCCTTCTAACACGAGGATACGTGAAAAACTGACCGGAAGAACGCAATTGTTAATTCTTTTAGAATATTCGACGTGGACCATCAAATACAATATTAAGATATAAAATTGCAAATTCTTGTGAATTGATAACCGTATCCGGTGGAACGCGAAAATTATGGACTACAAAACAAAATTGATAAAAATAGATCGGACCAAAATAGCTTATCGGGTTTTTTGACTTGAAACCACAATGCTTGACCAGTCAAGCATATCTCGAAAACAGAAAGATCTTTTTCCGAAAAGTTTGTGCTTTTGCTTTTCAAGGAATTTTTGGTGGTATTACAAAGTTTCGTTTTCCCAAAATCTCATTTGGCTTATTTTTTATTGAAGATTATAACGTTTCGGGTGTTAATGCCGAAACCTCGATAAAGGTTAACATTAGATAAATATTTTTAATTAGTTTCTAGAGCTAATTGCTTAAATATCTGTGAAACGAGTTGTCTTGCAAATCTTAAACGAAATTGGTAGTTAATAACGGCCATAAAAAAATCTCTTTTCACTCTCACTTAGTATAAAAAAAAAATAAAAAAAACTAACTGGAAGCAATTACATATAAGTTAAAGGTAATAAAATAAATTAAAAAAAAAGTTGCAAAAACTTACCTGCT